>JACCIC010000062.1:82500-355000 GCA_018907035.1 Sycobia sp. Sy_11 | reverse complement strand
CGATAATTTTCATAATCATAATAATTTTAAATAAACAAATGCTAATTTTATTAAATTTAATTTGTATATAATCGCAAGAAAATTTTCCATAAATAATTTTATTAGATAAATAATTACAGAGTATTTACAGTCATATATAAATTTTCATTGATTTTTACGTTTAGCTTCAGGTATTCCAATAATCCGATCCAGTAGGATTATCAACAAAAAATATTTTATCCTAAACTTAAATAGATTGTAGGAATCGTAACCTCAATAATTATAAACAAAAAACCAATTGAATTTAAAAAGAAAAATCAAAATCTCATTAATTTGAGTTTATCAGCTGCTAAATAAATAAATAACTTTTCGTTAATTTGACCCACCTAGACATTACTATAGAAATGTCTATATTGTATAATAATTGCTTAAAATGAAAAATTCCTTTAGCCTAACATTGCTCGCAGATTTCTTCTTTGGTTCAATTTTATTAATTGCAGATTGATAGTTTTTTATGATTTAGATATGTTTACTAGCGTGGAACTTGGAACTTAGATTTATTTTCTGAAGGTAAATTATATCTTAAGCGAAAACATGCATGAAAATTTATGAATAAAGAACCTCAAGCAATGAAAATCAAAATATTAAATTATTACATTTGATACAAATGTATATTATCGTAATTTTTTCAAGAATTTTATAATTTCAAATATTCAACAGTAAGCCTTCTGTAGTAGATTATATCAAGACTATATAATATATAAAGATTTCAATTCTTTAAGGTTCACAAAGATACTCTAATATCGATTAAATTTTTATCTTTTAGTTTTAATTCGAAAATGATGTGTCTTTTTCTCCTTCAAGAATTAAACGATTTTTAGAATCTGAATATTTGACATATATTTAAAAACTTTTTGATCTCACTTTTAAAAACTGACGGCAATTTTCTTGTATAAACACTTGAGAAATCACCATTTAATACTTATTTTACATTCGAATTCATCCAATTAAGTACATTAACGATTATTTAAGGTCGTTCGAGTGCCGGGGGCCATATCAAATTAGTGCTCTGATAGAATTTTTTTTCAATGCTTACATATATATACATTATACATTGATCCTACAATGAATTTTAATAAATCAATGTTGAATGAAATGTAGGCATCGTATTGCTACCTTCTATGTCTATAAATTAAAAGAATTTATTTTGATGATGCAAAATCATATTATCACCTTATACACATTGAAATAGATGTACAAAAGAAAAAGTTAGAAAATAGAAAAATGGTGAAATTCTCCTAACTTGGGTAAGAGGTTGGGTCGAATTGAAAAACTTTAAATAACGATAATTTGTATTCCTATTCGGCCATGTGATTTCCGTTTGTTCCGTAGGGTACATCTAGCCTCTTAGATTTCGATAATGATTCGAATAGCTTTCGTTATACGCTCGAACGACCTTATCAGCGATTAATCATGTATAAAATTTTTATTATATATTAATCGCTTCTCTACCCGCCCCTCCATCCCGCGTTTGACGAATTTTTAAGAAACAATCTTTACACACAGACACACATACGCGCGCGCGCGCGCGCGCACGAAGAGCGACGCGTATTATCCGTTAATAATATAATATATTATATTAAAACGCGCACAAAGCCTTCATTTAGACTAACGCAGGAGTGCGGATGCTCGTGCCCCTTCATGGGAGCGAGGCCATGAATGATATGAAAGGACATAGTCGACTGACGGCGAGGAGGCCTCTCAGTCGTTACTGTGATCCCCCTTGCTGAGCCTCGCGTTGGTCACTATATCGATGCAGTACATCTCGTGATCGGGATGGAACGATCGTATGTGCGTCCAGGCATGGGTGCGCTGCCTCAAGTGTATCTTGCAGTAGGGACACTCGAATCGCTGAGGCGTGCCGCACTCGTACTTGTAGTGCCGGATCATGTGACTGCGGTGCTTGTAAGTGCGGTTACAACGGGGACAGGGATGGCGCCGCATCGAGATGCCCGCGTGTACGTACAGCTCACCCGTGTCCGACCAGTAATCCTTGAACAGCAGGCCTGCGAACAGAAAAAGAGAGAGGGTCGATGGTTAGTGAGAGCGGCTCCCTCCTGTCAATCTCTGATCTTTCCTTATAATACAGAAATTGTACAAACATTTTACACACTTGAAATCGACTGTTACCCTCTGGCGAACAATTTGTAGGGTGTATCGGCCCGACCAGCGGTTCTCGTCACGAACGATCTTTCATAGTCTAATCGAGGCTATGTGTATATATATATATATATATATACACACGTGCGTGTGTGTGTGTGTCTGTGTATAGTCGCATAGTCGCATAGTCGCATTAAAGATGGCCAATGCAAAAAAGAGTATAATATAAGCTTGTTCGTTTAAATTAAAAACGGATTTTGTTTGTTTGGCGACTGCTCTCAAGGTAAATCAATAATATATGCGAGATTAATGCGCGACTTCGTTACTTATACGCTAACATGCATGATTGAATGAAAGCTCACAAGAATACAATTTCGATTGGAGATTCGTGGATATAGGTGCAATATGAGCTTAACTCAGAAAATGTTTAGATTATAATTAAAATAGATTTTTAGATAGAAATTAATTTTTCAAAATATTCATTTTATTGTCTTTACAAGAAATATCCTTCAGATAACACTTCCTCGCTAGTTAACTTTAATATAAGCGGGGCTTTACATAAATTTTTACTTTGCCGACTTTTCTTTGAACGCTATGCACAGTCAAGTGCGATACGTAACAATAACTATGCAGATATTTTTTTCAACAAATCTTTTATATAAAAATTGTCGAAATAGACATTTCAATATTGTGTGTGTGTGTGTGTGTGTGTGTGCGTGTGTGTGTGTGAGCGTGTATGTGTGTGTGTGTGTGTGTGCGCGCGCGTGTGTGCGTGTGTGTGTCAGCGCTGTAGTGCAAGGTCAATGAAACAAACGGTTTTCGCTGGATGTTTGCTGCGAATGTGTCGATATATGTGATCCTTGCGCTTGTTACGGAACGGGCAGTAAGGGCAGGCGAATCTAAGGCCGCCAGCGTCAGCCAAACCAGGGACTTGAGGGCTGCTGTCTTTGGACTTTCTGAAGTAATTTGTGACGAGTTCCCACATGCCTAGATGAACAGAAAATAAAGAATGATCCTTTCAATGCTGGGATGGAAAAAGAACTCAAATTTGATATCTTAATAATTCTGCCGTTTTCTGCAAGATTCAGAAGGGAACGGACGTTTGGGCATGTTATATATATATATATATATATATATATATATATATATATATATATATATAAGTATCAAGCGCACTTTGTTTACTTGAAACTCGACAAGCATCCCCACGTTTGGACGGCAAAGGAATTTATTAAGCGTGTAGACGTATAGTACGAATGATTCATTTAATTTTCAATAATTCATTTAGAATTTATAATTTCTTTTTCATTTAAGGTTTGATAAACTTATAATTATTTGCAATTATGCTTACTTGTTACATAAACATCGATGGTCTCTAAGAATAAAATAAATAAAAGAATTTATGTTTAATCATTGTATAAACTTTTAAAGTATTACAAATTAAATATAAAAGAAATATAAATTAGATAATAAAATATACTAAATATTATATTATATTAAATAAATGAGATAACAAATAAACTAGTTTTTTCGAATGTTTTAATCACACTATTCATGAAATTGTTCAATTATAACATTTTATACACAAATGGTAGAAAAGTGAGCACATACATATTCGTGCGTTAATTATTTTCTATCATCAATACTATATCATATGGATAATGGATTCACTAAAAATGAGAAGAACATATCTTAAATTAATTTGTAAATATCATTTATTATGAACAAGTTGATTTTAAAACGAACTAATAAACAAATTTAAGGTATAATTTAAGATAGATATAAGCAAAATATTAATAACTATTATCTTTAATCTTTTCTCAATATTAAGGACTGTGGCATAATTTACTATCGCAGAAAAAAGGCCAATTGTACAATGTAAAATCTTATGAAAAATATTAATTTATTGCAGGACGACAACTTATTTGTCGTATTATTTATATGAAACATCACTACGCCAGTCTATTAATAATGGACTTTTTCAAATAATATCGACACAATTAATAAGAAAGATAACATTCTTATAAAAAATAGTGGACGATTATATTACTATAAAATATAGGGAATAAAATATCTCTTTAATTAATAAAATGACTCTTTCCACCAATAGCAACTAGCCGCAATGCTCGCGGTGCCCCATCATAGGTGGACAAATCCATATTAATTAAAAAATCTTTGAAATCTTACATAAATCGTTGAAAAGTTTGCCGTCTTTTTTAACGAAATATGCCCGAGCGCCCACAATAACTTTTTTACGAGACTGGACGCGCAATAAATGTAAAAATTTTCTTCACTCGCATCCGTGAATCTGCTCGAGATCCAGAGCGTAAATGGAACCGCCCTGATGCGCATACTCGTTGTGCTGCTAAACGTGCGTACGATGCTTGGCCATGTAAATGCAGTGGGGGCAACGGAACCTCGGGGCCTTGCCACACGCATAGGTCTGGTGGCGGAGCAGCTCTCGATACCACTTGTAAGTTTTACCGCAGCTGAAGCAGTAAAAGCTGCCAGGGTCCCGGTGAATTTAGAAGCTGCTTATTGGAGCTGAAAACAGATTTGGTACTATTGGTTAGATCAGCAGCGGCTGATGGCGCGATTCAGTCACAAATGTCCGCACTTCACGTTCTGTATATGTGTACAAAATAAAGGCAATCAAGATATAAACTATAATGTGGAACGTCGCCAAATATCTGAGCTAATACAATCCAGATAATGGAAAATATTCGACTTGAGCATGCTGGCGCAGCAAATATCGTAGAATCTAATTTTATCCAATACTCAAAATAAGAAAATATGTTTTTAGTAAAAAAGGAAGATATCCTCTTCGGTGCTAGTTTATATATTTTTCAATTAAAAAACATAGGCAAGTCAAAAATAAAAAAAAAATGATTAAGGAGTTACTTAGATCATTTTAATATCAGACTTATCAAATACTTCAAGTTAGATGTATTCCGATAGACATTAAGTATCTGAAAAAATGTTGTCTGTATGCCTATCTACTAATAGCAGTTAA
Organism: Sycobia sp. Sy_11; assembly: GCA_018907035.1. NCBI lineage: Eukaryota > Metazoa > Arthropoda > Insecta > Hymenoptera > Epichrysomallidae > Sycobia > Sycobia sp. Sy_11. Next base: position 349,848 of record JACCIC010000062.1, on the reverse strand, counting down.
TTTTATGTACGTGACACTCATGAATTGTCTATCAAATTACAATTAATTCCTAATTTATAGAAATTGTACAGTTTATTCATAGCATCCCACTATATATATATATATATATATATATATATATATATATATATATATATATATATATGTATATATGTATATATGTATATATGTATATACTAGCATCCCCCGTCTCGGCTTCACCCGAGATAATAATTTATCCTATTTCATAAACAATTCAATAATATCTAAGTACAAAGTACTCTATGTATTAAAATCTATATTACTATAAATAATTGACCGTAATTTACCTATCGTCGCTTCTGTATAAAAAGCTGCTTCAATGTAGCGCCACTTCAAAAAGTTAATATTTTGCCGACCATTTTATACAATATATATATATATATATATATATATATATATATATATATATATAATAAAAAACATAGTCTATGTCCTTCCCAAGATAATATAGAATCTATATGTCAAATTTCACACACACACACACGCGCGCGCACGCGCGTATTGGGAAGGACATAGACTATGTTTTTTTTTGAAAATCCTTTTATTTTCATCAATAAATTAAGTTAAAGGTTTTAGCAATCAGTTTCACCAACGGTCACTAGGTGGCAATTATTTGGGCGTATTTTTAGAACTTTTAAACTTTGACGCTAGAAAATTCATGTCTTTTAATTTGAGAGCACGCCTGTGATGTTTTCGTGCGAGGCCGTCTGAATCTATAAGTGAATAAGATACAAAATGTACTTTTTAAATATTATTTTGATATTAAGATATTACACCAACTACAATGAAGTGTCTAAACGTTTGACCATTACTTCTTTAAACTATTATCTTGGATTTTATTGAAATTGTTACTTATGATTTTTACGATATTGTCTTACTACTGCCGTAATAAAAACAGGCGTAACTTGTATTTTTATCGCGACTAATGTAAAAAAACGAATCATGGTTCTTTGAAACATTTAGTGTATTACAACAATGTTTTAAATCAACGTTGTAGATATTACAAATGTAAACATTTTATATTCTATACAATTTTTCTTTAGAACTTATAGTTTCCGAGAAAAATGGATTCTCGATCCTGAACCTCGGTAAAACCATGAATTACCGATCTTTTTTTTATTTTTTTTTTTTTTTTTTTTTGAAAATATAAATACCAGAGAAAAGTGTATAGAATATGATATATATATATATATATATATATATATATATATATATATATATTCCCGTATGTTAATCTACAACTTCAATTCGAAATATTTTTGTTAAGCAAGTAGAATTTCTAGATTTTTCATGCACTTTTTCATGTGTTGAAAATAAAATTTATGGAATATCAATAACTATTAAATAATATGGACAGATAAAATAATGAAAATAATGAAATTGCATAAAAAAACATTCAAATATATAAGTATATTATATTATTGCTAAACGATGTTGTATCATTTGAATTATTACTACACGTATCATATAAAATAATAATTAATCTATCAAAAAAAATTATCCAAACCTCTAGTTGCCATCTAATTAAAAACCTCGTTAATTCGTACTTGAGCCTAGAATGAATATTTTTTCTATATTATATACAATTTCATTCAAGCAATCTTGAATGATTCTGTAGCTCGAAAGTGAGTATAATCAATCGGATTACTATAAATAAGTAGCAGCACACGATCGATGCTGCAAAAAAAGTGTAGAAAAATTAAACGTCAACTGAAGGTTAATTAGTTATAATATATTCATCACGAATGATTTTTTTTACAATAATTTGGAGAAAAATAATACAAGTATTACGTAATATAATAAAAATCTATTCCAAAACTATCAATCAACAGACATAATACTAGTGTATACTGAGAGAGATAAACGAGAAAATAATATTTTTTAGTTAAATTAATAACTTTCTTTTTTTCTACATAATTTTTTATTATACATTAGACCACAAAAATATTTGATTTCATTCGTACATAAAATAGTATTTGTAGTTATTCAATACATTTAATTAATTATTTTAGTTATACACCCGCAAAAGTTCACTGTATTCAATAATTATTAAATCCTCAAATAGTGTAAGAATATTATATATTGAAGACCTAAAAGCATTTTTACAAAAATATACAATATTTTAATTAAAACAGTCAGTCAATGTCATAGTCCATTTAAGAAACGTTGTTGCAATCATAAATATGCAATGCATAGAAAAGTAATTCCATTATTCATTAATAATTCTCTTAGACTTCATCCTCTGCATGATCAGGACGTAGAACGACGTAAATACTGCAATTTTTATGATTATTCTTGATATGGGAGTATATATTGTATCGTTGTTTACCCACCTTATTGCAGTAAGGACAACCGTATCGGGGCGTCTTGCCGCACTCATTATCGAGGTGACGACACAATCCCTTAAACCATGCATAGCTTTTGTGGCAGTTGGGACAACTGTAGGTACCACGCTCCCGATTATTTCTGTTATAGCGTTGTATCGGAGCTGGAAGCAAATTTAGTATAATTGTTTAGCAATGTAGGAGTCGAAGTAACCCGACTATGAAAAGTATGATCAACAACCTTGCTATGTTAAATACAAACAACTACGTTTTTCTAAGATTTAAATAAAGCAGCATTCAACAAATGAAAAAATTAGTGAAATGAAGATGTTAAAATAAAATTATGGCAAACTTGATCAAAGTAGAAGGTCTATTAAACTAAAAAGCAGGATAAAGATTGAAGAAATGCAACAAGTTCGAAATTTCGAAGAAACTTAGAAAAAGGTTTAAATGTATCATGGCCAATAATTATGATCAGTAAATTTCTTTATTATTCTAAAAGATTAATTTGTCTCACACTTACCCTTAGATAGATGTATTCATGATCTAGTACATAAGATGTTTAACGTTTCATGCCAGGTGGGAGAACATATACGAAGATGTAAAATAACAATTCCAACTCATATTATTCATGAAGAATCATTTATTGAAGAGTAATATCCAAAGAAACTATATAAAAATTATAATTCTTATAAAATGTAAATCGAGACAAAATTTAACTGATTCAAATTCAATTAATTCAATATTTCTCTACTGCGACGAGAACATGCAACTCACACTAATATGATTTTAGCTTATTCGTGATTGGAATATAAATTATATATTGCTTTTGTATGTTCACTAAGCTCTCTTTGGTTATTAGTCTCAACTGCTTATTATCTATGTTAGATGTGTTAGATACCTGTGTTATATCCCCGAGATACACTGGCCATAATCGACACCTCACCGAAAAGAGTTATTGAAAGAAAGGGTTCGATAAAATTCTTTTCTACAGCGAGTTACATGTCAGTTGCTTTAAGGTAATGCTCTACTATGAGGTAGCCCCTAGTACGAATGTATTTTAGAATCAAAACAGCTAACTAGAGAAGTCAAATATTTTAATAGTAATAAGTTTTCTAAGATTTTTAAAACAAAATCTATGAAAGCCTAGATTAGCTTAAATCTTGACCCGGTCAATCAACAAATTTAATCGTTATTATTCTATATGTACTATTGATCAGTATAAAAATAACATAAAATATCTTTATTTTGTTGAGATCTCGAAGAAATTAATATATAAATGCTATGCTCGTTGGTCTATGGTTTAAATAAAATGAAAGTTTCGCCTTCTCTTTGATTCTAATTCGCTCAACGCAAGATAAAAACTTCGAAATATTAATTAGCTTAGGTCATCCTTTTCATATCTAAGACGTACACACCGCTATTCTTATGTGCTCTCTTGATGTGTGTGTAAATGTTTTGCCGCTGCTTAGCCAGGTAGTCACAATGAGGACATCGAAATCGGGGCGGCTGGCCGCACTCGTAGGTGATGTGACTGTACAGCCCTCTGTAATACTTGTAGCTTCTGCCACAGTTAAGACATTCGTAATTGCCAGAACCTTGGCCATATGTATAATATCCTTTTTGTCGATCTAAAATACATTTAATATAATTAGGTGGTTCAGCAGTAACTATTGTTCGATTTAATTAAAAATTTGGAATTGAAATCTTAGTATGGTCAACAACTTTATCAATCCAACTCAATTATATTCAGGTTCAAATGAATGAAAAAAATACTTTATCACAAAATATATATTTGAGAAAGCTATTTATGAATTGAGAAAAGAATCGTGTGAATTTAATTTAATAAGTACAGTTAATCATTAGTCAAATTCTTTTATTAATTTCAATCGAAATATTATTTTTATTTTTTACTAGACTCTGTTCAAGAGAGAATTGAAAACTTTACTACACTATTCTTTAATTGGAACATTTTAGCTAGCTATGCTAATTTCATCATGGCATTCTATGCACAAGGTCCAATATTCAAAATGTAACCAATAGACAAAACAATGCAAAATCATCGTAACATATAGTAAGTAAATAAATTAACTTTACATAATATTTTAAAATATTAAAGCTAACAATGTTTTTAAAAACTTAATATCTTTAGCATTGTAATAAAACAATTTTATCTTTTATACTTTAGTCTTGAATATATAATATATATTTATAAAATCTTTTGATACAAGGTGATAATTTAATAAAATATATAATTTATTTTTTATATTACTACATGTAGTGTTTTGTATAAACAAAATTCTCAAGGAAAATACTTGTTGTGAATTAATGCAGTAAATTTACGACCCACAATTTTAATTTTCAAACTTCAATCTTAAATATATATGTGTATGTATATTTCTTTTTTTATGTTATTTAACGTCGTTCTATTTATGCTTTCAAATACCGATGTTAATCAGCGACGGACGTCTACGACGTGTTTGTGAACAAAGCACATGCAAATTATTACAGCGGTGCTTGTGTCAATCGGCCGAGACCGAGATTTGAACTCGGATCACCAAGTTACTAGTCCTTCGCTCTAGCGATCGAGCCATCGTAGGCCTCATATATATATATATATATATATATATATATATATATATATATATATATATATATATAATAGTATGTATATTAAGAAACAATAAACTTTTGGTATAATATAATACTTTTATCATTACTATTATATTATTTATTATTACTATACAGGTAGTCTTAAGTTTATGCATAATTTTTTAATTAAAAAGATACTGGAATTAATGAAGTAAATATAGAAATGTATGTGGGACGAGAATCGCAGCTAGGTATAGTCAAATAACCTGCTTAGTTATTATCAGTAAACATGTATTTCATCAACAATATAATCAAAATAATTTGATTAAACAAATGTTAAAAATGAAAAAATACATGTTATACATATATGCGGCGTTAGTTTGGCCATCACTAGTTTTTTATTATCACAACTTAGAGAAATTTTCTACTAGATCATTCGTTTAACTCAATAATTATAATTATTACGAACTTAACATATGGCAACAAACATTATATAAATAGTGCATTAAAAGTCAAATATTTTAGCACACTTGTGCCTCTTTCGGTTTATAAAATAAAATGTATGCACAATGAAATCTGTTCGATTCCGATTCGATAATTCAATGAACTTCAACATCCGACGAATGATTTTAAATACTTAATCGTTATAAAATCAGAAAATAATTATACAATCGAAAACCATCTAATAACTTTTGCACAAACTCATTATCAAATATTTTATTCAACGATTAAAATTTTGTATTCAAAACAGTTTCCTTCATCATTGTATAAAGATACTCGCTGGAAAAAAAATCCGGTGACATCCTCTTTGGCTACGTAAGAGAAGATTGATAAATACGAGAAAAGTATCATTAAGTCATCCTATGTAGGTACAGATTGAAGATTTTTAGCTTTTCTTGAATTACACATATTTTGAATTATATGTAGTTACCTTTTTATGAATTACAATATTTCATGAAGTACACATTGACTTATATAATCTTTTCTATGAACTGAAAGCAAATGTAGCATAATGAGGTAGAAAAATAAGGACGACAGCAATTGTAAAAAGCTGACGTAAACAAAAAAGCAGTATTTAAATAGAACAACTAGCGATTTATTGTGAAAATATATAAAAAAACGTTTTATCTAAATGAAGATATTATATTTAACGAAGATCAAAAAACTGAAAGATCAAAGAACTGAACATAGAGTTCTGTGGATAAAACTGGAAAATGCTGATGATTCTGACTTCATATTACAAGTTCGACCGTGCCTTGTACTGATCAACTATTATGAGCTATGGGTTGCTTATAGTCTAGTTCCATATAACTTTTACATAAGTATTATAATGTTCTATTTGCCATTAAATTTCTAAATAATTTGAGCAGCTGGAACAGTGTTGTTGAAAAATTTCCTGACCGTACTTATTACTATACTTTAAGTGATTCTCGTTTTAATCGAGGTCAATTGTTAACTGACTTATACGTTTTGTTCTACCATTTACAGACTTGGATGATTGTAGAAAAGTTTGTCAATGAGGTTAAAGACATATTCTTCTATTCGCGAATTTAAATCCAGATTAAGAAGCTAATCGCAAACGATGACTCGATCTGGATATATTAATTTGTGAATTAGTAACGTACAATCCACAGTACGTACATTACAAAAATTCATTGAGAATATATATTATAAATTAGATATATTATCTATAAATATGGACCTTGCATTCATACATTTACTGTAACAAATGAGTTTACATTCTAGAAAATAAAATAACACATTTAACCAAATAAAATTGCCTCCCTCCCATCTCCATTTTTGATAATCTCTAAACATAATCTAAAAAATGTTTTAAACAATGAAGTTCCCAGGCAAAGGGCAAAGATTATTGAAAAAATTGTGAAATAGCTAAAACATATATATTTATTATAAATCTCCAATCAAACTAGTAAATAAAAATGCTTTGTTCAACATTCAAAGTTTTATATAAAAGGCAATTTTCGTTTTCCTGTTCAATCCCATTTGCCAGTCCAAATCTAAAACTGATAAAAGAGCACGCGTGTATACAGAAATGTTTGCATAGTAAGTAGGAAAAATTGAAAAACATGAAACAAGTACTTCATGTTATGCTTTGAAGGTCTACGGCGTATACAGTTCTGTTCTTATGCATCGTAATTATATGCCTGCAGATTGTTTGTCTTTGCTTAGCGACATGATCACAGTAAGGGCAGCGATATCGCGGCGGTTTGCCACACTCATAGTTGAGATGACCTCGAAGATGATAACGTAAGCCTCTGGAATACTTGTAGCTTCTACCACAAGTAGGACAACTGTAGTTACCACGACCTCTGCCACATCTTTCATATATTTTTAGTGGATCTGAAAACAATTCAATATAATTAGTTACTCATAGACTATCATAGCATTTCTTAAAATGTGCAGCTAATTTAACAAAAATATTGCTTTTAATTTTTCTAGTAGCACTCTACTGTTTCGGAAAAGATTAACTGATTATCCTATAGGCTACTCATTAAATTGAATTATCACATTTCTTTTTGCGAATTGCCGATATCCTATCGGCAGGATGCAATATACTAAGCCTGAAATTATACACCTTGGGAAAGAAACGTATTTACTCGATAGAAGAAAACAGAAATGCCAGTGACATCACAACTGCATACGCAACTGATCAAGTAAGCTAGCAAAATAACAAATACCAAAAAAGTATTCTTAGGTCCTCCTATGCAAGTACAAATAGAGGATTTTTAGATTTTCATGCAGTTTCTTTATGTATGTGTAGATTTTTTTGCCTTTGAATACTTCAACTTATATAATATTCTATAAGAACTCGAAACAAATTCAGCATAATCATGTAAAATAATAGTCAATACAATTCTGAAAAAATTGATATTAAAATCCTTGCACTATTCAATGCAAAAACAGTAACACTTTTATAAAAATTAAAGAAAACTTGATTATATAATAAAAAACGTTCAGTGAAATATCAAAAAATAAAATAATAAATTTGCATGATATAATGCCAACCTTAGAACTAAATAAAAACATTATTTCTAACCAAGCATTATAAAGATCGAAAGATCGAAAGAATGAATAAATTTCGAATATAGGCTTTTCACAAAATAGCGTGCAAATGTCATTCATAAAATTCTTTACTATTCTAAAAGATTAATTTATTTACAATACTTACCTTTAACAGTAATATTTATATTTGTAATACTAAGAAGATTCGGAATTTAACTATTTTTAGACCACAGAGAGAGAGAGAGAGAGAGAGAGAGAGAGAGAGAGAGAGAGAATGTACCAATACAATAATATTAATAATAAAATTATAATTTCATAATAAACCACGTAATACAAATTAATATTATCAAAAGATAATTATCAAAAGATTGAATTGAAATTCATATAAAAAATCTATCAAATCAAAACTCAGCTCGTACAAATTTAATTTAAGCATAGGTATTAATAAAATTAAAAACATAAATAAAATTTATTTCATGCAACTTAAACAAAGTGTTTTTAATTTTATAAATATGCATATTATTTATCATTTTTTACCAAGTATACGGTCAGAAATTAATCAAGTTTATTAATTAATCATTTCCGTATTGCTATGATCATACTTTTCGGTTTATCCACTTAAGTATTTAAACATTAAGTAGATTCGTAAATTCGCTCATTGTTTTTTTTCTTTTTTTTGATAAAGTTCCTAATATTTATTACATATGTTTTTCGTAAGTTGAATTTTATAAATAAACAGATGCCGCCTATAGCGGACATCCAGAAGGAGATGATTAATTAAAAAAATGAAGTTCTCTATTATACAAAGTGAAAGAGTTTTTCATCATCATTTCAGTCCACAAAAATATAATTACAATGAAATTAGTCTATTGTAGGGATACATTGTGTAGATAATGTATAAAACAATATGATTCCAATATTTTCATACTGATGTGCATAAAAAGAGAACTTGTTATCTTTCTTTTCAGTCCCATTCACAATCTTTGCCTAGTAAGTCGAGGAAATTAACAAACATCGAACAATAGATCACATTGTGTTTAGCTAATTCACAACATATATAATGCTGTTTTCACATGTTGTAATTATATGTCTCCAGATTGTTTGTCGACGCTTAATGACATGATTGCATTAAAGACAACGAAGCCAAAGGATTCGTCGTTGAGATAACCTCGAAGATGATAATATAGACCTCTGAAATACTTATAGCTTGTACCACAGGTCAGGCAGCTGCAGTTACTACAGACTCTGCCTTTTTACAGACTTTAAGCTGCCCTGAAAATAAATGTTTTAGAATTAGTAAATCATAAGTTATGACAAGATCTAATGTACAAGTATAATTACAATTTAATGATTGAGATTAATTAATAAAAATATGTTTTATTGATTTAAATGAAACCTTACTTTTACTTGTTACCTTATGTACTTGTATGTTACTTGTGAGCTTACTAGTCGGAAAGACTATTTCACTTGTTCCACTTTAGACATATGTCACACACACACACACACGCGCGCGCGCGCGCGCGCGTACGCAAATGTACAGTAAGTAGAAATATTTGATGAAATTTTTATGTTATATATATTGACTTAATGTTATGTTAAATTTTTAACTCATCAAGAGAGGATAAACCCAAGGAAGAACTAAATCTTACATCTAGAGGAAATTCTATATAATTTTTCAAAATATGAACACCTTACCATTTTTTATTCAAATGGGCATTTGTTTCATTTATGTTTAGCAAATACGTTTTTTTTTTAACAAAAATATTTATTAAATGTTTCTGTACTACCGAATAATTTCTATTTATTTATCTCAAATATATCTAAAAAATTAAAAATGCCAAATATTAATATAAATGCATTGATAATTCTTATATAATAAATGTTATTTATTTACATTACTTAGATTAATATACTCCATAAATCGATTCCAATTGCTAGAGCGTAAATGTATTATTTTACTATAAATAACTTAATAACGTAAACGTACCCATAAATGACTATTTAATGGATTCAAGATATTATCATACAAACTTTAAATAATCAAAATATCATAATATCGATTTATTACGAGTTTAATGTCTGTTAAGTGCTTTATTTTATTATCATTTAAAACATGAATCCAAGAAAATATCAAGTCCCTAAATTTACTAGTACCTGATCATGTTGAAAAAAGATGTACTACTAGTTGAAAATACTACTAATAGTTTCAAATACCTGATCTAACTACAACACAAAATAGGAATATTTAAGAAAAGGAACGAATTTTATCAATAAAATGCATTACGTAAGCATCATTGCTTTCTTACAACTGGTACTCTCTTGTTCACTGAGAGTAATCGTGAGAATACTTGGTATTATTATATTACTTATTATAATATAATTTGGTAGTGGAGGAAACATTTAATATAAATTTAATAAATATTTAGTAAAAAAAGACGTACTTAGCTAAAAAATGAAGGAAGTGCCCATTTGAATAAAAAGCGGGTAAGGTGTCATTTTTTAACAAATCGTGTATATTTTCCATATTGATATGATTTGGTTCTCTAATGGATATAGACTCCCCTTGTAAGTTATTTTGAGTTTGTAAATGTAATACATTTACTGTTTCACACTGAATAAGAAACACAAACACAATAATACTATTAATACAAACATACAGTTGATACAATTAATAATAATTAAATATTAGTTATTGTCAATAAAATTTTATTTTCCAAACAATATATAGAAGATCATTTGACTAAAATAAATTTCCTGATGGAAAAAATAGGATTTGTACAAACTTGCTATGTTACTTGGTCAAACGCTATTTTTTTACTTAAAACAATTTCGATAATAAATTTTCTAATGGGACGATTATTTAACATAATTGTTATTATCAGGAAGTTAACATAAGGTTAACAACCAATATATTGTATAAATACGGCATAAAACTATGACAATCAGATATTTTTAGTCTACCGTGTCTCCTTCAATTTTTGAAACAAAATGTATGCAGAAAGAAAACTGTACTGTGATAACTCGACCAGTCTATAGAATTAACCATCTCAAGTTCGGTAAATTAGGAATCAACACTGCGATAAACTATTTTTAATTGGTTAATATCGTTACTGTATATGAAGATGCTACTGGTAAATCCCCACGTAATGCACTTATTAATAGCCGCTCATAATTAATATAAAATATTATAAAATAGTCATGTAATGACAAAGTGTTTAAAAACTTAGTGGTTAAATATTTCGTACAAAGTTAGATTTCATACTAACGAGAGTTTTTGCCTGCTCTGTAAAAAACTGTTTACAAAACACAATATTTTGACAAAATATGTATGTATGTACACCCTAAACACTTAAATGACCACGTAAAAGAGTAAATTAACAAACACCAGGAAAATATGTCCTTAGATTGTTCTATGTAGGTCCAAAACGTAGACTTTGTTCTTTGTATGCGTTGCCCTGATGTGCGCGTAGATGCTTTGGCGCTGTTTGGCGAGATAATGGCAGTAAGGGCAACAAAATCTGGGCGGCTTGCCACATTCATAGGTGATGTGACTATACAAGCCTCTGTAATACTTATAGCTTCTGCCACAAGTGGGGCAGCCGTAGATACCATGACCTCTGCTATATTTTTTACAGACTCGAAGCTCAACTGAAAAAGAATTTAGTATAATTAGTTAGCTATATAACGTATTTCTGAAGTACAATTCATACATTTCCAAAAATAGATTATTTAAAAAATAATCCTATGTATTAAATTTAATAATTTCAGATAATTGATAGGAAAACGTCTTATTTATTTCATTCAAACATTACTTATACTTTTGCTTAAAACTCTACTGTCTCAAAAGAAAATCAAATATTATAGTGGATTACTCTTTAACCGGAATTATGAGGAAACGCTTTCTAATTAATGACGTCAATCTACGTGCAAGATCGAATGTACTTATTGTGAACTGATACGTGTAGATTTCGTGAACATAATTAGTAGTTAAATTGCGAACAGTGCAAATTGCTGGCATTAGCACGGATATAATCGTCGTAGCATGAATTCAAGCAGGACAAAGATCAAGGAAATAAAGTAACTATATACAATGTTTAAAAGTATCAAGGATGCAGTAATTCTGATCAGTACTATGTCTTCACTATTTTAAAAGACATTTTTTCTTGACAGTCGTTAATCTTAATGATATATGTATATAAAAATACAATAATCTTTTGGCATAATATAATACCTTTAGATCACTATCCAGATAATCTTATGTTTATGCATAATTATCCATTAAAAAAGCTGAAGGAATTAATGTTGTAAATTGACTACCTGGTGGTAAACGAGAATCAGAACAATACAATAAATATCTACGGCATATATAGTCTAATAAATTAACTATTCTTATCTTTAGATACTTTGGTATAAATAATCTAATCGAATTCATTTGTTAAATAATGATAATTGTCAAAAATATAAATTAAACAATAATTGAACAGAAAATTAAAATTTTATTAATTTTAAAAAATTATACATAACACATATAAAGAATAACTTTATACTTTGGCAATTTTAAGAATAGATTTTCTACTAGACTAATTATTGATATTCTTAACTATAATCATCAAAAAATTAATATTGTAAGAAAAATATTTAATAATCTCATGCTCGGTAAGTTTGAAATTACCTAAGTTGATGCTCGTTACGTAACTGTACTAAATATCACAACTCTATGTAAAATCGCACTAGATTAATAGAATTAAAAAAAAAAAAAAGTTATATTCCGGCAACATTTCGAAGAAACCAGTAAACAAATATTTTATACAAAGCTCAATATTACTGAACATGGCTTTGGTTTTCTCTCCCTGTCTCTTCCTCTCTGATATTAATAAACTTAATAAATAGTCAGCACCAAGATGTTTGTACACATAAATACGCAAGTGAATACGTGGATCAGATTGTTTTATGCAAGTCCAGAAAAAAAATTTTGTTCTTCTGATGCATTTTCTTGATGTGCGTGTAGATGTTTTGTCGTTGTTTGGAAGACTTCCTGCAGTAAGGACAGCCAAATCTGGGCTCCTTACCGCACTCGTATTTTTGATGACGCCACAGGCTTCTGTACCACTTGTAATTTTTGCCACAAATGAGACAGCAGTAATTGCCAGGAATTTTGTTAAGATTGTTGCCATCCCATGGATCTGAAAATAGATTTTATATGATTGGTTAGAGTGAAATAGCGTGCCACTTGTGAAAAAAATTGGTGCAAACAATTAGGTTGTTTTATTAATGGATTAGACCACCACGAACATTTGAACAACTCGAATTAATTTTAAGAAAATTAATAACTAGTTAATATGTTAGTTTGGCGCATCAAAATTAATAATGGATTTGGTTAATTATTTTTTCCACTCCATAGACGTTCCTAGGCGAATGGACATCAGAGTATGCAAGTCAAATATTTGAATATTAATAAGGTTTTTAAAACAAAATCTATGAAACCTTGAATTCTTCGGTTTAAATCTTGACTTGGCAATTTAACTGATTTGATCCTCTGAAACTCGAACATTAGTTATTGATCAAAATGAAAGATGTAACTACATTTCTCGTTATATAAATATAGATAAACATCGTCAATAACCTATACATCGTACTTCAATGATAGAAAAAATTTCATAAAAATTTCTATTTATTCAAAGTCTTTAAAAGACTAATTAATAAATATTTTTTTATATGTCTTACAGTCTAATCAATTCCATCCAAAAATAAAATAAAAAAATTTATTATTTTTTATTTTTTTTAATTTTTTTTTTTTTTAATTTTTTTTTTTATTTTTTTTTATTTTTTTTTTTTATTTTTTTTTTATTTTATTTTTGGATGGAATTGATTGGACTGTAAGACCTATAAAAAAATATTTATTAATTTGTATATGGGCAGTCGACTGAAGTACAATTCAATTGTCTTTAAAAGACGTTTTATACAAATGAAAAATGTTATCTTTTCTTAAAGTCTGAAAAAGTAATACTGGTAAAGAAATCTTTTGTATCTAAGAGAGCAACGCAAATGTCTCGTGTCATTTTTTACAGGTCAACAACGTAGATAAATACTCTTCTCATTGTATTCTTTGGACATATCTCAAGACATTTAGCCGTTGCTGAGCAAAATAATTGCAGTACGGGCAACGGACTCGGCGCTGCATATCGCAGTCGCCATTGAGATTATCTCGATGATGATTATACAAAATTCTAGGATTTTTGTAGCGTCTAACACAGGTGGAGCATTTACAACTATCAATATCTTTGCTATATCTGTTAGAGATTTCTAATCTAGCTGGAAAAATATTTACTTTAGTTAATTCGTTATAGACTATTACAATATTGATTAAAATATTGCATTTTAAATTTAATTATATTTTTCAACTATCAGTAAAGATAAATTAAATTGATTAGTTAATTAATTCATGAGACATACCCTTAAGAATATATATATTTTTAATATTTTGTAAAGATGATGCCTAACATACTGTTAGAAGATACTCTTGGATGATACTAGTTAAAGGTTTGAGAATAAGGTAATGGAATAATATAGTCTACCAAAAATAATTCATAAAGGATCATTTAATAAAAATTAATCAGTATAACAATTTTAATTTATAAAAGATATAAATTAGAACCAAACTTAATGGGTTCAAGTTCAATAATATTGACCTTATCCGGTCGGCGACTCGGCCAGTAGTATGCCAGTAGCGAGACCGACAGTAGTATGACCATAGTTTTCGATTAATCCATTTTCGTTTTTGAATGAGAACTTATAAATGCTCTTGTATTCTTGCTTATTTATTTTTTTAACTATGACAATTATTGATTATGTATATTCTATTATAGTACTGTTATATTCTGAAAAGTCACTTACTATAATCGGAACCTAAACAGAAAGGGCTACTTTAGAAAGTAATTTTTGATGAATTTTTTTACTATATCAACTGCAATACAAGTTTTGCCAACGGTAATTTTTACCGTAATAAATATCACATCGATGTGCCAGTCCGTAAATGTAATTACTACGAGTTTAATCCATAGTAGAACTACGTAATACAATTAATGCACAAAACTATAACAGTCAAATATTTTAATACTATTACGTCTCCTCCGATTTTTAAAACAAAATCTACGAAACCTCCAATTCTTCAGTTTAAATCTTGACTGTACCAATTCACCAATGCGATAATCCAAAGTTCGAAAACTCAGTCATTCGCTGAAATGCATTTCTTTTTATATAAAAGCTAAACATCGTGAATGGTCGATACAGTATATTTAATTCATGAAAGAAATTATTATAAAATATCTCTAAGTATTGTAAGTCTCTAAAATAAATGTTGATTAAATTAAATCTTTAGTGTTTGATATAAAAAAAAGTTTGGTTTTCACTCTGTCTGATTCGCTCATTTAAAAATAAAACAGATAAAATAATATGCTTCTATACACAATGCTTGAGCGATAGAGGAAATTAAGAAATATCGGAGAATAAATAGTTTTCATATCGTGTTTTGTAAGTCCACGGCATATATAGTGTTATTTTTATGCATTGCCATGATATGCCTGCAAATACTTTGTCGATGCTTAGCGACATGATCGCAGTAAGGACAACGGAACCGAGGGGGTTGGCCGCATTCGTAGTTGAGATGACCTCGCAGATGATAATGCAAGCCTGAGTAGTGCTTGTAGCTTCTACCACAGTTAGGACAGCCGTAATTGCCAGAAACTTGTCTATACTTATCTCTTCCTTTTACCTGAACTGAAAGCAAATTTAGTATAGTTAGTTCATTCAAGATTATTGCAAGATGTATTAACATATTAATCTTAAAATTTTATTATAGTTGTCGATTGTTAGTAAAATTTATTTTGTGGTTATAGAAAGATAAAGTGCATTTACTTAAGGGAAAATTCGATGATTATTTGTTAGTTTGTATTTTTCTAATAGTTTTTAGTTATATAATTCTATTTACATGCAAACACGATGTATGGCCTTGGCATTGCAGCATACTTGTGAGGTTTTATTTTCTATGATATTGCAAGTATAAAAACATTGAAGGCATGTTTCCAAAGGTCTCTTTTTGTATTTAATGAGGATGATTTGTCCAAAAACATTAAAAATATCGAGT
The DNA here is from genome assembly GCA_018907035.1 of Sycobia sp. Sy_11. Lineage (NCBI taxonomy): Eukaryota > Metazoa > Arthropoda > Insecta > Hymenoptera > Epichrysomallidae > Sycobia > Sycobia sp. Sy_11. The sequence goes on along the minus strand of JACCIC010000062.1, from coordinate 333,744 downwards.
TTAATTTATGACACGAATTTTTGTATTACTGTAGCTATTACTGGAGCCTCCAATGTTTTCCAATTTTATATTTGAATTTTGTGGCTTTTTTACTTTTGGAATAAGCACTGCAATTTTTTATTTTTTTTTAATGAAATAAAAAGTTCGAAATTTGCGAAATAATGTCAATTACATAGATATAATATTCAATTGACATTGAATATTATTAAGTTTTCTGTTTTGGATTGCGAAAATAAATAGAACCACTTGTATTAGAAAAAAATTAATGTATTCATAAATAAGATTGTTTTTTAAAAATTAAAAACAATTTTTATTCTCTTGAATTATATTCATCAGAGAAAAAACGTTTAGCCAAATATTTTGAATAATTTTAAGAAATAAATTTTTAAATCAATGCTCTTTTATGTTTATATTGAAACGTACCTAAAAAAAAAACAAATTGTTTCTATAGTAAAATTTATTTTAGTGTAAATGTTAGGTTCCTGCCTTATTTGAAAAATATATAATGTTTGTATGTAACTAGCTATCCATCTGTATGACTATCTATCTATTTTATATATTTTTAATGGTCGGAAGACCCGCGTTATTACATAAAGTTTGAACAACATTATATGCTCGAAGTTACGATTCTAATTGTGGTGTACGATAAGCGTCATCGAAGGGTCTAAATGTTGCTCAAATAATTTGGCTGAGGCTTCACTCATTATAGTCTTAGCTCTTAAGCTTTGATAAGGTAAGATGATTCGCCGTATTATAAGCAGTAAGTAAGGTTCTGAGTGGGTTAGAGACAAGGACCTAAGTCACTTTCAGATCAGATCGTGAATTTAAACACTCAACTGAATAACCTCCGGCCCAAATTCCAAATATTTCGTGACTTTTTTTATATCTGTATCATTATTTTTTAGCAATTTATTGCTTTATATTTATTGACATTTTTTATTAAATAAGTAAATATGTACACACAGAAGACTGAACCCATAGAGTTCCGTTTTTTGAATCGAAAAATAAACTATTTTATAATTTGAAATAATAATTTTGTGAATTTGATTTAATTGTTGCAATTATTGAATATCAAAATACTTTATGGATTTCATTAAAATATTACTTTTACTTTTTTAAGTACAACTGTACTGTTTCATAAGATAATCTATAACAGCCAATAGATTACTCTTTAGTAAGAATTTATGAGCCCGTTATTATTAAATTTATTAATAACACCACTCTATCTTTATGATTTAGCATATAAGGTGGGAACTAACAGATCACGTGGAAAAAGAACAGTACGTAAATTGTAAATCGTGAGAAATTCTAATTTGAATATAGATAATTATACTAGATAAATAAAAAATTATAAATTTACAAAATTCACAGCTTACAATAAAAAATTACCGCTTTTTACTTTTTACTTCATTGTAAAAACATTTTTTAATATTTGTATTTTTTGCTTACCGAATTTTTAAACTTACTTTATTCAGTTATAAACCCGGAATTTTTATTTTTATTTATTTGCATACTTATTCTTTTGAATTTTTGTATCGAATTTTGCAGTATAAAATTGGGAACATGGAAGCACTAATGGAACCGTGAAAGTATATATAATTTAGATTAGGAAACTAAATAATTTGTTAAATAAAGAATTTGATAAAATAAGGAATCAGAAAATGAGTGGAACCGTGAAACCACCTTTTAAACCTCTACCTCGACTAGAAATACGTTAAAAATTTATTTCAAAATTCCACCGGAACAGAAAAAACGAGTTAATAAAACGTGGTAATAAACAACACGTTCATACGTCTCAATGCTTGCGTATAGTAGAGGAAATTGATAAGCAGGCAAATAGTTCATGCCATCTTTTGTAAGTCCACGGCGTATACAGTTCTGTTCTTATGGGCTGCCTTGACATGCCTCAAGATGTGCAGCCGTTGTTTAGCGACATAATCACAGTAAGGACAACGGAACCGAGGGGGTTGGCCGCATTCGTAGTTGAGATGACCTCGCAGATGATAATGCAAGCCTGAGTAGTGCTTGTAGCTTCTGCCACAGGTAGGACAGCTGTAATTGCCAGAACTTTGGCTATATCTGTTACTGCCATTTAGTCGATCTGAAAACAAATTTAGTGTAGTTAATTCGTTATGAACTTTCACAAGATGCTGTATATTGCAAGTTTGATTTCATTATATTAGAATAACAAAAAACTTATATCTCTAGCACACTCTGTAGATTAATATAATTTATTTGGTAATATTAAAAAATTATCATGAATATTTTTACAACGTTTCAAAAAATTCTTGTAAAATAGGTATATCCTTTTCAAATACATTGTTTGTCAAAAGAATACATACTAGATTACTTAAAGAAAAAAACAATACAACTATATGATAAAGATTGTTTTATCTATGATATATTAAAAGCGAATAATCATTAATAATGTTTAATAAATGCAATGTCTTCATTACTATTCTAAAAAATTAGTTAACATGGAACACTTACCCGTAAATAGATATATTTATGATCTCATATAAAACACGATGTGTTAATTCATTATTCCACGGCAGAAAAGAGAGTGTGTAGCAATACAATTAATTAAAAATCCCAATGTACATTTTTCATGAAGATCCATTTAATACACAATAATAATAGAAAAAAGATCTGTGTATTATAATTCATATAAAATATAAACAAAACTAAAATTTGATTGGTTCAAATTCACTTCATTCACCATATCCTGTACTGTGACTAGGGCACGAAACTAACATTAATGTGATCATTGATTTCAGTTTCTTCACCAAGTATTTAAATACCAAGTATATATTACCGTTACTCAACGAGATGATACTGGCGAAAGCTTCTTAGTCTTTCAAATTAATGTAAATAAATGAATCTTCTGGTCTCTGCTGTCTAATATATGTATTTTAAAAAAATCTGCAACGTTTCGGTCCGATTAACGCAACCATTATCAAGCAAATAATTAAAATTAAATAAAATAAATTAAATACATATACTTAATTAAAATTAAAAATTGTACTTATGTCGACTGTTCTGAATTAAATTAATAACTATTTTTATCGGTCTTACAGTCTTTATAATATCATATATTAGCTAAAATAATCACAGTCAGACTGTCCTTGTTTATGATCACCACCGTAGAATCTGAAATAAAACTTGTTACTACAATAAATTATATCAGAAAATTAAAAATAAAAATACAATAATAAGTAAAATAAAAATAAAAAAATAATAAAAGTACTTATTCTATGTTAGTAAACTTTTACTATTTTTATTTTATTATTAATTTTATTTTATTTTTATTTTTAATTTTCTGATATAATTTATTGTAGTAATAAGTTTTACTTTAGATTCTACGGGGGTGATAATAAACAAGGACAGTCTGACTGTCATTATTTTAACTAATATATATGATAAAGACTGTAAAACCGATAAAAATATTATTAATTATATTATTAATTTAACATAGACTTAATTATTATTATTATTCAACTGACAAGGGTTGCGTTAATCGATAATTTTATAGATAATATTTTTTAAAATGCAAATATTAGACAGCAGAGATTAGGAGTTTCATTTATTTACAAGTAGATATTGTTTCTGTACGTTAGTTTTCTTTGACTATTTGTATCAATTACTTATTATCTACGCTAAATGTGTTATATATCTGTGTTATATTCCCAAGAAACACTGACCATAATCGACACCTGACCGAAAAGATTTAATGAAAGAAAGGCTTTGATATTCTACGATAATAATAAGTCAAAGATGTTTTATATCATTATTTCAGTCCATACATGTAATTACAGAAGTTAACTCATCTTAGTAGGCGTTCATTAAAGTCAGCGAACCTATGGTATTGGGATTATAAGTTGGATTACAACTTGGATTACTAAACTCAATCTAAATGGATTACTAAACTCAAAATCTAAATCACTATCTTCACAAATCGATAACCCAACCAGATATTCTTTATGAGATTATATTTAACAGTAAGATTCTGATAAAGATTCTAATGAATTAGAAGCTAAATCATTTGTACATCATCTTATTTCAAATTTAACGGAGCTTTGGTCAACTAACTTAATTCGCAATAAAGAAATTCCGCAAAATACGTATGTAGACGATCATTTTGAAGAAGCCTTGTAAAAGAGCGAGCCAATCTAGCAAAGTACCCTTAGGTTGTTCTGTGCAGACCTGGAACATAGACTAGATGCTCTTTTTATGCATTGTCTTGATATGTGTGTACTATATGTACTATGACAATTTCTGAATCTATACGTGTTACAATAGGAGCAAGGGAATTTGGATGGTTTAATTATTCATAAGTGATGTGACTATACCAGCGCCTGCAATACTCATAGCTTCTGCCATAGACAGGGCAGTCTTACATACCATAATCATTGCGATATTTTTTACAGTCTTTTGCCTGAACTGCAAACAAAGTCAACATAATAGTTAATCATAAACTATCGCTAGATGTATCGAGAAATTCGAAATTTAGAATTCATTAGAGTTTTGATCCACAATAATAAAAATAAATTTATTTCTTAAGCGAATTAATTAATTCGTTTAAGAAATAAATTTTCTTTTCAAATTAGATTAGAAGAAATTATATTAACAAATTCTATTAGAAGAAAACAGTTTAATTACCAAAGCAAGGGAATATTTATCTCAAATTAAAAATTCTTTTCGACGTACATTTACTTATATATTTTTATACTAAAATCTATAGACTGTAATAAACTATTTATTATTATTTATATGAAACATTAATCTTATCAAATTAAATTAACTATTGCAGTTAGTTGATATGAATGATATTTTAATAACTGAATTAATACATTACTCAATTTTCTACATAATTTTTCTAAAATAACTTATGGTTAATTAATGTTATAAAACTGCTGCATGGTAGACAGTGAACGTAACAAAAAATAAATGACTCGGGCACATAAATAGTGAAATAAATTAATTAGGTATTATCGATAACACATTTTTTCATTAATAATTATCATTGCTTTTGAATAGTCATAATTTATAAGAAAGACAAATCAAATTAAGACTTTACTAATTGAATTTTTATTAATTAAAAAAATCGTTACATCTATTTTATATATGAACTTAACAGCTAAAACGGCCAAGAATAAAGTTTTACTATCATAACCTAGGAAATAAATTTACTAATGGGCTCATTATTTAAATCGACCTTCACAATTATCAAAAATTTACAATATAGTAAAGAAACACGATCATCTCATGATTGGACAGTTAAAAATTATCTAAGATGTTAATGTTTTTTGCAAAAATATACTAAAAATCACAATTATACTTTAAGCTACACTTTAATCACTTACATAAAAGATTCGAAGTAATTGTATTATGACAAATTATTTCATAAAATAATAAACAAACGTTTACTACATTGTTTAATAGTACTAAAGTGAATTCTTGTTAAATTTGTAAATATATCTCAGATAAACATAAATACACGCAAATGGACAGGTGACTATGTATACTAAGAAACATAAAAAATATATCTTTAGGACACTGTATGAAGGTCCAGAATATAGATTTTATTCTTTTTATGCGTTAATCTGATGTGTGCGTAGATGTGTTGGCGCTGTTTGGCTATGTATTTGCAGTAAGGACAACCAAACCTGGGCACCTTGCCGCACTCGTACCTTTGATGACGCCACAGGCTTCTGTACCACTTGTAATTTTTGCCACAAGCGACACAGCAGTAATTGCCAGGAATTTTGTGAATATTCCTGCTCTTCTGTTCACCTGAAAATAGGTTTTATGTGACTGATTAGTGAAATAGAGCACATAGCTGCTGCGAGAAAACAATGATGCAAACAACTATTTCATATTTGTAAAAACAGACACAACTATTTTCTGTCAATTTAATTAATTAACATTAGTTAACAAAATGTTCACTCAGCCATTAAAACAGTAAACCAGAATCGGAAAAAATTTACTTTTTAAATTATCTAATTCATATTAAATCATTACTATTCTAATCAATATAGAAGATATAAAAGAAATAGTACGATAAAAATTTTTTTATTGTGTCAGTGATATTTTCTGTATTGTTTCAAGCAACTTTAAGTAATCTTTGTATGTGAACAAAAAAGAAGTACATTTTTTTGAAAATTTATTAACTTTATTATTTGCATTATAGGAATACCGAATATATAAAATATTTCTTCGACTGTTTTCAATGTTTGTTATGCCATAAGTCATTTGAAAAAAATTTATGAATACAGTATATATATATAATATAAATTTAATCTACTATACTAAACACTATCGAAGGGAATGCCATTGACAATAAGTAATAAACGATGATAAAGCATCCACCTTATCAATTGGTATCAAAAGGGTCATAATACTCGAGAGGATTCATAGGAGGGTGATAAAAATGACAAAGAGTATTGATTATCGCCACGCAATCGGAGATAATGAGTTTCATAGCGACTAACGTAATGGTCGATTAGGACAAGTTGTCACTGTTATAGATTTAGATAAACGTAACAAAAAGTTTGCGATACTTTTACAAGAGCATGACATGTGAAGTAATACAACCGAACATTTTTATCGATCTATGATCCAGAGTTCACGTTCCCAAAAAAGGAACTTACAGACGATCGCAAGAATTCTTCTTTAGGATTTTTGGAAAACACGGAACTTGAATAGGACGAAAATCCAACAATGACAACAACCACCTATAGTTATGCAGACGAATAAAATAAGATGTTCAATCGTTTGAAGTTATCATAGGATGAGCAACAATTGAGTACATAGCCTCATCAGTAAGCGCCCCATTGTTAGTCTGAATTTGATGCTAACAATAGAAGTGGGCACTTTATAAAAGTAACTTCATCCTGTAAAAATTATGACAATTCGGTAAAATGTACATTAAAAATTTTTGCGCTTTCAGTCCGTTTTCTTGGTTAGTGAAGAACGAAAATGAAGTATTTTCAGACTAATCTATATGTAAGCACGTGCAAATATATCAAATATGGAATTGGGTACTGTACAGTTTATGCAGCATCTATAAATTTAGAGTTTTTTCGAACTGAAAGAATATAAAAAATTATTTATGGTAACATAGTTTTCGATTAATTTGATAACCTTGACCTCTTATACATTAAAACTTAGAAAGTAGAGATATTTTGAGCATCAAAAAGATATTTCAGAATGTTATATAATATGTATTGCTTTATCAACTAACACAACATATTATGTTTATAAATATTCCATTGTATTATATAAGTTCAATAAGATATCTTATTATACAACGTGATCCAAAAGTTCTGATACAAAAATATACTTCGGAAAGCAACAGTCAGACAGGAAAATATTTAAAACATAAATTATAGTAATGTTCCTTACTTATGATGACGTTAGGTTTGAACCTGATCTAGTATTTCTTATTTTACGTTATTTCAAAATCAAATTAGTCTTCTCAAACCAAATAGTATATAAGCAAGCATCATAACATGATCTCAATCCTTGACTCTACCTTCTCGACCTGTATATTTAGCAATACCTGTAATTTGAATGCAACTGTAATAAAAATATCAATTTGAGAGTTTATGTCAAAATTAAACCTTTACCAAAGTAATATTCTACAGTTTTTAGCTAAATGTTTCCATTTTATTGTTCAAGTAATGATTGTAAGCGAGCTCTTTTAGATTATCTGATATAATAAGATATAGTTATTGCACGTACGGTATTTATACATTAACTGATGTATTCTAACATCTGTAAAGAATTCTGTTACATATTTTTTAATACAAAATATTAAACCTGGATCATAACGTCGCCTGCGGCAAGGCCTCGTTAATAGAAATAATCGACAAATCGACTAACATAAGAAAGATAATTCAAGACGTTTCCTCGAACTTCAACTCGAATTTATCGAGATTCTCGTGTAGATTTTCTTCCAAGTCCAGGACATAAATCTTGCGCTTCTTATGTACTCTTTTGATATGTGTGTAGACGTGCTGCCGCTGCTTAGCTACGTAATCGCAATACGGGCAGCTGAATCTGGGCGTCTTGCCGCATTCGTAGCTTAGATGACGGTGTAGTCCATTGTACCACATGTAGATTTTGCCACAGCTGGGGCAGTTATAGTGTCCAGGAAGAATCCGCTTATCTGAGCAGACATTTTTCTTAACTGAAAACAAGTTTGGCGGATTTGGTTAGTTAGAAGCGAGCATGTCTGAGGTAACAAAAAAATTGATGAAAACTACTAGTTTGTACTACTAAATGCAGGTACTCTTTTCTTTTAATTTAAAAAGCCGCCCATAGTCAATTAACCAAATCAGCAGATTGTTAAAACATTAATAAAGGATGTTGAAACAATAGTTACATTTGTCGATCTGATTAAAAATATTATTAGTCCAATCAATAAACTAAAATAATAATAAGTTGAGTCAGAAACATTTGTTTTTTATTTTACTCAAATAAGTACAAATATTTACCCTTCTATAATTTAAAACATACACACATTTCATAGAAATTAATGAATTAAAACTTTGCCGTCATTACACGCCAATTGATATACTTTTTTATAATATTTAACAAAAAAAGAGAAACTGACAAATAGCTAGATATTTGTCAGCTGATGCGAGTGAAAGAGAGAGTGGAAGAGTGAAGGGGGAGGAAGAGGGGGAGAGAGAGAGAGAGAGAGAGAGAGAGAGAACAATGTTCTTATGATTTCTGCTAAAGGCTACTTAATATTAGTTACTTTTCTTTATAGATTACGTTTTGTAAATTTTTTTCAATAATACTATTTCTAAGCTTAAGTATAGAAACGGTAATGTAAATTACAATATATTTAAATAAAGAATTAGCTATAAAAAATCGGAATTAAAATTTCGAAGAATTATTTTTTATGGAGTTAATAGAAGATATTTTTGATAGCTTAAAAAATATTTGTTTTTTTCTCTCTATTTTTAATAATCTTCATAGTCAAAACAGGCAGAAAAGTAGTCAAAGCAGTAAAAAAACAATGCTAAGATTTGATAAAAAATTGTATTATATATGTATATATATATATATATATATATATATATATATATATACTAGAAATACAGATTTAATGTTCGTGAATAATATATGAATATTTTTTACCAAAAAATAAATATAAAATATGTTGTCTTTAACGATATTGTTAACTTTATTGACATTCGCTTTCATTTATAATTTATGCTTTGTATTGTTTTACTAAAACATTCTACCAATTTTCTATACCGATACTGATTAGTCGATTTCATATTTTATATACATTTGTTCGGTTAGACAATTACTCCGAACCGTTAATTTTATTAAAATGTTTATTCGATAAAAATTCTCAACGAATTTATTTATATAAAACATCGTAAACTTCCAACTATAATTAATACAGTCTTATAATCAATAATTTAGTATGCAAACGCAACGCTTATTAGAAATGTGTCTCTATTATCTCTTGAGAGCCCTCTTCGACTTGACCCTCATCATATCCAGGACGTACACACTACTGGTCTCGTGCGCTCTTTTGATGTGGGTGTAGATATTTTGTCGCTGCTTGGCCATGTAGTCGCAGTGGGGACAGCGGAACCTGGGCGCCTTGCCGCACTCGTAGTTCCGGTGTCGGTAAAGGCCACTGTGCCACTTGTATACCTTGCCACAGGTAGGACAGCTGTAGTTGCCACGGCCCTTGTTAGCGCTTCTATCACCGATTTTTAGCTGAGCTGAAAACAGATTTAGCGTAATGGGTTAGATATGTCAAGAGTTCTCTACAGAATCTACTATGGAACTACCAATAAAACTAAAATAAATTCAAGTTTCAAAATTTTAATGTAGTTGGACTTCAAAATAAAATTTTTCTATAGTGCAGACTATAGATAATATAAAGATATATATAAATTAGTTTATGTCTTTAAACTTAAAGAAGAGTTGAATATATATAACTCGAATGTTCTATCAGTTCGTATAAAACTATAATAAAAAGTTAGCTATGCGATAAAGATAATGCTCTATTCAAAATATTTTCAAACTATAGGACTGCATTTTTTAATTTTATTTTCAGGATTCAAAGTAACATAATACAGAAAAAATTAAAAGGTTCAATTATATAATGATGGCCTTACCCCTTAATATCCTTATTTCACTTACTTGGTCGAGAATACATTATGTTGATATAAATGTAATATTTATTCTTCCAACTGAAATTCATTTGTTTCAAATGTAAACCTATTATTTTAATAAACTGGTTCTTAATCAGAGGATGTGAGTTAGCTGTTTCTGACGAATGGCAATTATTATATTAAGCAATTTATTTCTATCCGAACGGTGTAAAGATTTATACTTTTTATTCGGTGCATTAATTCAGTATATTAAATTTTAACAAATGTAGGTCAAACGAGAACTGGTTACAATGAAAAATGATCTAACTTCAAAGTATTAATTTACATGTGTCATTAAACTATAAATATTTTTTTATAATTAAGAGCTGATTGAAGTTGCTTTATATATAGAATTTTTTGTAAATGATACGCATATTTTATAAAGAAACATTTTAATCGAATTGTTTGCATGGAATGTAGGTTAAGCATGAAAGGTTGTCAAATATACATTAGTAAACAATAATATATTGCAAAAATATTTACTCATATACAAAAGAGACTTTTTATACATAGCGAGCGACATACTAAACTTCAATTGAGTTAAATTGTTTAGGAATGCCCACCATTTATTTTTTTTATTATTCTACATACGATTAAAAATTTATGTACAATAATTATCAACTACAAACATGATTAAAAATTAATGTGGTAACTTTACAATTTCATGCTGAGCGACGTGCACATCAGTATTCTAAAAGCCCCAAGTATAAGTAGTCAAATGCATTAACTAGACATTATGATTAAAGATTTTTATTTAATATGTAATGCTAATAAAATAATCGAAACAACAAGTATGATTCGAGAAAATTTTAATTTATCTATAATTTATTTATCAAAGCAACGAAATTAAATGAGCTAAAAAAATCACGATTCAATTATTTTTATGTTAAACTAAAAAAGAAACCTAAACATTAATCTACTGATCTTTCTATCAGGCAAGCTGTTTACAATAACAACCCATAGAATAAGTTTTTTATTCTCGTCACATCGTCTAATCGGACTAAAAGTCGAACGTTAGCATTTAACACTAGATTAGTCACTAGATTAGTCTCGTATGCTCATAATAAATTCTATCCGAATTCGAATTTATTGCAATTCTAACAATCACAAATGCATGACGTGTTATCGTATTCCTTTTTACATAATTATGAAATATAGAAATCGTTCTGAATCTGGTACTTATTGAGTAAAAATGTGCATCTTCGACTACTCATATTCTGATAATATTTGTAAGAATATTGATAAATAAGTACTGTAGTTCAGTGCTTAACTTTAGCGACATATATGCAAACTTCTCCCAAGAATCTACTTCGTAGATCCAAAAATAAAATTCGTAAAATTTATCCATATATACGCGTGGGTGTTTAGGCATTATAGACATGCGAAAATGCCTAATATCAATTTATCAGACAATTGTCAACAGCGTGGAAAGGTCGCTTAGGTCCTGCCCTCCAAGTCCAGAACGTATACTCTGCTGTCCTTGTGCCCTCTCTTGATGTGCGAATAGACGTGCTGGCGCTGCTTGGCCACGTAGTCACAATAAGGGCAACGGAACCTGGGCGGTTTACCGCACTCGTAGGTGAGGTGTCGGCACAAGCCTTTGTACCACTTGTAAACCTTGCCACAGGCAAGGCATGCGTAGCTGGCGGGATCCTGAGAATATCTGAAGTCGCCGAGCTGATCTGAAAATGGGTTTTGCGTCAGTGATTAGTGAGGTGCGAGGAAAACATCTGCTGTTAAAGAAAATCAAATGATGCAAACCACTACACCTTGATCGTTAAAACCAGACAGAACTAGTATTGTCTGTTAACTCAACAACCAACTACAGTCAACTTAGCAACCGAATAAGATTTTAAGAAAAAAATAACAGGCTGTTGAAAGATAGTAAAAAAATCTTCCTTGTACGCTTCCCACAATGGCAATACCTTATACATATGTTGAAATCCACATATGTTGTCGAAATGAATGAATAACGTCGAATAGAGCATATAGTATATAAGTGCCAGTTCTTTAAACTTCATTATTATTTACACTTTATTAAATCAATGCAATTATATAAATTGTATATAATCTCGGATGTCTTACTGTAAATTTCTTTAGAATAAATACTTTATATGAGAAAAATATTTTGTTCCATTTACCAAACATTCTCATATCAGTCTTATAATACAATACATTATGTTAAGCAATAAATGGACGGACAAGGGATAGAAAGAGGGGAGAGAGAGAGAAAGAGAGAGGGAGAGAGAAAGGAAGGCAGAAAGAAATGTTCTTAGATCAGCTCCAAATTCAATTTTTCTTATTCTTACTTACGGATTACCTGCACTTGTGTTTTCTTAAAATCATACCGTTTACATTCACCTTTTCATTTATTTACCTATGATAATCTAAAGAATGTGATAAAAGTAGTCAAATAAAAAATTTCGTTACTTAAAATTACTGTAAAAAGATTTATGTACTAAACATAGTTAATGTGAAATATACTTAAAATAAAATAAGGAAAATCATAATAAGAAAATTTGAATACTTATGCAATTATCAATAGAATGAAATTTATCAAATATTGCTTTATTCTATTAAGTTACATACGAATTTGGACAAGATGGATTTTTTGGTAACAATTTATTTTTCGATTAGCGCGATGATACTTTAGGCAACGGATACATATACAATGAAGTTCGTTCACAGTAGAATAACATTATACAAATAATGCAGAAAACTATGAAAATCGTCTATTTTAATATTAATACGTCTTCTTTGATTTTTAAAACAAAATCTAGGAAAACTTGGATCCGTTTATCGTAACTTGACCAATCCATAAATTCAATTATTTCTAGATCGAAAAGTCAATCATTGGCCCAAGGACGATGTGTAATTGCGCTCCTTTTTACATATATAAATACTAAATATCGATTAACATTCTGTACATGGAACTTGTTCTGTAAAAACATTTCATAAAATATCTGTCCTCGTTCAGTTCCTAAAAAACTACAAATAAATGTTTTGTGCAATGTTTTGCGCAGAGACTTTTCGCGGTCTTCCACTCAACTCTAATTTAATTATCCGTTAAAACTGCAGTCGGTAAAACGACACCTGTCGCACGCACAAATGCTTGCGTGTTAGACGAGATCGACAAACAGCGGGAAAAGTAGCTCAGGCCGTCTTTTCCAGGTCCAGGGCATAGACTACACTGTTCTTGTGCGCCGCCTTGATGTGGGTGTAGACGTGGGGCCGCTGCTTGGCCATGTAATCGCAGTGGGGACAACGGAACCTGGGCGCCTTGCCGCATTCGTAGGTCCGGTGTCGGTAAAGGCCGCTATACCACTTGTACGCCTTGCCGCATGTTTCGCAGCAGAACGTCCCCCGTTCGCGATAGATCGAGCCCGGTCGGTCCAGCTGATACTGATCTACATGCATAACAGAAAGCAGATGGTACGAATTTTATCAGGGCTCTTGTGACGGGGCTAATTACAACCATTGTTTGCAAGAAAAAAGTTTAAAAAATTAAAAAACAAATTGAGTATCTCAGAAAATTGGGCGAAGGTATATTAGCTGCAGAAAGTAGCAAGCTCGTTTATCTTTTTCTTATATTAGGTAGATAAGAGAGAGAGAGAGAGAGAGAGAGAGAGAGAGAGAGAGAGAGAGAGAGAGAGAGAGAAAACTGCGATTGGCAACGTTTCTCACAATTTAGGTACTGCTAAACTTTTTTCACGAATTCCAATTTATCAAAATGGTACTCATACTTTATCGAATTGTGTGTAGTGTCTGTAAATGTATAATTGCAAGTATAAACGGTTATATTTTGGCTGATCATGATTATGTACGTTCAAAGAACTGTTTGCATGTTAGTGCTTTGTTGCCTTTGCGTGCTAGAGCAATTTCATAGTGCAGAATTTTTTACTTGTTTATTATTATATTTTGAAACCATTGTAATAAAAATATTGCATAAAACTAAATCAATCATATAAATCAATGTAAAATTTTTAATCTATCTTCTCCAAAATAAGCTACTGTATGCGTGAAATAATGCAATCACACAAAAATAGCTTGTACTAATCTAAAGAATAATTTTCTGTAATTGGACATAATAAAAAACTTTTAGTATCTAGTGCACTTGCAAGGAACTGAAATTACATGTTCAGACGTATGTATAATAATTGACTTCACATAGGATAGTTATTTTCTTACCTGACCTCCAATTCATTTACAAATTAAAAAAAAAGACAATGGAATTTTGGTTTTGAAATTTAAAATACAGTAAACTAACACAAGCTTAATTAAATGTAATTGCAATTACAGAAAATTACGATATAATTAAATTAAAAAGAAAAAATTAAAAAATAATGTCTCTTATTAACATATTTAATTATATTATACTACTTATTTGTATATAATTTAAATCTAAAATTAAAATACCACAATATGTAAATCAAAGTATTTTCAACAGAATTATTATAAAATACCATGTACTTTATTTATTCACAATAAGTAAGAATACATATAATGTAATGTAATATACTTTGAATTCAATTTCAAACCCAGGAAGTTTTATAAGATATTTTTGAATAATTAAGTAGCATTACCGAAGAGGAAAGATATTATGTATATTATGCTTTAAATTAACGATGTTCTATAAAACTTATAAATCTAGATTCAAATATTCGCAGAATATTTTTTTTCGTAGAGTAGCATGTAAAATAGATTCTTACGAAAACTCTACATTCAGTATATTTAAAGAATATACAGAGGAAGTGAAATATAACTCGTCTGTTTGACAAGAACTTAACCAGCCTTTATTCTTATATAAATCGATCACAAGAATGTGTTTGAATGAGAGCTATTGGATTCAGTTCTATCTTGGTTGAAAAAATGAGTATTATTTCACTATAATAATTATGTAGTCCTATTCATCTACAAAAAAATCGCAATAAATAGTACAATACTAACGGTAGATATAATGTTTAGATGAAGCTAATATAGGAACGTGAAATATAAACCTTTCAATAAATCCTATTGTGATCCCTACATTATTTATTAAGAAAACAAGACATAAGTTTACATAAATAATTGTTAAATAGATGCCAAATATGAATATGTTCTTAGGTTAGTACCCAGGCAATAACCTTGAGCATCTTTTCATCTTGCATACTTAGCATTAATAATACGTTAACTTGATAACTTGATAATACGTTAAAAGACTAGATATTTAGTTATACATAAAAAAAATACTAAAGCATATACCATATATCAAACTAAATATATCTAAAATATAAATATACCGAAGCGTTTAATTATTAAAATCATTTATAAGCTCCAGAGATTAACTTCAAATTAGATTAAATTCTCATAAATGAAAAAATACCATAAGAACCAGTTTGATTAGAAGATTAAATTAAGAACTCACGAAAGTCAAAAAATGCTTTTGTAGTAACTTCTTTGCATCTAATTTTTCAATCAGTCTTGTATTACATATCTAAAGACTACATCAGTACATACCTAAAGCTAATTTTTAAAATACCGATTCCGAATAAAATTTAGTGTAGATCCTTTGAGAAACATCATCATAAAATTTTACTCCGCATTAATCGATTTTCCATAAATTATCTTAGATCCTCTTTTTGACTTACGTACTCTTGTGAAAGAGACATAACTTCATGTTAATACCTCGAAGAAGAAAATAGTATTTTTCATTCATACTAATGCTTGGCATTCGTTGCTTGTCAAACTCTGCATCAAGACGTACATTTAAAAATAAAAATTAAATACTTTGGGTAGAGTGAGAGAGAGAGAGAGAGAGAGAGAGAGAGAGAGAGAGAGAGACAGAGAGAAAGAGAGTGAACAGGCTATTTACAACTATTTTCAATTTTCGTGACACGCTTATTTTAACTCTCAGAGTAAAATAATTTCTATATAAAAATCTCACAACAAGCTCATCAACAAGCTCATCAAAAATCTTTAAGAAAAATTAAAATCTGACGATAAATTTATTGGCTCCCGGGTGAAGGGGCGGCCAGAATTCAATCACTACGCAGGTTGATTGCCGCAGGAATCTCCAAAGCTTCGTATAATTGAGTAAAAAACCAGAAAGACGGAATAATACACGGGTCGTTCACTTTCCCGTCATATGGTTCATGACGAAGGAGGGCTTCTCGTTCGGGTGCACTCGCCTCACGTGGGCGTAAATATTGTGCGTGTATCTGGACACGTAGTCGCAGTGCGGGCACTTGTACATCGGCGGTTTCCCACACACGTGCCTAAAGTGCTTGAACATGTTGGCCTTGTTCGTGTAACGGTGATTGCACCTCGGGCAGTAATAGTAGCGCTCGATCGACTGCTCCTGCTGGTGCCGGTGGTGCTGCCGGTGCGACGGCTTCCAATATCCTGAAACGAAAATTCGTTGATAGGTTAGAGTTTGGTATTTAAGAGCGACCGAGCAACGCGCGGTTATCAAGGAAGAAGAGTAAGAAAAGATCGTCAACGCTACCGGCCCATAGTTATGCGTTCTAGACTGGGTGATCGGTCGCGTTGTCGCAATTCGTGTCGCGACATAAATATCCAAATGAAAAATCGTGCAGTGAAAGATGAAAGAGAGCGAACTTCTTATTTCTAAGAAATTGCAGAGTCGCCAAGCCATTGGATTTTTAGCGTACGAGAAAGCTCAGTTATATTTGAGAGGAGTACGCTAGCTACGGAGTATTAAAGGGAGCAGAGGTGCACTCGGTTGGTTAGGAAGTAAACAAGTAAGCGGAATGTTTTCAAAAGATATGTTCTGAAAACTGTTGAAAATTAATCGGATTCAAAAGAGAGAAGCTTGAAAAAAGCAAACATTTTGGGGTAAAATCTATTGTATCCAAACATCGTTCTACTGGAATCTTGAATAGAGTTATTACATGTAAAAAATCTAACAAATATATGCTGCAAACCAAAATGAGTCACATTTCCTAAAATAATTACGAACATAATCCTCTTTAAAATCTGGTCTCTACATCGCCCGTTCTGTCATCTTGTTATTTCTTTCAGTACTTAATTTGTATATAACATCGGCCATTTTCAATCAAAAACCAGAGCTCAGATAATTTAATTTTCAGAAATTTTGCTTACCATAAATGGTTTTTTAACATATAAATTTTCTACTTTGTAGTGTCTTTATATTATTTTTAATGAAGAGTAATAATGAATATTTTTATGAACATCAAAATCTAGTTAATTTTTTTATGAACAATATAAATTCGATGATAATTTTTGTGACTACACAGCTGAATTTAAAAAACTTGAGAATTTATTACTAATATAATGCCAATACATGAGATGCAAAATGTTCTTAAAATATCAATAAATTTAATATTTAAATTGCAACACGCTTTGCTTTATATATTACTGAACATTCGATATTTAAAAATAAATATTTTATTAATACTCACTAAATTGAGAAATCTTTACAAGTAATACGCAATTTTGTTGCAAAACATTTTGAACTGAATATTTCAACGTTTATGGGTATTCTGTAGATTTTTTTAGATTTTTCCATTGATAAATTCTCGCTGAAATTGCTCACGATATGACATATTTTATATTTTATTATTTATATTTATTATTTATTAAAATAAAGATTATGAGTTAATTTCACTGAGGCATACACGTATTTAATGAACTCTATTTCAATTATAAATAATGACTGGTTATATCTGTAAATTGCATCTGAAAAAATCAGTATTATGGGAATCGAACTCAGGCCAGTGAACAGGAATTATGAGGCAAGTCAGGTCGAACGTGTACTTCATATAGCAAATAAGCCAATGCTAACCGATCATATAGGAAATCTTATAAATAGTACTTACGACATCTAATAATATCGTTTATAATGAAAACTATGAATTTTCGCTTAATAAATGACTTATTTGAAGATTGTAAATCTACAAATAATATTTTTATTATTTATACCATTGGCAATAATTCAGTCACAATATCTGTTTTATCTTTTCCTCATTATGAAAATATTTCATTTTTCAATAAAAATCGAGGAAAATTTATAGATATAAAAAATTAACTAAATAGAACCTAATCTATTCCCGTATAAGTTGATTTAATTAAATTATTTACAAGTTTGCAATATTCAGACTCAAAAGAATACACACATACAGCAAAATCACTCAATCTTGTGCAGATCGGCCAGGTCCGTTATCAAATTGATGTATGAGGGCTTCTCCTCGGGATGACGTTTCCTAATGTGGGCGTAAATATTGTGGGTGAACTTGGACTTGTAGTTGCAGTACGTGCAGCGGTATTTGGGTGGCATGCCGCACTCGTGACGGAAGTGACGACTCATATTTGACTTGTCTGTGTAGCCGCGATTGCAGCGTGGACAGTAATAATTTTTCTGCTGGCTGTAGGTGCGGGATCGGCCTTGGGGCAAGCGATTGATAACAGTATCTGGAAGAGTAGTAATATTTTCTGTGAGCTAGGTACAATGAACATTGGTAAGTAAGAAATTACTTTGGAATTCAAGATTTTCATTTTGAAGAAGATAAAAAATATTTGGAAAAATTGGTATCGGTGTTCTAAAGAAAAAAAAAATATACAGACATTTTAGATGAATTAGATTATTATAATAGATATGTAGTTATTTTTTAATAAAACATTATATAATTCGAGTATGTATTTCTGTACATTTATTTTTTTCTCATCAAAAGGGAAAAAAAGTTATAAAATACTAAATAATAACTTAAAATATAATAATAATAATAATAATAATAATAATAATAATAATAATAATAATAATAATAATAATCTAAAAGTAGTTGTAAATAGCAGAAACTCTCTGGAAAGTTTCCTGAGATTTGACGAAAGAAAATTGCAAACAATGAGCTGACAGCTCACAGATGACCAAAGTCATACACGTTGTGGAAGGGGTATTCGATGGACTCTTACTTATCAATTTAGAAACAGTAAATGCTCTGTGTGTAAAAACATAGATTGAACTTTCTCTTTTCACATAAAAGGAATGAAATCAATATATATCTTTAAATATTCATATTGAGCTTTTTTCCCAGTTCACACAACGAGAAGCTATACGAGTCTTTTATAAGATTCAAAGTATCATAGCGGCTTGAAAACAGAACATTATTCGAGTACCGGCATGGGTTCCGAACTGGACTATCAGTACCATGGCCATAAATGAGATGATGAACATTTTTATGGAATAAACCAAGAATGACTTTAAAGTACTTTAAATTTTACGAAATAGACCAAGATACTGGAATTGTTCAGCTCAAACTTCTGATTTGTCGCGCCAGTGTAGATACAGAGGTTTCCATAACGATAGGACGAAAATAATTGAGAACAAGACATATTAGTTATTTAGATATCGCTGTACATGCAAGACTACCTTTTTGGCCTCAGATACAGAATGCCAAGTACAGAGAAGCAAAAAACCAGGAAATTGATCTTATTTATAGCTGACACGACCGGACATAACGCGATGAAGGTTAACAAAGTGCAGATGCGATGATAATCTCATGCACATATAAAACTGTGTTGGACAACGGTGCAGATGGACAACTTGCAGTTAATCGTAAAGTATGTTATTAAAATGTGCTTTGTAACAAGAGAGCAATATATATTTACAAGTCTGAATAAATGTTCATCGCAAATGTTCAAACAAAAATTAATAAAATACTGGTATAAAGGAAATAGAAGTATACGAAACGGTTATAGAATCGGCGAAGCATATATCCCTCGAGCCTTGGAGTAACGACAATTATAGTACATCAGTTGTTCAAAGGATAAAGTTATCTATCTGTTTTTTTTTATCTAAAAGCCAGATTGTACATTTCGAAATAAACTAGTTCAAAAGGCGGAGTTCTGTTTATCTGTTACTATCAAAATTTCGAATATATTTTTTAACATGTAAGAATTTTTTCGATGACACAAACAAAGCCTCCTATTTTACTATACATAAGTACAAGTTCCTGTACTGTCCAATACATATAATCAAAACTGTGGCTAATGCTCAAAACGAATTTGCAGTAGTACATAACTAAATACTAACAAAATAAATAAATATCTCCAAAACTAATAGTGAAGAAATCCAATTAGAATCAATGAAAATGTGACGATTTGTATATTTTCAAGTTGTATGCAGGTAATTTTAAAAAAAATATAAAATTTAGACAAATATTTAGAAAATGATTAAATTACTTATTATTCAAAAGCTTTATTTTCCTTCAGTATTACAGTTCGTATGCTAATATCTTTTAATACAATTCCTTCCATATGTTCATTTGGAATTTTCTTTCTTTTTTTTTAACTACTCCTACAGGTGATTTTAATTATCTTTTAAATCGATGCCTAATTCGCTATCTAATTCTTACAATTGATTTAAATGTATCATACCCATGTATTATAATTATAATGATATTTTTAATAAGTGACAGTTTCTACGAAAAGATGAATGAATAAAATATCTATTTATTACTGTAGTTACATAAATCATGACGCTATTAGACTCATTTTAATAATAAAAAAGGATAATAGAAGACTAGAAGTTTTTCAGATTCAATGAGTCAATATAATATGGCTTAAGTAGTTCACATTAAAAAGTGTAAACTTGTAATTAGTTTTTTAAATAGAGCAAATTAAACAAATTATAAAGTAAAATAGTTTTGTATTTTCTTAATTAAAACAATGTAAAATATTTTAGAGTAAACAAATAATTATGGCTTTTATAAATATGTTTTTAAACAATTGGCCACTAAAATTTGAACTAAATTTTTATCTTATGTCATGAAGTATAGAAGAAAATTGTAAAAATTCGAATTGCATAAAATGATTCGTTTTTTACTAAATCTATTAGTTTAGATTCTAAAGAACATGTACTGCTAAGTTTTTAAAATCAAATGAAATTATTAACGATAATGGCACATAGAGAGCATTTATATAATCATGTTAGTTATAGGTCATTAATAAATAATTTCAACTAATTTATTCTTCTTATGAAAGAGTAATCGATCTTTATTCCCTAAAGTTCCTTTGGAGATAAAATATCATAGCCAACGTTATTGTTATCCCTGTATTAATGAGCTTAGACTCCTCGTTACTCCTCCTAAATTATAAATTTCTTTGGCAAAGGCATTCCACGCTAACTTCACTGACGAGATTCTTCACACTTTGGTGCCTAAGAGATCGTTCACCGTTCGGAAATCGATTCGAACAATTTGATGGCGTGCGGGACCTCGCCATCGTGCCTCGACCGTACGTGCCGATAGATGTTGGAGGAACAGGAGGCAAGGGAGTCGCAGTAGGGGCACTTATAGCGGTGTCCCTTGCCGCAAAAGTAGCGCAGGTGTCGGGTAATCGTGGTCTTCTGGCTGAAGCGACGCTGGCAGTTGAGGCACTCGTAGCACTTGCGCTCATTCGTGTGGACCCTGTACAGAGCCATGTCCGCGAGGTTGATCTTTCTCGGCTGCTGCAGCTGTTCGATCGAGGACCAAGACTTGCTGCCGGCCGCGTCTTCTGCAAAAGAGAAGCGAAGAAAAATGATCGGTCAGTCAGGCGAGTGTGTTCTCGTTGTCGATAGGAGTTTTGGGCGCCGTGCACACGATATACCTCTATATGTACGATATGTACGTGGTTGCTCTAATGAGTTTTCTCGGACGGGTATTAAAATACTGCATTGTTCAATCTAGAGCTCGTGTTTTAATAGGGATTCTAAAATAAAAATGAAAAAGAAGCCGTGATCTACTAAATTCTGGCTCGTGATTTGAACAAATACTATTGTTTCTTCGGGCAGACGAAATATTTACATACTGGAGTGTCGTGGATCTTAATTTTACGGATGTGTATATTATTTTTAATCGAATTACATAGAATGCGAATATAATGGAACATAAACACATTGTAAAGAAGTAATGAAAAATCAATCATTTTATTTGCACAGCTCCTTCCAGAATACAATAAATAATTTCTTTACATTATGTTCACTTATTATTTCGATAAATACTGAACATATATGAATTTAGTTCACACGGTGCTCAAACTTTTGATCTGACCCTTCAAAGTCGATCAATACCATATTATGAGAAGCATTAAAGTATTATTATTTAATTCTTATTAGTGCTAGGAACAATAGTCAACAATGTTACAAAGTCCATCGAATAATCCCAAAATCTCATTAGAAAGGGTAATTTTTTTTAATTATTCTATCAGCAATTTCATTTGGATTATGCCGAATGTAGCGAGCCTAAAACATTTTCATCGCTTTAAAGGGCTTGTCGGGATGCCATCGTCTCGTGTGTCGAATAATATTAGAAGAATAATTATCGCGCTTCGGGCAGTAGAGGCAACCGTTGCGGGGCGGCATCATCGAGCACCTGTGTCGGTTCAAATCGTACAGTCGACTATAGCCCACACTGCAGACTTTGCAAAAGAACCTCGGGGGTTTTTGCACCGCCGTCTGGCGAATTACCGCTACATCTGCAAGAATTAATTATTCAATTAGTCATGTGCCCGTAACTTCAATCAATATTTCATTTTGCATTAAAGACAATGAGAATTACTTTTGAAGCTAGTTGTTGGAGAAACCGTTTGTAGAAACTGAAACCCAGGATTTGTAAAACCATAGAATTGACTAAAAACAATTCAGAATTGAAAATAATCGAAATTATAACAAATAAATTATAATAGGAGTATAATAATGCAAAATGTTTCAATAGGCGAATACAATATCAAATTGAATTTTGCTTGGAATAGTAAATTTACAATTTGTTCTTAGAGATTTGTTCTTAAAGATGAATCGCAAATCTAATTCGTTCGCTGGCTAGTTTAATGAGTTTTCGAAACTTGTTTAAAAAAACGTTTAAACGTTGTTGTAAATGAAATATTAACTTTAGAGCATTCAACATATTTCTAAAAAATCTCTTTTCTTTATTCATTACAACTTCTATAACAGTTTCAAGGAAGACTTATATAACTAATAATTGCATTTGTATAGCGACAGATTCAGTTCAAATAAATTAAAATACAATTTTTTATACAATAATTAACGTAACATTTTTCATTAAAATTAAATTCGCAGAATTTCAAAAGAATTTATTATCAATAATCTGTCAATCTATATTTAAACTGTACTTATAAATTTTCGGTACATAATATATATTTTTTTTGCATTCGTAAATTAGGTATGCATTACTTAATTATTTGTCAGGCTAAAATTATTAGACATTTGAGTCGAAAAATAGAATACTGTTAATAAATACAAATTTGAAAAACAATTTCTCATTTGTTGCAAAGATCATCAATATAAAATATTTATTTATTAGAAAAAAGCGAAAAAACGTACTAGGCCATTCTATAGACTTTATCTTCTTTTAATTTCAAATGAAGATTTTGATGACCTGTTGCTACTTAAGCGTTAGAAGGAAAAAACTTTTGGCACTATCACATCAGAAACACAGGACATTTTCAACTATATTTTGAAAAATGTCAAGACACAACTTACTACTACAATTTAACTAAGTAAAATAAATAAAAGAAAACAGTATACGTTATATCCTAATTTAAAAACAGACTTTTCTATTATATTTTACACAATATTCAAATACCGTGCATTATTGCATTTCTGCCGTCTTACTTGACATGGATGCCGCATCAATTCATGAAAAAAGAAAACGTGCTTTTTTATACGACACTCAGACGGACTCGCGGTATAATAAATAAATAAGAGTCTGTACGGTTATTGCCGTTAAATTACCCTCTACGTAGATTTTCTGACGCGTCGCGGCGACAACCTATATATACATACACACGGAAAAATGAAATCTTGTCGATTAATCTAGAAATCAGGCACCGCTCAGTGTTTTTGGACCATCACGGGCATGCCATCGTGCTTCACCCGCACGTGCTTATAGATATTGGAGGAGCATTTGTCCCGCTTGCCGCAGTAGGGGCACTGAAACCTCGGCTCCTTGCCGCAGTCGTACTTCATGTGCGTCATCAGGGTCTTTTTGTACGTGTAGCCGGCGTGACAGCGTGGGCAGTGGTAAGCTGCAGGCCTGCCGGCCGACCAAATCGGGCCCTCCTCTGGCCCCATCGGGTACTGCTGCTGCTGCTGCTGCTGCTGCTGCGAGTCCGAGGCCACAGCGTCCGAGCTCGACCGCAGCACATCCAGGAAGCTCGTGCGATTCGCGCCGGTCGGTCGATCTGCGAACAGGAAAGGACAATCGGTCGGTTAGTCTCGGCGATCGTTCGGGGGCTGGATTTAGTCGCGCGCACTCATCGGACGGCTGGCAAAACAAGCGGAGTATTTTATAATCAAGAATTGGAGAAAAAGCGCTTTAAGCCATTTGTCTCTTACCGCAGAATTTCACTTTTTGGTTTGAACGGAAGTCCGAGCGATAAAATCCGGCTGGAACTGGTCGAGCGGATGAAATCTAAAAGTATTATCTTCGAAATCAAGGGATCAATCATTTTACTAGTGCATTTTTAGAATATGTCATTTTTATTAGTATCTTTCGCAGAGCAACGAATTGTTAATAGCGCTTTGTCATTGTCATTGTTATAAAAACAATAGTTAGGCACTTATAACGAATCAGATTCCATTGATATAACACCAATCGTCGTCATTAACATAAAACAATTAAAAAACTTTTTCATTTTTCATGCCAATAATATCAAACGGTTTGAAAGATATACATGTCGCATTTAGTTATAATGGAATAAAATTTCTTTGAAACACTAGAAATACCTAAGTGATAATAACCTCAAGTATTATATAATGAATTATGAATGTAGATAATCTAGATTTAAAAAATCTTGATAATTTTCGTGAATTGATAATTTTCACTATCAAATATAAATACTAATATTTTTTAATAAATGGGATCTATCTACTACTCCGAATCTCTTACGCCAAGTACAATTAAGAGAGAGAGAGAGAGAGAGAGAGAGAGAGAGAGAGAGAGAGAGAGAGAGAGAGAGAGAGAGTTATGATATTATAAAACTACTTTCCACAGTTAATACAAAATTCACGAAGAGCTCGCTGTACGATCTGTGAAGCATACTTTCAAGAAAGGAATGGCAATAGAACATAATAAAGAAATTCTGACACAATGTCACCAGAATGCAAAACAACATGTTCCGACTGAATATGAAGAGTGAAAAGACAGTTGTCAGAATATCATAATTATATGTTTCTAAAGCCAACATTACCAACACAAGACTAACGCTAATTTTATATTTCTTCGATCTATGTACATTGAGAATACACTGAAGACAGCAACGTACATGATGCAAATGTAAAGGTAACCAGATTATTTCTAAATTGTAATACTGAAATTTCTATTACGAAATATATAAATCATTGCTCTAGATATAATGCAACTAGCATCCCCCGTCTCGGCTTCGCCCGAGATAATAATTTAACCGATTTCATAAACAAATCCATAATATTTAAGTAAAAAGTACTCTATAAATAAAAATCTATATTACTATAAATAATTGACCGTAATTTACCTATCGCCGCTTCTGTATAAAAAGCTGCTTCAATGTAGCGTCCACTTCAATAAGTTGATTTTTTGCCGACAATTTTATACAATATATATATATCTGGCTTGGATGAAGAAAATTGTACTTTCGAGTTTAAGCGGTAGAACAAGATGTCCAAGTCTCTCGAGACGACGTTTTCGGAGAGTATCATGTTCGGACTATAGGAAATTTCTCGGGACGCCTGCTATAGAGTTTTGTATTGGAAAGGTAGAATACAATGTCCAAGTATCCCGAGACGACTCTTATTGGAAGTGTGCGCGTTCGAATGATAGAATACGAACCTCTTCATAAAAGTCGTACTGGCATACTTGGATTTTGTTTTCCACCAACTATACACGGAATTCCCCGTAGAAGTCGTTCAAAAACACCTGGAAATCGCATTCTATCATCTGAACCCGAGACTCCCCGTAGAAGTTGTCCCGACATACCTGAACATCGTTTCCTATCAACTAAACGCGATACTCAACGTAGAAATCGTCCCGTCATACTTGGACATCGTCTTCTACTGCCCAAACACGAAATTACCTGTAGAAGTCGTTCCAAAACACCTGGAAATCGTATTCTATTATCCGAACATGAAACTCCCCCTAGAAGTTGTACCAACATACCTAAACATCGTTACTCCAACTAAACACGATAGTCCCAGTAGAAGTCGTCCCGAGAATGCTAGCATCGCTTCCAAACGATTAAACACAATACTCCCCGTAGAAGTCGTTCGGAAAGACCTAAATATATCGTATTTTACTGTTCCAACACGAATCTTACCATAAAAGTTGATTTCCTCATACCTGGATCTCGTTTTCCATCAACTAAATACAATATTCCACGTAGAAATCGCCCAGAGACACCTGGACATCGCATTCTATCTTCCGAACACACAACTGCGTATAGAAATCGTCTTGAGGTCACGGAATATCGTAATCAACCGCCCGTACACGCCAATACAATATTACTTAGTAGAAACCGTATTTAAAATATGTATATATATATATCATGTACAATATAATATACATACAATATATATATATATATATATATATATATATATATATACTTTTTATATTTCCGTTTTTTCAATTAAATACCGTGAATATTTTCGTAGTGATGTTAACTGAAATTCAAGCAAAATGATATTCGCATAGCATATTTTTTAAATAGGCGATGGATATTCCCTGTTTATGCAGAAGTGACGATATATTTTATTTATGTATACATAGTTTCGAGGTTGTTAGTAAAAACCCTATTTTGCCATCATTTTTATTGTTCGAACTAAAAAAAACATAGTCTCTTATCACAATTCTGAACTCAATATCATGTAAATATAATTTGACGTCACAAACTATATTCAGTATGATTTGGCATACAGAACCATTTTATAAAAGAAGGAGAGGGAGAGAGAGAGAGAGAGAGAGAGAGAGAGAGAGAGAGAGAGAGAGAGAGAGATTTTCCCATATAAGAGAAAATAAAATTTACAAAAATCAAAAGATATCCATAAGTTGTGAGAGTAATGTCAGATTAACCTTAAGAACAAAAAAGTTAATACCGACTAACGTTACACCTCCTTTAGAATACGAATCCCAAAGTTGGACATGAACATTCGTTTGAGCTGGCCTGGTAATAATACTTTAAGCGGACTACTTTGAATTAATGTTCGTGATTCAAGACGCCACCTAGTGGCCGCTGGTGAAACTGATTGTTAAAACCATTATCTTAATGTATTGAAGTAATGATGAAAGTAAAATGATTTTCAATAAAAAACATAGCCTATGCCCTTGTCAAGACAATATAGAATCTATATATCTATATCAAATTTCAGAACAATCGGTTCAGTAGTTTTTTCGGTTATCGTGTACAAACAAAAACACGCTTTGTCTTTAGAAATTAGTATGATATGATATGATATGATATGATATGATATGATACGATATTTAAAACTTGAATTAACGTTGCGCCCATAATGCTTTTATCAACGCGCTCCTTTACAACTTTGTACAAGCACTATACACTATACACACTACACATGTATAATAGCAACTCGTCCGAGAAGCGCCTCAGTAGAAGACGTTGCCGACCCTCATTCCCTGCTGATTGTGCCTGCGGCGCACGTGCTTGTACATATTGGACGTGTACTTGGTCGAGTAATTGCAGTAATTGCAGCGATGCTTGGGTATTCCCGAATCGTCGAGCGCATCTCGAACTTTCTGCGGCGACTGATGATGCTGCTGATGCTGATGCTGGCGCTGGCGCTGATAATTCTCCATCACGTCGTGACTGCGCAGATGGAATTCGAGGGAACACGTGTTGGGGAATGGCTGCGCGCAGAGCAGACAATTGTAGCCCGGGCCGATCGTCGAGGAGTTGTAAGCTGCAAGACAGAGAAAACGATGCACAGAGCGTTAGTAGATCCTGTCACGTGTAGACGTTCATTTATCGTATAATAGTTTTTGGTCAAGATTTATTGGGATTCCCTAGGGGCGCGGGGGGACTACAAATGCGATGTCTTTTATACAACATAATGACACATAAGCTTAAACTGGTTGTAAATTTATACGAATTTTAACGTATGACTGACTAGCTTTTTAAATTGGAATTTTGAATCGCGTCGGTAT
This sequence comes from Sycobia sp. Sy_11, assembly GCA_018907035.1. NCBI lineage: Eukaryota > Metazoa > Arthropoda > Insecta > Hymenoptera > Epichrysomallidae > Sycobia > Sycobia sp. Sy_11. Next base: position 305,408 of record JACCIC010000062.1, on the reverse strand, counting down.
TCAAAAACTATTTCAACATGTTCCAACGAAAGATAATTTTTTATTGTTAATATTTCTAAAAATTATTTATACCAGTTACATAAAATGCGAAGGTTTCATTATTTTATAATGAAGAATGAAACTCTGTGTAAAGATAATTGTGTTGAGCCATCTCAATCTTCTGACTTATCATCTTAAATCCATATGTTAACGTTACTTTTTATTCTAGTTTGTATAAAACTATTGAAATTCATTATTCTCGATAGTTCAAGGTTATTACAAAATAAATAAAAGGACATTCATTGCACTTAGTCGGGGATTATTACTGAAATACAACTGAACAAAGGTATATTAACATAGTAATTTTTTTTAAATATTGATACTTTCTAAATTATTGCCACTGGAGTACATAAAATAAAATATTTAAATATAAAAACAAAATAATCTAACGATATCTAAAATTTAATCCAATCACCCATGAGATCAATTGTCTGCTTCACCTGCAAGAATAAGTATAGAAAATTTAATTAATTTGGCTCTTACTTATATAGCGAAAATAATATTGCAAGTTTCAATAAACACGAAAAATGGACGTAATAGCAAAAAATGATTTTCAATAACGTAATATTTATTTGAATTCATTTGAATTATTATAAAAATATAAATGTTTTGGCGAGCCTTCGTTAAGTAGCAGAGCACAATTTAGGCCAATAATTATACTAAAGAAAATAAATTAAACTAACATATAGCTATGTAAGTATACAATTTCAATTCACTCCTTCTAATTCTCGTATACATAAAGATACTAGAAAACATTAATGAAATAAAAATCTTGATATTTTATTACTTTCTCATATAAATTTTTTACAACTTTGAATAAGATATTTTATTAATATTCTGATATTAAAGCGTATAATTGAGTTACTAAATAAATAAGTTACATTATTCCATGTTAATTATATCTAGTATAAAAAAAAACTTTAGGCCACAATCGATGTATCTACAAAAGCTTGAAAAATTGGAACTGTATAAATACTAATCTAATTATAAAAAAAAGTAAAAGGTAAATTTCGAAGTTATTATCAAGAATAAGACATTGTAAAGAAATTGTAATTCATTTCTATGAGTTTAATAGGTACTTCTTATATACACGCACGAGTAAATATTATGAAATTTAATAATACGGTGGAATCGTTAGAAATTGTGGACAGTAAAATTTTAAGATTATTCGAGTTTCCGCTTCAAAGGAAATGCGCAATTCCATCCCCCATTCATTTTCATGATAATACAATATTATAAAAATATAAAGTGCAATTCTTAGAATTGCATTTACGAAACCTCTAAGTAATTTCAGCTGAACAGTTTACATGTGGGCGTGAAAATTTTACGACAGCTTTCGCGCAATTCCAATGCTTACTAAAAAGAAACACCAAACGAAGAAGGCGACTTCTTGTGCGCCAGCGTTCAATAAAGTTTGTTGAGAGTGACTGCGCTCTCGGGGTGCAACTTCCTTACGTGGTTGTAGATCGAGTGGGTCCATTTGCTGACGTAGCCGCAATATGGGCACTGGTAACGAGGCGGCGCATCGGCGCACTCGTACCTATAGTGCCGATACATCGAGTAGCTCTGGGAGAACGAGTGCACCCGGCACTTGGGACAGTGGTACTTGCCCGTGGTAGGGTCGAACGACTGGTCGATGACTGTGCGGGAGATCTTCCGGTCGGGTGGACAGACCGACTCCATACCTGCGGCAGAAAAACGGGGAAGAAAATCGTCAATAATGTAAGAACGCAAATACTATCTGACTTTTTCTACGTCTTTTCGCCGATGCAATTGCTCAGCCCCCCTTCGCTTATGCTCTCACTCTCTCTCTCTCTCTCTCTCTCTCTCTCTCTCTCTCTCTCTCTCTCTCTCTCTCTCTCGCCCCCCCCCCGCCAATCTCACAAACATTTATTATTTACAGGGCACTCTGCAGTCGGGTTAGAAATTATTTACGGGAGGGGGGAGGTAAATAATGTAACGAAATAAGTACCTTCATACTGATCTGTAGTGGACAAGGTAACTTTTTCCGCAAAAAAGAAAAAATATTTGATGGAGCTTGAATATATCTTTTTATGGACTGTCGATTTTCATTCGGTCTACTAAGAAATAATTTTTTATTCAAGAAAAAATTATTAACTAATTATTCGATCCACTATCCTTACACTGTAATTCGTAAATTTTTAGCGACGAATGGAACACATGTAACCTGTTATTTATTACACTTTCGTCTTACTAACAGTGGACAAGTGCTGATGCTACACGTGAATAGATCGATATTTTCCTTCTATTTAATATTATAATCGTTATGATTAAGTGCTATATAAAGGTATATTATTAATTACGCACTAATAATTAGAAAACACATACAACTTTATTAGGGTATTTACATAGGACAGCTCTGCTTTCGAAACGTGTATAATACATACTTTATAATTCAGACGATATAATAAATACTGATCGATCTGGATTGTAGAAAAATTCTTTCACTATATTAAAATATTATAAACAACTTATAATAAGAAAAATGTTCTGGGTGTTATTAAACATTGTCAACGATTTTAACTAAAACCTAGTTAAAATATTTAAACATATCGTTCGTTAAAAATAAAATCAATAATATGTACATTGTATATGCCGTTATATTAAGTACATTATATTTTAATTGCTGTTAAATAATTTTTTTTATCATAACATTATTTACAAACATTATTAATTTACAGATAAAGTATCTTCTAGGCATTTTGATACTGTGCGAGTAGTGCGAGTAAAAAAACTAAAATTAAATTTCGAAAAGATTTCACTGGAAATTATATAAAATTTTGTAAAACTTCATCAGACTATCCAAAATTATTTTATAACTTCGAACATATATATATTAGCTATATATAAACTTAAGTATCTATGAAATTTAAACTGCACCGGATTAATCATTATTCAATTTGTTCAATAAAAAAATTAATTAATACATTTTTAGATATTGAAAATGAATAATAACGTATAATTTTATAAAATATTTTATAAAACATATAAATCTATAATTTCTCATACAAGAAATAAATAGAAATTTTGACAAATTAATTGATTTAAATGTGATGAAATATTGTATGAAATATTTCTGAAAGGACCAGACTGAAGTGCATTTATATAAATTATAATAAAAAAAACTAAATGTACGTTTTTAGCCATTATGAAAATTATGGTATGATTAGAAATACTTTTTCAAATATTACTTTTCTCAGCTATTTTAAAAGCTCTAACGACCAAAGAAGTTCGTATAAATTATTTTTTAATATGAAAATGGAACACCAATATGCTCTTCAAATTCTTTAAGTATTGAAGAACATTTGAAGAAGATAATTGTAATTTTATAATTATAGATTGAGATTGGCAAATATTACAGGTAATGCGTTTGTACGCATTTTATTTCATTGGTTTTTGTTAAATCTAAATATATTTAAAAAATTTCATGTAATATAATAATTTTTGATAAAGGAATACTATTTGATTATACCTTCAATTTAATAATCTAGGCTATTTGAGTATAATATTTTGTCCGAGCTTTGATCTTTGATCCATGTTTTTAAGGTGTCATTTTGTAACGAACCGGTAGAGAGCAACATTAAGGCCAAGTAAAATGTAACAACAATTTTCCATTGGAAAAACTAAAAAATCTAAATTCCTTTTATAAATTTATCCTCGATACATTTGTGACAGACGAATAATATATAGTTCCATATTGTCATTAGCGTATGAAATGCATCGATAGATTGTTCTGTCTATAAAACATGCTCTTTAAATATTAATCAATACCTTATAACGATATAATAGTTAAATGTAACAAACGTTCAACGCTGAAAAAATAAACTAACGTTGTTAATAATACACATCGAGTGCTGAAATTGATATTTATATTTCCGAAGAGGGAGAAAAAAACGAGAAACAAGACAACAATCGATCTAAAATCATTACGCAAGAATCGGATTTTGGTATAACGAGGAGCTTATAATCATGTCCGCGCAGGTGATCAGTAGAGCTTGACCAGCGTCACCTGCTCGGTCGGATGGGTCCTTCTCACATGCTTGTAAACGTTCGAAGTCCTCTTGCTGACGTAATCGCAATAGGAGCACCGGTACCGAGGCGGCGCGTCGCCGCATTCGTACATGTAGTGCCGGTACAGTGAGTAGCTCTGGGAGAACGAGTGCAACCGGCACTTGGGACAGTGGTACTTGCCCGTGACGGGATCGAACGACTGTCGGCTTATTTTTACCGAGACTTTACGGTCGATCCGGCCACCGATGCTCTCCATACCTGCGACACAAAAAGGGTGGAAAGAACGAATCATTGATTAGTCGAATACGAAGGGCCATTTTCAGCGTGGACTTTTTACCAATGCAACAGTATGTGTATATATATTATTCAACCCCCCTCTGCGCGATCTCTCTCTCTCTCTCTCTCTCTCTCTCTCTCTCTCTCTCTCTCTCAGATTTTTACTGATTACAATGTGCAGTTTGCAGGCGGATTATATTTATACGATATGAATCAGTTGAAGGAAATGGGAAAGTTTATTGCAATGGAATAAGTATTCTTAAATGACAAAAGCCGTAGAACATTTTTTTCACAAAGGTCAGAATACTTTGAAGGAGTGCCAATAAATTTCCCTATCTATTGCCGGTTTTCATTCGGTCTGCAAAGGATTCTTTTTTTGAGACAGAACAAATCATTATTAGGTGCAATTTCTTCAATACTGTTCGTGTTACAACTTGTTAAATATATATTAATGTGGAGGGAATCACGTATAAATTGTTACGTATTTTTTATTACCGAGCTTACCTAAAAGCAATCGTGTGTTGCTGTTATATCCAAATATATTAATATTTTCTTTATGCTTAATGCTAAATAAAGGTATATTATTAATCACGTACTGACAATTTATAAAGTACATATTACTTTATTCGAATAATTACACAACGTAACTTTGCTTCCAAAGCATTTATAAACTATAAAATAATATCATTTGACGAAATATAAGAAATACTGAGTGTATAGAAAACTGCGTCTAAAATCAAAGTATATACGTTTCCTAGTGTTTTTGTCAAATTTTTAAGTATAACCGAAAACTTACAATAGCGAGGATAACTAAAGAACTGAGACATTATTCTTTAGTAAAGCAGATTTTTTCTTTCCGAATATTGCGTCTCACTTTTAGTTTTGTCGGTATCAATGATACTGTTCTACAATAATGATGAAAAAAAAAGAAAAATGAAATCGATAGATTTAGTTATGAATATAAAAGAAACAAAAGGTAACATTAACATGTTTTTCAGTTTTTCGGGTTATAATTGCAAAAATATATATTTATTGACCCTAGATATTCTTATAAAAACGAGTATCTTGATAATAATTGATGATTATTCAAAGTTTTCCTGTTTAAATGAAATTAAAAAAGATGAACATTTATATGTAATTGATGTGTTTGACACTTACATTATCATAAGAAAAATATACTCTTCTTAAGCAAATAACTTAAATCAAAATATTAAAAACACACCCGAGAACACAATACTAATTAGCGTTCAAATCGACAGTATGTACACCCTGTCAAATGTCATATGGCAAGTAAATATTATATACAACATTGTACTTTGATGGGCTGTGAATCATTTTATGTTACAATATTATTTACAATTATTGTCAATGTACACACTAATTATCCCGTCCATATTTAATATTGTAATTAAAATAATTTTACTTAAAATTAATTTAGACGTTAATAGAGATAAATCATAATATTTTACAAATATGAATTAATTCTATTGCGTATGAAATGTATAAATTACAGTATCATTTATTGTAATATTTACTATTTAATGTAGTAAATATTGAACTTCTTTAGTTCTGCAATGTCAATAAACAATAAATATTTTAATAAAAACATCGAAGTTGATAGAAATATATTAATCCAGACATTAGTGTTTACACTATTTCACAATCATACTTAGTGATCATTAATTGATCGTGTATTGTTTATTATACGAACATTAAATAGCTTTTACCTTACAATCGCACATTCTATTAATAATTATTTCATCGTCCAAAGAAAAAATGAACCTATACATTTTTATATATTGTGGATTATTATAATAATTATTAATATGTAATTTTAAAAAATCTGTAACGCATCATACTAAAAATAAGTACATTATAACTTGTAGAAAAGTATCGGTTTCATCTTAATTTAAGTGATAAATTAATATCATGGCTCAAACGGATACACAAAAATTCATTTGTCAATGAGAAAAAATGACATAAAAATTTGTAGAAATGCTCCGCTTGCTTTAAATGCCTTCAAAATTCAAACGAATCAAAATATTTTCAATCAATTAGTTTTTGCGCGCTCTTCATTACTAAGATGAAAGACCTAAAATGGTTGTTCAGAGTCATCCGAGGAACAATATGTCTAGAAAAGAACTTTTAAACCTAGAACAATATTTGTACAAATTGATGAAAATGTTTTATTACAATTATTCTTACAAACTTTTCCACTAAATATATTTGGCACGCATCCTTAAAATCGAAACATCCGTTTGAATGCTGTTTTGGCTCAAATTAATCTTTTATTAACATTTTGAACGAGTTACGCCTGAGCCTACGGAATGTAGTAGTTTTCTAATACATAGTTTTATAATTATGTAAAAATTCAAATTTGCATAAAAAGAATCTGTAAATTGTTTCGTTTTAGATAATATTTATCGTTTGCGTGACAAAGGAATGAGGACGCAGATTAAAATTTTATAGTTCGGTCTATTAGGTATGCCTTGTGACATTTTTCAAAAACTGGAAAAAAGTGAACATTGCTTGTAGACCATTTTAAATCAAAGCGAGAAAAAAATCGAGACTTTTAAATATATAAATAAACAAGGTAGTAACGATACGTTTGAAAAGTGAAATCCGTATTAAATCAAACCGTATTAAATGAATCCGTATTAAATTAAAAAAAAAGCTATCGATCGCTCTTTTATACCTATAATATATTATATTAAAGAATATTTATTATATGTATATATTAAATTAATACACATTGTAGTTAATCGTTAATTTCGTTTGCGAGTATTTTACATTGAAATCCACCCAACAGCGTTGAAATTAAAAATTGCTGAAAATTTCATAACCAAAAGGTCGATTTATTATTTTGTAAACGTTCTGTGTCCAAATGGTTGACATATTTATGTGAGACTTTGAGAGAATGTAGAATAAACATAAATAAAAGACAAGATTATCTGAAATAGCAATAATTTAATGCTTGCTTATAATGTTACGTAAATTAGAGCACTCTTTAGTCCATCCGTAAAAATTGAGTTTGCTAGGGCATAGTTTATGCAAAACTCGCTCTTTGCGTGCACTCTGCGTGAGCGCGCACGCACAGGAAGAACGGTATATATTTAAAAACCAGTTAAAAACTAGATTGCAGGATCGGATTTGAACAAAGTGTATTTATATGTAGTTATGTATGTGATGGGCTGCACCGTGGCGCATATCTCGACGAACTCAGTAGAGCTTGACCAGGGTGACCTGTTTGCTCGGGTGCACGCACCTGACGTGCTGATAAATGTTTGAGGTCTTCTTGCTGACGAGCAGGCAGTAGGGGCACTTGTACCTCGGGGCCTTGCCGCACTCGTAGCGATAGTGTCCGAGCATCGTGTCGCGCCTCCCGTACCCGTTGTTGCACTTGGGACAGTGATACTTGCCGGTGGAGCTGTTGTAGTGCTGCTGCTCGAATCGCTTGCTGCGCTGCTGCTGGGACTTCTTATCTTGCCAGAACGAGATCGGCCCTGGCTTGCGGTTGCCGCCACCGTCGTTATTGTCTGCAACAGAAAGAGACGCCGGAGCGTCAATTAGTGCGTGCGGTTGGACGAACCTCCGCTGATCTCGCGGGAGCGCTTCGGGCGAAAGGGATGGTTTTCTCTGGTTTTTTCTTTTCTCTTTTTTATTTTTTTGCTTACGTAGGGCTCGGTGTGCGTGTGGGGTTGCAGCGTGCATGCATTCTAGACCGGAAAGGAAAGGAGTGATAGCATCTCGATTGGCTTTTTCTTGTAAAATTTTTATTATTATTACCATCGTTGAGCAACGCTCGCCTAATAAGTTTACTATTATACACGAATTATTATGATTTAAGCTTCAAATCAATCAAAAGCTTCATCGAATTTGCAGGATATTATTTACTATTAAATAATCAATAGTAAATTAAATAATTAATTAATTAAATTAAATTAAATTAATAAGATATATTTACTATTATTGTTTTCAATACTTGCCAGAGAACGAGGACACGTGTGTACGCACGCGCGTACATGTATGCATACATACACCTAGTTTATTATGATAGTCCTTACAAAAAACATATTTATGAATGAAAATATTAATAATTAATACTGAGCTTACAACTGTTTCAGTGTGTTACAGATAATATATACTTATGATACAACAGGAAAACGTGTGATTTTTTAATTAAAACAGTCTTTTATTTGACAACTTGTGATTTTTCACATAAGGTCTCATAGTAGTTATACAAAAATATACAGCCAATTAGCTATCTTTATTTAAATTACAATTAACTATTACTGTTTTCAATATAAATAAATAAATATTTATTGCGCGTGTGTGTGTGACAATGGCCATTAGCACACTCATTACAGAGGATTCCCTCCTATTTACATTTAGAGAATCAATTAATTTTACTATATATTTACAGCGTTTGTAAACACACAGTTTTCCTTTAGTTCTGGAATTCGAATGAATTGTTACTTGAGATTTGAATTCAGTTAAATCAGAGGTTGAAGAGCAAAGATAGTTCGAACTAAAGGTAGGTAGATACTGAACAAACGAACTTAATATAGCATAACTAAAATATATAATAAGATTAATTAAAATACTGTTAATTATTTTTCTTTTTACAAAACAGTCAAAAGACTGCAGAAATACATATAGATGAAAAGAAGCTTTTACCAAACGAGGATATTATCTACAATATGACATAACGACAGACTGAACGAGGTCTCTTCTGTTTAATTAAAAAACGAACAGAATAAGTTATCGATAAAAATGAAATAAACCGATTGTTCAAGTACATTGATTAAAACGTATATAACATCCCACTCAGCATCGGTACGATTACTATCTACGGTTTCGTTAAAAGAGTGTGTTGCAAACGACAGGCTTGGTCGGGTGCAGATGCCTGATATGGTCCTGAACGTTGAACTTCTTCTTCATCAGTCTGCCGCAGTAGGGGCACTCAAAGCGCGGCGGCTTGCCGCAGTCGTACTTGTGATGAGCGTTCACCGCGCTCTTGGTCGAGTAGCGTTTTCCACAACTCGGGCACGGGTAGCCGTTGCTACTGCGCGTCCTATGCCCGCCGGGTCGCTGTGGCTGCTGCTGCTGCTGCTGCTGCTGCTGCTGCTGCTGTTGCTGCTGCCTGTACTCGCCGCCGAGGACGTCCTCCAGCCAGAGCTCCGCCGACTGCGTCAGGGCCGGCAGGAGAACTGGAAAAGAATCGTAAGGATTTCTCGGTTAACTCGCCTCGTTTTGCCCAAGTTGCGTATAGATTAGAAGAATATAAGTGGGTTTGAAAGAACCATCTCCGCCGGCTCTCTGACGAGTGCACAAGAGGTTAAATTAGACGACAATCGCTTCTACAGGCTAATATAAAATATATGAAAGGTCGTCAACAAAATATTCAAATATAACTGTACAAAATAAAACATATTTTGACTATTTTCTACGCTCATTTATTTCGAAAAAATCATAGTGCAAGTTACATTCCTTCGTCACCTGTACACGATTCTATATAACACTCGTTGAATCAGTAGCAAATGACTCTTGTCATACACCGATACTGTAAACTCGTATAATAAATCTCAAGACAATTTGTGAACACTTTTGTTGTTCCACATTCACAGGCTGTGTAAAAATGTATGTTCTTTAATAGACGGAGAAATTCGAAACGACAATGGATCTAAAGGATAATAAATAAACATAAGTTATAATATTCTAAAAAATTCATATATTTAAACATGTTTCGCGTGAAACTGAAACAACTCTTCGATCAAATCTATTTAATAATTACTGAATATAACAAAAATACTTTTTCTAGATAATTCTTTATTTATTATTTAATTATCCACAATCTTGACGTTTCTTTACAAACAAGAATGTACAAATTCAGACATGTAATTAATTTCTGAAAAAGTTATTACAATTATTTTCGAATTCAAATGATAACATAAGTGTAAGTGTAATTAACCGTCGATCAATTGAGAATTTTCAAAAGAGGGAGAATATTTTACGCAATGTTATCATTGCACATAATATGAACCTGATTATTGCAATATGAATATATATCATTCGGAATGATTATCAAAAAAAACAAATTAAAGAATGCGTTAATTTATTATTACAATAATTATTCAGTGCATGTCAATACCATAAAATACTAAAATCTATAACTAATAATACATACTTTTCGTAGACTAATGCATATAATTAAATATACCTATATATCTATATATCTATATATCTATATATCTATGTATCTATATCTACATCTATATATATATATATATATATATATATATATATATATATATATGTGTGTGTATCTTGCATCGTTTAAAAACTTTTAAAATTTTTATCTATATAATTTACTTTTGATTTATATACAGAATTTTTTAATTATTTTGTAAATATATACGCTCTGTTTAAAAAAATAAATAAAGTATAAACGAAAAACTTAAATATATAAAATTTCTATGTGTCAAAAATGTAAAATTTAATTTGTAGATAATTAAAAAACTCTTTATTTACATTAGTTCCACTGACTTTTAGGTTATTTTACTAGCGATATAAAGAATTGCACATTACATTATTAGGTATTCATCATTTTTTAGTGCTACCAAGAAATAATAGAATAAGTATGTATAATACGAAGAAATAGTACATTTCGAACGCTAATCGACATTCCGATAGTACAAGTATGATAGTTGATTTGTGTAACTCGTCGTGACTCAACAGATGAAAAATCATATTAACATTATGATTTTAAAGTTAGAGTTGTGAGTAAATTTTTTATTGAAGCTTATTTTAGTACCAAAATGTAATGATTCAGCATATAATTTCTTAAAGAAAATAAAGTTTATTGGTTGTGACTTTAGCAATTTAAATTAGTTTACTAGAACAGTATGTAATGGCTATTATAACTGTCATTTTTTCATCTATTTTAAGTTAGCCTAATAAACAAAACCGCAGTCGATTAACCATAATTATTTTATGAAACTATCCAAATGTTTATGTTCAGTTTTTTAACAAAACTTTTTTGACAAGTTTTACATAGTTACTGCAACGAATATTTAACCAAGTGCATATTTAAATTTTACTATAAATGAATGGTATTTTCGCAGTTGTTTGATAATTTATATCCGAAACGATAAATCTTTAAAAGTTTCTTAAAGAGCTAATGTTCACTAAATATAAAAAATAAATTCTTTTGCGATTTTACAAAAATATAAACGACGTTCCTGAACTAGTTGACTAATGTACCATATTTGTATAAAGTAGGAAAAATATTCATTGATCTACGAGCATTAATGTTCTATGAGTATGTGAAGTAAAAACAATTCCTAATGTTCTAGAATACATATCATTTTAAAAAATCTTAATCAATCCCGATGTATTGCGATCACTAAGGAGTTTAGTCATAAAGTTTAGAAATTCCCGCTATTTGATGATGAACATAATCATATTGAATAAATAAAGAAGAATACGAATAATGTTTAACACTGTAGCAAAGTATATTGCTTCTTCTTCACCCAGCACTTTCAAATATTAACATTATTTAAAACATAAGTCCGAACCAAGCATGAACGAATATATTCTTTTACCAAAATATAGGGCTTTTTTTTATTATCATATAATGACTAAAATATTGAATTAAATTACATAAATAAATGATAATTTTTTATCATCAAAATTAATATAGTGAAATTTCAGAAAATATCATTAGAATGTAATAGTTTACACTTAATTATATCAATATTCTTTTGTTGCAAATACGAAACAGTTTTCTTCAATTCGACCTACAAATTATATTACATATTATAACTATATATCTGGTATATATAAAGAAATTAAAGGACAATATATTTTGAGCAATATATTTGGAACAAATAATTTTGAACAGCGAGTTGATTTAGAGAAACCTGGAATCATTGGATCAAACTTGATTATGTTTGATCCTGCTTAAATTGAATTGCTGAAAATTCAATTTCAGCTAATACTCCTTGTATGAAAAACATCAAGGTTTACTATTCATTAAATCTTATAAAAAAAAATTAATATAAATGTTGACTTTGGTTGGCGTCGCTAAGAAGGCATTAGTTATTTAGTTCAGCCTTTTAATTCTTTATCAATTATTAAACTAAAATAATTTGTAGGAACCAATTCATTAGGGACATTGTCTTAGGATAACGAATTTTTATATTGAATGAACACAGGATCTGCTGATCGATATTTTTACCTGAAAGACTAAATTGTTTGAATCATACTCGTATCAATGACAACTTAGAAACTTAGAAATGATAAAAATATTCATGCTCTATAAAATTGTTCACGTTTAAAAAGTACATCACTTTTACCTAGACAGATACCTAGATTCTAAATGCTGAATTTTGATGAATGGCTGTTTAATTTTTATTATTTAATTTGAAGAGACAAAAAATAATAATGCAATTATAAGTGCTAAAATCTAAAAATTTCCATTTGATTTCAAACACGTTCTGAATTATATCAGAAGTGCCGTTCATCTAGAAAAGCCAACCAACACTCGTAGGACCTCGTAAAATTCTAAAAGAAGCCATAGTCTTCGGGATGGTTGCTGTGAACAGCCATGCCTCTCGCACCGCTCTAACCGGACTTGGGGACAACGAGCTTCACGGGCGCCCTTGGGTAATTCCTCCTTTTAACGAGCTTGCCGCGAATGACATCGATGCAATTGAGCTCGGAGCCTCGGTGCATACGGCGCACGTGCTGATAGACGCTAGTCGACTGTTTGGTGCGGTAGCTGCAGTAGCAGCAACCGAATCTCGGCTGCTTACCGCACTCGTAGCGCGAGTGCCGATAGAGGCTGGTGTACACGCTGAAAGTCCGGTTGCACACCGAGCACCGAAACTTCTTCTCCTTGTCCGAGTAGGAGAAGCTCGGTTGGCCCTGCCACTGATCCGAGGAGGACGAACGGGCACCGGAGCTTGCTCGATAATCGGTCGAGGACGTAGCCTCGTCCAGCGAGGCAGCCTCGTTTTGCAGCCAGTCTGTAATGGAAGAAGAAGGTTGCTGGTCAGTGATCAAATTGAATAGGGAGATCTTTTGGGTTTTCGTCAGATCGATATTAAACCAGCACGAATTTTACGGTCCAAATCGGATATTATGCTTTTGTTCGGTTAATGATCTACAGGAACAAACGACAATTTTACTACGGCAATCCACAATGTTAATTAATCTCCCTCGTACAAAATGGCCAGGGAAAATTTTGTTACAAAACACAATTATTCCAAATCTATGTTAATCAATGTATTCAAATTTAAGGTTTGATAATGTATTGTGTCTTTATTTTCATTGGATCCTGACATGACATAGAAATCTATGTATTACATGCAAAATATTAGTTATTAAATAAATCAGTTCAAATAGGTCAAAATAACATTGCCGTAATGCAGCCAATACATTTCCCAAGTAAACAAAACTGTCGGATTGACTGGAGTGGTCACTCGGCTTAATGGCTATTTATTCAATAATACTGATGGTAATCTATATTCATTGTTTTCATTGGTATAGGTATATTGGTCTGCTATTATACAATATTGTTCGTCCCAGTCTGCGGCAACGTTCGGCAAAGTTAGCTACACGAAAATCACCAACTGTTCATCCGACGACAAAAAATTTCCACAGTTTTAAAAATTCCAGCTATTTCGAAAATCATTTTTGATCGCTATTACTCATTCTTCCAGGGGTTGGTCGCTCGCGGACAGTATAAAAATCGTCGCCGCGCTCGAGCTTTCACGAGTCCATACTATTATCACTGCACGCTCGTGTGCGCCGGCTCCGCGCAAGACTCGCCCTCCCAGTGCTTCGCTCGTATGTGACACCGCAAGTTGGTGGTGCGATGGTTGCGATACGGACAGTAGGGGCACTTGTGCTTCCCTATCTTTCCGCACTCGTGCTTGGCGTGTCTGCGCATGTCATGTTCGCGCTTGTAGACCCGCGAGCACTTCCAGCACGTGTAGCCGCCATCGGCACCCGCGCTCGCCGCGTATCGGACCAGCCGCTGATAGGGGGCGGCCACCTGCTGACCGGGGCTTTCCTCGGGCTGAGCGAGTTCCTCGACCTCCACGAGGGGAAAGTAGCCGACATCTGAAAAAAGAGGAGCGACGTGCCGGATGAATTGTTTCTGATTAACGAACTCGATGAAGAGTGACAATTGTATTATTGTCGGTGCTTGGATTAAAAAAGTGTAATAGATAATAGTAAGTATACATTTAAGGTTTATATACAGATGATGTGTTCTAAAACCAATGTTTATGTATAAATTTTTTAAAGAACAAGAAACATGAACATTGAAAATGCGTGTTATCAATTTTCCATAATTTTCTCTTTATTCAAAGTGCAATTTAGGTTTTAAATAATAGTTGCAGATATTACAAGATACCAAGAGTTTTATCTTTACAATTTGGCACCTTATCTATTCAAGGATTCCTAAGTAATTAAAAAGCCAAAAGCATTTTGTATAATAATAAAATAGGTTCGATATAAAATTACAATATTGTTTTTAGTTTTCGGCGTCAAAAACAAAAAAAAAACCTAAATGTAATTACTTATTCTTATACACACAATTACGAAATGAAAAAGCATTGAATTTGCCTTCTTTGAAATTAGTAATAATCATCGTAGTGAATAGGAATTAATGTTTTACATTTTACGCGGATTATTATATAAACGAATTATGTTCAACTTTGACATATTCTGACAATTGCGGACATTACATTTTGTTTTTCATTTAATCATTGGAAATGAGAATATAACGTTATTGAGTGTTTGAGAGAACAACGATGCTTGAAGATTCCATACTCAAAATTTAACGACTCGAAATTCTCTATAAAAATAAATACAGGACATTTTCGATCTTTATTTGTCATAAATAAAATAAAAATAATACATTTATTATTTGTTCCAGATGAACCATAATTTGAAAATATAACGACATAATCTTACGCTCTAGGTTTTCTCTTCCATTTTACTCGAATTTAAACAATATTTACACGGAACGCATACCGTTTTGATTTATTATTTTTCTAAAACGCGATAACTGAGCATTGATTAATTTTTCGTTGAAAAAAAGAAATTCTTGAATTTCAAATCTAATTTTGCCTGTATATAATGGTTTTGCTGATACAATAACCCCAGAGAAGCGATGCGGCATCGAATTAGCACGGAATCGGCCAAAAACTATGGAAAAGCCGAGCCAGCTAAGTCCATTTGATGAAATTTAAACAGCTTCCTCGGTTTAATGATCTGGTTATTACTCGCATCGATCAGGAAACAGGGCAGACTCTTGTGGCACTTGCGCACGTGCATGTAGACCTTGGTGTTCTGTTTGAATGAAACATCGCAGTAGGGACACTTGAACCGCGGCTCGCTACCGCACTCGTAGCGCTCGTGCCGTTTCAGACTCGACTTTTGGACAAAGCTCCTGTGGCACTTAGAGCAGGAGAATCGCTTGATGGGTTCCTCCGTGGCGGTGATTGGCCCTACTGGCTCAAATGTCACTGGCGCTGTCGCGGGTATCGCCCAGTCTGAAAGTCAAAAGAAGCATATAAATCTTGGATTTTTATCGGTTTTTCTTTTCTTTTTTTTGGACAGTGCAGTGCGAGTTCTTTTTACATTTATTCCAGAAATCAAGAGAATACACTTTCTCTTCGTATAGTTTCGTTATTTTTACGAGCAAGTAACACAGAGTATGTGCCAATTGTCATAATAGTGGTAGATATCTTATACAAAAACTATGCATCAATATGATTAATTAATGAAGCTGCGAAATTTATTGAATGTATCGTGCCTTTTCTGCATTACTTCTTATAAAATTTTGTCAAAGAACAGTGTTAAAGTAATTAAAACTGTTATGCACCGCATATATCATATACGCAAAAGCTTGTTGATTACAATCTTGATATTATAAAAAATTCGTTCTCTGACTCTAAATCATATATCACATATTAAATTTATATAATAACGTTAATAACTTAATATTACTTCAATAATAGAACGATCATTCTGAAAATATTTTAGTTACAGCTGTGTTTTATTTTTTTCTTGACATTACATGTATATATAAGATAAAAAAAATAAAAGCAATACCGTTCATTTATTTATATTTTAATTTTTTTTAACGTTTTACTTTATTATATCCGATAAAAAAGTAGATTTTTTAAATTAAATTTTGTGTTTTATCATGGCACCGTTAACAATTTATATTTTGAAAACGACTTAGCAATTTTAGTAATTAAAACTTAAAATTTATAACGTAAGCAATACACGAAATATGTTTTTCATTTCAAATTTACTCAAAGCCGAACATTTTAAATGTTTGCGTACGACAGAACTTTTTAATACCCTTCACCGACACAAAATTTTACGTACGAAATTTTTTTAACTAAGTGCTTTTGGCGAATATGTGGATAGACCGCAAATGAATATTTCGAGCAATAACTGCAATAAGGACAGCCGTAAATGACACCTCGCAAGGTTCTAATATGCCACTGTTTATACTTTTCCCGGGACTCCTTAGATTTCCTCTTCTTAATCTTAGGTGTACACTTCGGTTTTTTAAGAGATGAAGGTATTGGCTCGTTTTCGGTTGCCTTAGCTTTTACGACTGTTTCAGGACTCGCTTTATTGGCTTTGGATCGTTTACGAAGTTGATATTTAATACCATTTCTCGACTCCTTAGAATCAGTTGATTTCGCTATATCCTCGTCAGATGTCGAAGTCTGCCATAAAGTGTTGCTCGATTCGTCGATTATTTCGATTTCCTCCTCCAGTTCCTCCTTTATACCAGGTATTATGAGCATTGGAAAATCTACGCAATCAGAAAGTAGAAATAACCAATCAAAACATGAATCTTATAAAATTAAATTATATAGAAATTAGGGTAAAGTCATTATAGATCAATGAAATAAACATTTAAATTGCAAATTGAAAGAGATGTTTAAATTGTGTGTTAGTCTGTCCAATGCTTTAAATGTGATGCAAACGTCGAATCTTCGGTCAGTTTTGAATAAAATAATTTTTGTGCAACTGGTAAAGTTTTATTTTTCCTTAGGTTCTTTCAGACAGCCAATACATCTTCAATCAACTAAATACACTTACTTAGACGCACTTAGAAATAAAGGCATAATACGGTTTATCGAAAATACAATCGTTTATTGTAAATTCGAATGGATGCATTAACTTTAGCATTCTTATAATTTCATCAAAATCTAATACTTAAAATAAATGTATATATTATTTAATTATGATCATCGACATTTTTAAGCAACTTAAAAAAACTTGAAATATTTCAAACATTAATGAAATAAAGTAACATAAGCATTTATTTTTTGATTCTCGATGAATCTTAGCTTAAGTTATAATATTTAACACTGATAGGGCAGCAAAGGTAAGAAATTCATAATATATTAACTATAGTATAGGTCTCCTAGCTGTCTATCAAAATTATATTATGAAGATGAATATTGCTAGCTATAGGGTACCATGCCTATATGAGTGAGCCCCCCCCCCCCCCAAGCAAACGATTACCGCACTGCTCCAACTCCCGACCCTAATTTAAGCCATAATTTTTCATATATCGAACGGGTGCTCCAGTTGCTGATGACGCTCGTGATTGCCGATTATCCAAATTTACTTGCACACTAGGCGCATAGGTGTCTGGGCATCCGTCGACACATAAACACGAGGTGTCACACAAACTCGCGCTTTGTGTCAAATTTCCATACATAGGTGCCGCAATTGTACTCAGTGTCGCCGGCGATTCTCGGATCCTTGCTCAGTTCATCCTCAGGCACGCGATCTTAAAAAGAGAAAATATGCGGCTCAACATTATTTCGAATCCTATATTTGGACTGGCTATTTATATGATCCGAGATCCCATTATTCGATTTTATTTAAGAATTTATTGGAGATTCCATTAAATCGGGTCAATACGAGGTATATATCGATTGAACAAGCTTGATTTTTCACCTCGATTGCTACTTTTATACCGATTTTATGAGCTTAAAAATAAAGCTTTTTAAGTTCAGAAAGTTTTGAAAATAAGAAAAACACAATATAGCGATGCAGAGAAAGATTGAAGAGGGTTCAATTCAGAAAGCACATATATATTTGACAGAATGTATTTTGTTGTAGTTTAAAAGAAATAAAAACAATAAAGACATTAACAATTAATTATAAAATATTACTTTACATGATCTATATTGTTGCAATTAATTAGTAAATCGAGAATCGACTAGATAACGAAATATTTTCGTTAAATTTTTATTAAAATGCACGAATATTGATATCCAACAATTAATATCTTTTAATTTGTATGCAGTCAAAGAGAAAAGCCTTAAGATAGCTCTTATAATTAATAAGTATTGATACTGAATTAGTATTAATATTGTTACAATTGCCAACTGGATTTCAATATCCCACAACCAATACGTAAATTAAGCCAAAAACGAATTTTGATTTTTCTTAATGAACATTTTTATTGTTTATTATATTAAAAGTTTATAGTCGATTAAATAATAAATGTTTTGATAAAACTATCAACGTCCTAATTATTAATTATACCTCAGAAAAATTATGTTTCAAATATTAATTAATTCGATATTATTATCTCACCAATTTTTAACATCCAAATAAATTGGAAATAAAAAGCTTAAAGAAATCTTATCAAATTCTTAAAGAAAATAGGTATTAGAAAAGAATAAAAACTTACAATTATTTAACGTAAAAATAGTAATCAATTGTAAAGTACTATAAAGAATAAACAAATTTAACGCAAGAGAAAATTTTCTTCCGTGATCTTAACATACCAACCAGCTTGGAACTAATATATTACACTCTAAAATGCTTATTGAATACATATTTCAGTCGTCAACGCTCTTAAACTTGCAGCGAGGTACGAAGATATTAGCCTGTCCCACTGTTCTATGTGCTTAAGTAAACTTTGGAGATTTTGCTCATCAAATCCTAAAAATTCTTCGTTATCGAAGGAGGCTGAAAAAGTCAAAGCTGATTAATAAACTCTTAAGGGTACGTGTAGCTTCAATTTCTATATTTTCATTGTTCCCCATGCCTTGGACCACACAATTGAGGAGAATGCATTAATGACAAGAACTAGGGACACTTTCATTTTATATATCTGTTTATGTACCTTTGGAAACTTACCAACGATTTTCACTTTCTTATTAGTTTACAGGCTTCAGTTGGAATAAAACAGTCTAAGTCTTATGCTTAATAAGATTACTTTGATATATGCTTAATAAGATTACTTTGATCACTTCATCCAGTATCAATCCAGGGTATTTATATGCCGTATACCTCGTAGTAAATTAATATTTATTGTCAAAAGCAGATAAAAATAAATAAATTTTATCGAAAAAAAACCAACAATATATACGTTATTAATTAATAAATTTTTTTTTATTGGTCTTACAGTCCAATCATTGGACTGTAAGATGATTGGACTGTAAGACCAATAAAAAATATTTATTAATTTGTATATGGGCAGCCGACATAAGTACAATTAAATTATACGTTATTAAAACTTATAATATTTTGTGATAGACAAGGAAAACAGATGAAATTTCTTCGCAAATATCACTACAACAGTACTTAACAATTTATTATTTAATTTCATACAATTTATTTGACAATGAATGGATACTTATCCGTTGTAAAAAATTGTTTACTATACTAATATACTTTTCATGAAAAGTATAGTGATTTATTAATTCTAAATGAATCGAAAGTTTTCACAATGAACACGCTATGCAATGCATTCATAATTTTAAGAATTGATCCAAGCAAATTTCAAATTAAAAATTATTAAAGATTAATTTTTAGAACTTTATAGCTCGGAATTCATCAATGCGACAGTAGTAGTAAAATATAATAAATCTAAGCGAACTAATAAAAGTCCTTATAACTATTAATTTTTTATCCATTTAATTTAATTAATAAGATTTATAAATTCTCACCGACAGAAAAAATTATATTCAAAATTAAACATAACTATAATATTCTATATTCGATCATATGAAATGAACATTTTTTATTGTTTAACATAATATGTATGCTTTAATTAATTAATTCATGTCGTTAACATTTAAAACAATAATTTTTTATTTTAATTGCTAATAATGACCTTGTCTTAAATCAAAATTTATTTTTAGATAACTCAACAAAATCCATATAATGAAGCCAACTTCAAATATGTAGTAACAGAACGATAAAGAAAAATATAATTTTAAAATAAATATTCATAGTAACACGGGTGCAATGTAAAAAATTCACATAAGTACATTGCGTAATAGGAGCATTTCAAGCAATGTCGTATAGCAAATTCTGTAAAGCATGCGAGAAATTAAACTTCCCTGGCGTTTAATCGAGACACGCGTGAAAGGGTTTTCCAGTGACTTTATCAAGGCAGAATATGCGGTAATTAAGGTGAACGGTCCTGATGTGTCTGTAAACGCTGGATGTCCATACGCTCTTGTATCTACAGTAAGGGCACTTAAACCGCTTTCCCTGGCCGCAGGCATACTTGGTGTGCTTCCAAAGGTCCTTTTTAAACGTATACTCCTTGGAACATTGGGTGCAGACAAAGCGCGCGTGGCTCTTCTTCAGAAGCTGGAGCTCCCCGCCCGTCGAGGCACGAAAGTCCTTTCTGCCCAGAAGGTGGGACATCTGTAAGTCCCACTTTTGCAGATAATGAAGCGAACTCTGAAGTTCATTGTGCTCGAAGCCTCGGAATCCTTGAATTTCCTCGATGAAGGGATCTACAAATACAAAAAACGAAATTGCATTTAGCGACGAATTGTTTACGCTTAGGCTTAAATGCATTTGCTCTAATTTCAAAGTAAACCATAGCTGGGGTACAATATTTACTTAGCTTAATGTCAGGATGAAAAAGCAATGAAAAAAATTCAATGGATCGAATTAACTTTAAGCAAAGTCTTTTATCAAATTAAAATTAGCAAGGATATTCGATTCGTATAGATGTGTAGAGATTCAAATGATGGTTTGATAAATATTAATTTATTAAAGTAATTCGTTTGTAAACATTAGATCTCACCAATTAATTAATGTACATAACTTCTTCTTACTTTCATTACGATTATCATAGTAAATAAAAATGTCTGTAATTAATATTTAAACGATTTTTGAATACACTGCTTTATTCCAAAATTAAATATTCTACTTTTATTTTCAACAAATCCAAAAAAGATTCGGATAAAAATTAATCCTTTAGAGAATTAAGGAATGCATGTTTCGCAAAAATTTATTTTAAAAATAGCTCCTATGCTGGAGAGATAAATTTGTTTCACAATGAGTCGTTGCAATTTTAATGCTAACATCACACCTCCTAGAAAATATGGTAGCACCAATCTGTAATCGGCTTCGATCGAAGAAAAAAACAAACAATTCCAGAAAAACAAGTCCTTGCAAACTAGTATTGGAAAAATTCCGTGGTGCTCAAGTCGGTAGGACTCCGTGTACAACTGGATATTTGACACGGGGCGGCACCGCGAACACGTCCAAACAGTAAACCTTCTGGAAGGTGTGCCTATTGCGCACATGATAGTAAACCGTGGAGGCGCGCTTGCTCAATGAATTGCAGTAGGGACATTGGAATCGCGGCTCGCGACAGCACTCGTACATCAGATGCCTGTTTAAATTCTTTTTATGGTTGAACACGCTGGTGCAGTTCTGGCAGGGGAAGCGCCTCTCCGACGATGGCCTCGACCCAACTGCAGCTGGTGCAGAAGCTGAGGCTTCCTGCTCGCTTTCCAAATTCGAATATGGCTGATAGCCGTCTTCGCCTCTGAACATATCAACGGAGTCCCAATCTGCAATTAAGAATTCAACGTAAATGTCAGCACAGAATTATCTACAGTTTGAGTATCGCACAAAGTGGTAAAATATTATGGCTATACCAATGTTTATCAAACAATGTTTATCAACTGTACTTCCAGATATTCAAAATTATTTTATTTACTAATTAAACAAGTAAAAAATTTTATTACCCTTACTGAAATTATTGCTATGCTACAAAATAATTGGACATAATATTCTTAAGAAGCCGCTTATTACTGTCGTCACCAAATAGATGAATATTATGCACATTTTTTAAGAAATGCGATTTAAATCTTGAAAAATTCTAAAGGAAATCATAACTCACGAAAATATGTAATGTATATGAAACACACGAAAGTCTGTATAGTATATTCTAAATGTAGCTAAATAATCCTTCACAGGTTCGATAAACCTTAAATAAAAAAATTTTTTAAATTCTTGTAATATCTGTTATGATTAAGACGATAATTAAATTTTTTATATTCATTTTGAAATATATTATAAATGATCGATATAATAGGTGAAAACACAATTATTAGAAAATAGCTCGATTAAAACTTTATAATTTATTATTGAAGATTCAATAATGTTTTATTAATGATCCATTTTGCCAATTTATAAAGAAAAGATAAGATTGAAAGAGGAACAAAATAGTCCAAGTGAGATTCTTATTTCATGAGAGAAAAAAATTTATTAAATATAAAAACACAGGAATAATAAACTATTTAACATAAATCTTAAATATAATAAAAAATAAATAAATACAGTCGATGATGTTATCTTTACTTTCATTAAATAAAATTTCCACTCTTTATTACTTCCTAACATTGCATTTTTAAATTTCATTTAAGAATTATGATACTTAAAGATATATTACTTCAATAACTTTTTAAAAATCGAAAGTTCATTACAATTCTTTTTTATCGTATAGTAATCAAAGTAAAGACCTTAATTTGTATATGTATACAAAATACGCCATGCAAATGATCAATAACAGCATTATTATAAAACTTGCGAAATCATTACAAAAGCGTTTACTCATTTGACGAACAGCATTGCTGAAAGCTCAATATGCACAGCTAATAAAATTAGTATAGGAAAAAGATGGAAAATCCAGATAGGTAATTTATTCTATAAATATATATACTGTCTGAGCCACTTATTAGTTAAAATTTTCTCACTATTCAATTATTAAACATTACCACTTAGTAATATTACATTAATCTAATACATATAAGATTGAGTCAGTTTAATAAAATTATAGCCAGCTAGGAATTTATAGTAAATCGAATAATTATTCCAAAGGCTTTTATTACGTATTCGCGGAACTCGCCACTTTAATATTATTTCATTATTTCTAGTTTTTACATCACAAGAAAAAGCTCCTGATTTTCACTGAAATATAAATAACGTTTTAGATACTTGAGCATCCCTTTCACATACACACATACGCACACACACCCGTCATCTTTTAGGAACTCGATCATTTAGCAAGATACTAACTGACTTAAATAGACCGTATTATCAGTTGAGACCGAATAAAAAACCACCTCGATTTCTCCTCGAACACCTTCATGTTTTCCCTGCACCTCGCTCAATCGGTTGGCACAATATTACAAGCGCTTATTTCTCAGTCTCGTCATAAGAATCTCTTCCTTAAAGTAATGATTATCGGGCTTTTTCGGTAACTGAAAGCTCCTCAAAATCGATGGTTTCGCATGATGATCCACACCCAAAATTTTACGCGGCCTTCCTCGTTTTCTTTTCATTTCGTCGATGTTTACCAGGATTTGGCCCACTCTCTTGCGTGGACGGCCGCGTTTCTTTTTCAAATAGTCGTTAATATCCAGGAACCTTTGGGGTCTCAGCAGTTGATGATCATGACCCTCGCTAGGACCGAATATCTGATGGAAGAGTTGATTATCATCCCCCTTCTCATCATTGACGTCCTTTTTTTCCTTCTCGTTAAGTACAGTCGCGACTGCATTACCTGGTCTTGGAGTATCCTCTTTTGTGTGATCCACATCTAAAGATTTTGTGTAATTGAGAAATTTCTTCAGACGTCTTTTCATTATCGACAGTGGATTCTCTAATACATTGTTGTTGTTGTTGCCACGACTGAGCTGCTCCATCTCTTTAAGGGATATGCTTGTAACATCGAGCACTTTAATTGATAATAAATGAGGATCTTTTTGTTCTAATTTCAACTGCTCTAGTTCGGATGAATCAGAATCGTTTTCATAGTCAACGAAACTACTGGTCTCTTCTTTAACGACAATCGCTGAAACAAAAAATAATAAATATTAGCTTCATATTCAGGATTTTAATAGAATTTATCATTAAACATTTATTTAGAAACGTACAGCTGGTAGAATCAAAAGTAATGTGTTATTATAATGAAGAAAAGGAAAGTTTATTGTTAAAAGCAATCAGAATCTATATCTAGTAGAGCTATTATAAATTTAAGTATTCTTTAAAATTAAAATATATATTGAGATATTAAAACCGAGATATTAGATCAACAGACATATTTAAAGCAATTCACAGCTATTTAAATTAATAATCATTGGCTTGTTCGTATATTCAATTCTAAAATCCATTGTTAGTAGTTTATAAATAAAAACTAATTTTGTTATTTATGATGTTCATGTATGATAAAAATCGTTTCAAGTTAATATTTTCAAGAATGATATCGATTATTGATAAATACATAAACATTAATTTCTAATAATTATTACTGAATAATTGCACAATATTTATTAATTAGTAACTTATAAAACGAATATATGGAACTTACGTATCTATCAAAATTTCAATATCTATTAATGAAATACTCTGTCTATTAATTCTGAAATTTATTACAAATATCTAATTAACAGACAAAAAACAGTTTTTACTAACACCTAATACGATGCATTTATTGAAATTTTTATGAAAAAATTTTTCAATCCGTAACTTTCTTTATTAGACTTAAATCTAATTTACTAGACAATAATTAAAATCCATGCAGAGTGTTCTAAATCCCGACAGATAGAAAAATAATAGCTACATCAGTTAACGAATATACAAGAGCTATCAAGAATAGTCCTGAAATAATAGATTTCGGTCTATTCAACCTTCATCTAAAGTGAGGCACTAAGTTGTGAAAAATTTATGATTTTATTATTTTACTATCGCTGCTGACTCCTAAACTATAGGTAGCATCTACTCTTATTTACCAAAAATAATCCACTAGTGATCCACGGCCAGTAAACAGTTTGTATGAAAACTTCTTTGGTTTCGAGTGTTTTTAGGCAGGCTAGTTTAATGATGACAAGAGCCACTTACAGCCACATTTCTTTACGCCATTATGGGACCGTTTAAACTGTTTCCGCAAGTAAGACTCTTAGGTTTCAAAATTACTAAACTTTTTCTCCGGCGTATAGAGAAAAATAACAGATCTAATTGTTTAACTCTTGATCAATCTTACCATTTCCTACTAAGTATTTCAAATGTGATCGTATTAATTTGCTCATACCCTGAATAAGTAGACAACTTCTATATAGCATTTCATATTCTTTGTTTATTATATTTAATAGCTGAAACTTATATATTTGGTTTTAATTATCAAGGAATAACGTCGACAAGATTCATTTTAAATAACTAAGTGAAACATTTATATTATAGCAAATATCCGTTATACATCATTTATATTGTAGCAAAAATCTTATAAAACATATAGAACAATCCTTAATTAATAAATCAATAATTACTAGTGACATAATTAGAGTTAAAATCGAGTGAAATCAAAATCTAACTGCAAATGTTGAGAAAGAAGTTTTTACCGTTTTAAACAATAGAAATGAAATTCAAGTTCTTATAAAATACAATTCCCATTCATCATATGATGAATCATATATGAATCGTATTTGCATAGCTATGATAAAATACTATAATTCGCAGACCACCATAAAATAAATTGAATTATTTACGTTCGAACATCAATGTAAAATAAATCGTTAATAGAATTTAATTATTAGCACCTTAAATTTATGATTGAATTAATTGCTAAATAATTTTAGACTTCAATAAACGTAATTAATAATGAATTTTGTAAATGATATTCTTTAAAAAATGAGATTATTAAAACTGGGAGAGTTTTAAAAATGAAAAATCTAATCACAAAATTATCGAAGTACTAATTACTTTATGTAAATGACAATTTTAATCATCAATAATTACTTTTCTCCAAGAGTACAGTTACTTTTGAATTATATCAATGGTGCATGACTTGCTAAAATGTATTCTTGCTTAATTTGTTGATATTGGTTGAAGAACTCGATAATTTAGGCTTACAGTTGTATTTGGCAGCAAGGCGCATACTAGAATTTTCTTAAATGGATTTATTATAGCTGAGTTTTGATAATACTGTATAGAGTCTATTTGAATCTCATCATACAGGTAGCTAGAGAAAAACATCGATTGTAGTTATATTCCGGATTATATATTTAAAAAATTATCAGTTGGAATCGTGCTCCTTTAAAATTGTAGTTTCTTATCGGTTTTTTGAGTTTAAATTATATTACTATTAATAGTCGTTATATTTCTACCTCTTTGGAAATTATCATCCAATTGTTATTCAGCACTATATATATCACGATATTACACGTGTATATATCACGATAGACCAAATGTTTGGAGAAACACTTTAGTCCCTAATGAAAAATAAACAGCACACGAGCTTTCGTTTGTTGTTCGGTATTTTATTTCATGCAGATATATTAATCTTTATTAATTGATCAAGAAAAAAAGATATCCGGCAAATTTAATTATAATTACATAAGAATGTGATTCCTATTCATTTTCACGTATATATTGTGTAATTGAAAAATTAAACATAGAAAGATGATAGTATTTGTCAAACAAAAATAAAAAAATGATTTCACTACCTAACTCAGAATGTAGTGAGACAGAAAAGGTAAACATACTAAATTTTTTTTTACTTTTCCCTTTAAATGAGCATAATGAATAAAGTTCATCTAACATATAGAAATGCAGTTAAGTCACGTAAAACTAGAAATATTCAATCATATTATTCCCTTCTTATAGTTGCTTTAAACTTTCTTCTTTTACTAATTTACTTAACACTTTGTACCTATTTTTACATTTATAAATGTTGGATAAAGTATTTCTTTTAATTTTATAAACCGCAATAAACAATTTAATTATTTAATTCAATAAATCTTCTTCAGTATCACTGGAAAGACAAACAACGTCGATGTCACAGTCTGACTCTTCTTTTTTTATTTTTATAAAATTTTCAATTTTGAAATTGTTGAATTTCACTCTCCTCCTAGTGGTAACCGCTGGAGACGTTATCAATTGTTCAAACCTATCAGTTTTTGACTCCATTATCACTTTAAAGTCAATTTTTGCTGGAACAAAAATAAAACAAAAAAATAACAGTTAAACAAGGTTAAAAATTAGCCAAAAATTAGTAAAATTTTTAATCAATTTTCGTTTCCGAATCAATGAATTATTTATTTTCACTGACAGTAAATAGAATTTGACGAGACATGAATATTTTTAAAAATATTTTTAGTCACAAAAACAAAAAATTTAAGACCCACAGTGAATGTACACTCTTTAGTATAAAACAAATTACAAGTGCGTAAACTCACTGAACAAAAATTCAAAATAATTGCTATTGTGCGTGTTTATTATTTATATATTACAAAGTTCATTTGTTACATATTTTCTTATCCAAGAATTTATAATGCTATACATAATTTTTTTATTTAAATTTAATATTAATACAATGCCTGCTTGTTCAATTTCTATCAAAAAAGTACCACGTAAATATCTCACCATTATGCACAGGTATATAAACAGTTTTTAATTAATTCCAAGATATTTCATATATTAATAGATATTTTCCGGAATAGAATTCATTCAAACAAACAAATATGATATTGCGTAGTTCATCACACATATGCGTGCCTAAATCGCAGCAATTTCTTCCGAAAATGTTCCCCACCACGCGCATCAATATGTCAGCTGTTGTTCGTATGGTACTTATGTATATGAAGCCGCAGACTACATATCGTCAAACAAGTCGAGTTTGGACAGATCAAACAAACGAATCTTTTGTGGGGGTTGAGTCCACTGGTCTTATCCAGAGTGTCTAATGTGCGCTTGTTCATCTTCTCGCCTTCTTACGTCTCACTGCAATAAATTTTTCTCGTGTTTCTTGTGTACCGAGCGAATGTAGTTCAGAACCTCATACGAGCAGTCTTTAGAGAAGAAAAGGCAATGGAGGCAATGAAGTTGGCTCAACTTCTTGCACAATGTCATGTGTATGAAAAGAGTCGCCTCGACGCTGAAATAGTTTCAGCAACGCAGACAAATGTAAGGTCGACAATGGACCGAATTTTGCTTGTGTTTGCTTCTCTCGCGCACCCTCGATAACACTGGGAACAAAAAGAGATAGAGAGAACGAGAGGACGTGAAGGAGAAGGAGAGAGAGAGAGAGAGAGAGAGAGAGAGAGAGAGAGATGATACATTTTGAAGCAAGCGCGTCTAGCTTTTAAATCATATGGTTAATGTACAACGAATATAGCATAATAAAAATGCAACAGATATATATTGTATTGTATACATTTTTTGTTGGTTTGTTATTGATTTATCAACGATTACAATAAAAAAAAAAAAGAAAACAATTTAGAAATTATTTTTTCCAACACTGTGTACGCAAGTGTACATAGCAAATAAACGTATGTAATTCCATGATGCACAGTATGCAATTATATTTAATTATATGTAATTATAGATATTATTATTATTTATTACTGCAATTTGCTAAAATATAATATTCTTATACATTGGTTATTAAATTGGAGACATTATAAGTAAAGGCACAGCTTATCAAAGTATAAAATCTTGAAACTAAAAAATATTGAAATTTTGTACAAATTTGTTAATAATAAATCAATTCATAAATAAACAATTATATCACCTTAAAGAAATTTTTTATCTATTCTGTATTAATAAAAAGTAAAACTTTTATACTTATTTGACATCAATTACAAGTATTAAACCATATCAAGTCAATATGGTATTGATCCTATCATTGCTTTAAAGTTTATAATCCTTTTAAAAAACGTTTTATATTCAAAATATGTTACTAACAGATTACCATATAGTAAGCATATTAACACTAATACTCTTATCTAAAAGTTTTATTTCTTATATTTAATATTATACCTTTTGTGTCAGTTATTTTTTAAATTGTAATTATTTATTCAATTCCATTATTAATCTATCCTCTTCTAAATTCTAGCTTAAATTTGGTCCCTTCCAGAGGACTAAATTATAAAAGACTATTTTATTAAAGAATTAAAATGAAAACTATTTTAAAAATCGGTTGATGTTATACAATACTATGCGATATATCCTAAAATCAAATGAAATGATGTTTCATTTGGCATCTAAATGTGAAATAAAATAAAAATAAAAAGCTTTCTCACTTATTGAAAATAGCGATGAATTTCAATGGCTTAGTAATAAAGATACAATATTTAACTTAATAATATTATTTGAGAAATAATATTATTACTAATTATTACTAACTATTTCGGTAATTGTACTTGTACTGTACGCACAAAAAACTGGCGTACCTTGGGCAACATTGATGAGCCTCGAGGCTTGAATATGAAGAATACTGGGGCAATTGGGATAAGACATCTTTCCATTTAAAAATTCATATCATTTAGCGCGAAAAATTCTCAATTTCCTCATATAGACCGAGCAGTATAAAACCTTAGCTAAGCTGTAAATATCATAATTTGCATGTTTTCTACGTATATGTTGAATTAAACAATTGAAGTTTAAATTTTTTTATTCAAAACTGCAATGAGAAAAGCTGAAATCATACAATGTAAAGTACTTTTCAATGGTCCTGAAATTATATAATTTATTTTTGCTGAAAATTGCTGCATAAATACAATTTATCTCAGTTTTAGAAAATAGCAAATTTCTACCATTACTGGTGCTAAATTCAAACTTTGTAATTCTGCAAGTCCTACTTGCAGTCTTATTTTTGTCGGAACTGGTTTTGCCGTTATTCTTAACTTCACATTCGGATATATACTTTATCTTCCTGATAGATATTAAACAATCTAACAAATTTATTGATTCATGTAATTCTTTAGATTTCGAGAATGGTCTAGGGCTCGATTCTTTTTCTGAAAGAGTAGGAATGTCTTGATCAATATTTCTTTGAATAGTCGAAGTGAGAGGAAATTTGAGAAACTTCTTATTTTGCTTCCAATTTTATTGAGAGGCACTATCAGTGATTCGAAACTGCTAGAAGGTTTAGAAAAAAATGAAAATCCTAGTTGAATACTTATTGACTCTACATCGATTTCTTCCTCGTCATCTTCAGTATGTTCTTTAACCTCGTAGCGCATTTCTGGAACACACAATATAATAGCAGAAAAACTGATTTAAAAAGAAAACATTGAGAATGAAAATTCAATACATAGATCTTGAATTGCAAAAGTATCTGAAAGGTAACATTGATTGGATTACAATCGATGTCAACAAGTGTTAATTTGTTACATCGCCAAGACTTTTTCCCACTCGAAATGAAGAAGGAAAATATCACAAGAAAAATGAACTTTCATGTTAGTGTCCATCTTTATTTTATACGACGAGAGCCAAAAATCATATCAAAGATGTACTTTTGATGCCAATTTGATATAAATACAATAACTACATACACAAATAATTAACATGCAATGTAAGTATATTTCTGTCGTTTATATTAAGCATTTATGTTTTTTTTTTTTTATTTTTATATAAAAATTAACATAAACTGATCGATAAAACTTTTAATACCGTATAATACTCGATAATCTAATAAAAGCATTCATCATTCATGTTCATCACTATAATAATTCGATACATATCTAAAAAAAGTATTGAATTTGACTAATCCATTTAGATAATATAGTAAAAATAATAATTGGACTGCCTATTATAACGATAACATTATCTGAATAGGTCTCAGAAATTCTTTTGTA
Source organism: Sycobia sp. Sy_11 (assembly GCA_018907035.1). Taxonomy (NCBI): domain Eukaryota; kingdom Metazoa; phylum Arthropoda; class Insecta; order Hymenoptera; family Epichrysomallidae; genus Sycobia; species Sycobia sp. Sy_11. Next base: position 274,104 of record JACCIC010000062.1, on the reverse strand, counting down.
TTTTACAGTAATATCTCAACTGTATTAAGCTTTAATGTACTGAAGTATTTCCCCAATAATAATTGATCTTATATAAAATTTGTATATATATAAAAGTATATTTATAAAATGGTAACTGTACAATCTTCCGAAAGTGCAATAATTGTTGCCTTCATCAACTAAAAAATAAAAAACAAATATCTAATTTAAAAAAACTAATGAATTTATTTCAAAGATTAAACAAAATTTTACTCAATTTTATCGGATACTTCAATTTTTTATCGATATACTTAGCAAATTATTTTTTATAATTTGTTAAATTCGGGCCGATTCTCCTATGTTTCAGAAACATTACAATCATAATGTTCTATCTTATTATCGTAATTCTATTAGAGTAATACTATAATTTGATATAGTTGTATTATTTTTAAAAACGCCGCTTTTGAGCTTTTTGGATTGTAGTTGCAAAATATAATTGCAAAATCGTATTTATTAATAAATGTCAATTTTTCATTGCGATAAACAGAAGAGTTTTTATTGAGAAGAACAATAAAGCAATTTTATTTGAAAAGATGGAATTGAAACGATTTCGTTCGTTGACTAAATATAAATATGATCTTTAAAAAATAAAAATTTAAGAAAGAAATGAAATTACTTTCTGATTATTAACAAATTTATTCGTAATGATGAAAAATTATAAACTTAACAACATTACTTAATAATAAAAGTACAATGTTCATTATTGTTCAAATAATTACATTAAATTGAAGTAGCAATCGCAATGTAACTGATTAATTACATGGTATTGAAAAAGATGTTTTGTTGTATCAAATAAAGATCGTATGAACGCCTGTTAAGCTAGAAAATTTTTAATGTATCCAAGCAAAAATGATAGCCGGTATCTATGATAGCCATAGGAGACATAAGGAAATGTCAAAACTCGAACCGCGCTGTACATTTGATCCAATCTAAATTTAAAATAACAGAATCTTGAAATACATATGAAGTTAATTTCACCTATTGCCAATCAGTAAACTCTTTTTTCACTGTACAAGAATTCAAATAATTCAGACATTAAGCGCTTATCACTTTTAGTTACAAGGGCCGAGAAACATCAGCGCTTATCTTCTAGAGATTAGTAATTAAATAACTTGACGTCCTTGAATTGTATATCATCCTCAGTGTAAACTCTTGAGCCCGGGTGCGCTTTTCGGATGTGCTCGTTTACGCTAAATGGCCATTTGCTACGGTGGTTGCAATAGGGGCAGGCGAACCTTGGCAAATTATAGCAGTCGTACTTGATGTGCTGGTTGACACTCCGTCGAGCCGAGAAACGTTTTGGTGAGTAAATTAGGAAAAAACGGAAGTACTACTTGTAATAGAGGACTAAGGTATTGCGCATGTATATAAGACACGGAATCATTGTGTTTGTTTAAAATGTGTCTCTCTGGGAAATGGGATGCCGATTGAGCTTTCGATCGAACCACTACTATTTGTGTAATTTGTAAAAACGACACAGCAACAAAAGCAGAGTTTTCAAAATACTGATCATAAAACAAAATAGGCCCGAACCAGCACTCTTGTACGGCTCTATCCTGATAGTAGTTAATTAATTTAAAATTCGAAGTAATACTTAACTGGCACATATCCTATCCCTTAGAAGATCGGAAGACCAAGACATACGAAATTTTGTTAAATATGCGGAAAATGGGTAGTTTAGAAATATTAGATGAGGCTTTTTAAAAAATAGCACGTGCAAATATAACCAAATCTAGGAAATTTTAAATAAAAATAATACGTACTATATATAAAATTAAAATTCTATTCAAATACGCGAAACTTGGACAACGGATTTCCAATTGGATTTCCACAATCACACACAGACCTTGTAATTTAGCAAATTCATTTCATTATATGTACATTAAATTGCTATAGTTTTAGGGACGCGTAGGTTAAATTTAACCTAAATTTTCAGTGTTTACTTTAATTTTAATTCTAACGAAATTTTGTTTTTATGAATTTTGCTTTTAGTGCATATATGTGTGTGTGTGTGTGTGTGTGTGTGTGTGTGTGTGTGTGTGTGTGTGTGTGTGTGTGTGTGTGTGTGTGTGTGTGTGTGTGTGTGTGTGTGTGGTGTGTGTGTGTGTGGGTGTGTGTATATATATATGCACTAAAAGCAAAATCATATTTTATTTTTTTATATAAATTATAAAATAATCATTTTTTAAAATAAATATATTATTAGAAATATTTAAAATAACACAACAATTATTAGCATTACGCAATCTTCCTCGTAAAAATGCTTAAAATATTTTCATTATATATGAAATATATTGATAGAAATAAAATTTAAAAATAAAATAAAATATTTTTTCAAGATGTCTAGTGACTCTAGCGTTTTGATTTCTGAATCTGAATATTGAGATATAGCTTAAAAATTTACCATATCAATGAGCATTGAAGCATTCTATTTTTAAAATTAATAAATATTATCTCAGTTTCCAATTATAGGGTTAATTGAAAGAAAACAGTCCTTAGTTGAATAAATAATTATATTCTATTACATACAAATGATTTCTTAACTATAAAAACACCACTAAAGTATACTAAATATTCATATTCTAATATATTTTGTATCTTTATGAAGCACTAAAAGAAATATCATATACTTCTATATGCAAAATAAATTTTACAAATCACTGCATATGCCTAAAACAACTAAAACTGTTGAAAATAAAAAAGATGTATGGTAGCATGCATCACACGCAACATTCTTGTTTTCATCATGATCTGAAAGCACTGAATAATTGTAAAGAAAGTCTTAAAAATTACATTATAAGATACATAAAGAATTATTACTTGTACATATATAAAAATCTCCGATTATACAATTTTAAATTCAATTCGTTACCAATAAATATACCACTTATTCACGTCCAAGTATACTTTACTAGTTTTGTTGTTGTTGTTGTTGTTGTTGTTTTTTGCTGTTTTTTGTTAAAGATCGGCTCTATTTATACTTCCAAACAAGGTGTGTTTGTAAACAAAGTACATACAAATTTTTATAGTTATGCTTGTGTCAATCGGACAAGACCGGGACTAGTAGTTTACTAGTAGTTTCGTGCACTAAAACTGAGTGAAATCTCTACTACAAATGAAAAAAAATTATTTCCTTGAAATAAGCACCCTTTATAAAAAAAAGAAAAAAATAAATACAATATATACGTAGGCTTGACTTATTATCTTACAAAAAAGATAAAGTGGTTCGTTATCTCCGAAAACGGCTAAATGAAAATTAATCTCCAAACGTAATTGATATATAGATACAAAAATTGTATAGAACAAATAAAATAGGATAACAAACTATTTTTTACATTTAGAGTTAAATAAAATCTATCAATAAAATAGAAAAAGTTATTGATAATAATTTTGTTCTTATTATTAACATTTATTTTATAATTAATTTTTTTTCATTCTAATAAAGCCACCATGTGAATATATAAAATTCGACATAATGAAGTAAATACAAGAAATAGCTCATATATTTACAGGATTTTTTGTTGATATTCAGTATACAAGCAAATATTTTAAATGAACATGAATGCTAGCAGCCTTTGCTATACCAGAAATCTATGCAGAAGCAGATGCTACGATGCAATTTTTGACTGTTTCAAACAACATGCTAATACGAGTAAATAGTTTTGCTATAAATTGTCTTACTCTGCCACAATTGTCTTTATTTGAAATAAGAAACTCTTTACTATTATTATATATTTCTTGTTTCATCTATTAACCTTTACATAATTTTTTAAGATAAAATTTAACTGTCATTTCTGCCTCGCTTCTGCCGCACCAGACGACACAATGTAGACTTCGTTAAGCTAACAAATCTAGAAGTAATAAATTGTAAAGTTTATACCTGCAGTATGCTCAACATTTGTATCATCATGACAAGTGAAACCAATTAAAGTAAAAGTTTAATTTTCAGGCTATTTGAGTACGTTACACATAAATAATTACTCAAATAAGTTTTTTAAATTATATTCTGTGCTTTGACAATAATTTGATGTGAACTTTTGGTGAACATTTTTATCTGACTATAGGCAGTTCCCTAGTAACAAGCAAGAAAATTTATGACTTAATAAAGAATTTAATGAAATTTTATCCGAATGGATATTTAAGGTATCTTATAATTTAAGAGTAAATTTTCGCCAACGCTTTCTCTTATCCATTTAATAGTTGAGCAAGTAATTCATTTATCATTAAATTTCCAGCAGCATCTCATGTATATGAGTTTTAAATATGTGAGCTCTAACGTTACGCAAATCCACCGAGTGGAATTTGCACCGAGGACAAACGATCACCTTTCTGCACTCTTCTCTCATATGGCGCATAAGCCTTTCGCGGGCCTTAAATCTGCTCGGGCAGTTTGGACATGGGTAAGGATTTCTACGGCCCATCCATCTTTTAAAGTGCGCTATACTGAAGGAATTTGTAGAAGTTTCATAATCGGCCCGACAATACATCAGACTGTTCTTGTGCATTTTTTTAATGTGATCGAGCATGTCCGATGAGAAATTCGGTATTCTAAAATCACAGTAGGGACAGCAAAATTGGGAGAGTTTACAGCAGCTCTGAAGATGTATTCTCAGATAGCCCTTATCGTGAAACTTTCGATTGCAATTGTTACACTCGAACTTCGGTTCTGATAGGTGCTGTTTCCGTTTTGCATTCCGCTTTCGAATTTTTTCTCTTTCGATGATCAATTTGTCTTTTGCTCTTGCTCTACGTGCTTTCTCCTTCGCTATTTCTCGGTGGTTCGGCTCGCCTGCTCTGCCTCTTAATTGGGGCTTTCTTCCTCTTGTTCCAATGCCCCTCAAGTCTCTTATGGATAATTTCGTACAGTCAACAGTATTCCGGAAGAATCTGGCATTGGCTATCTGTTTGTAGTTTACATTTCTCTTGGCCCTTTTTGATCGACGAGAAAAAGAGGAGTCGTCTTCAATACCATTATGCAAATGATAACAATTCACATGCTCCACTAATTCTTCCTTACTTTTGAACTTTGACTGGCAGCGAATGCACTCGCGTTCCTTTTCTATAAGAAGAGGCCATTTGATGTTTTCTAAGTCGTTACTATGCAGTTGAATTCTATGAGCCTTAATCTGCAGGAACTGATCGACGTACAACTCTGTAACAAAAATACAAAGAAATAATTGAAAATTTTTTTAAAATAAAAACAAATTTTTTCAGAATAATATTATATTTTAATCTAATGTGCAATCATTTTCAAAATTTTGATACGACGACTCTCCTTGTGGAATCTCTGCCATAGTACAAGGCGCTTTGTATCAAAAGTATAAAAAAGCTTGCAGGAGCGATCCTCAGTGATTAGAATAAGGTTTCAACTTTAGTTTGATCGAAACGTGACCAAAATTGCAGGCTTGATACCAACGGAAAGATATGTGTCGATGATCTGTTTTAACAAAGTTTAAAAACAATAATGCCTATTATGATCAAATAAAAGCTCTAATTTTACTTTTTGGAAATGTAAAAGTAAAATTTAATGCGGCAGCTGAGATTCTCACATAAAAAATCAAATGTTTATAAATATCTTTCCGTTTATTCATTCCTTACAATGGAAAATTAAAGATACTAAATTACTTGATGAAAAAACGAAAAAGGTAAAAATACAAGAATAGGTAGGTAAAGAAATAAATTACAATAGTTAAAATTCATTATTTTTATATTTATTTCAAAATTTATATTGCGTAATGAATAAAAAATAAATATTAAATTAAAATGAATAACCTTTGTTACTCTAATGTTCTAATCAAACTCTTGATAAGTAGACTTCATTTTCGAAATTTTTTATTAATTAACAATAAAAGAAATCATATATTTTCGTTTACTACTTCAAATTTTAAAATACAATAGATTTTCTTTTGTACTTTGAATTTAAAAAGAATGCAAAGACTTAATTCACATGGATTATAAAATGAAAGCCTATAATAAAACTTAATATTTATTTTAAAATTAAAAACCTGAAAGCATGTGCGATACTACACTTATTGAAGAGTATCTGCACGCTGACATATAACTAAGAATTCAAATACAAATTTATATTAATTTTGAATAATATTGAATATAATATTAAATAATAAATTGTTCTGATAACTCTAAAGATTACAGTGCGCGTGTATGTACAGATGCGTATTCCCGAGCGAGCGTGGGCGTAAAAAATATATTATTAAAAGAAAAAGAAAAAATATATTTTTCACTATTATTGCATAAAATGGTCTTCAATTTTTATTGACTTCCTTACTTCAGAAATATTTAATTTTTTATTTTGAAAAAAATAAAAAACTGAACATTTTAATAGAGTCCGAGATCTTCAGATAATACTATTACTTAACAGTAAATTTATGAATTGTTCCTTGTTATTTTAATTTGACTATATATATGATTGCAGTTGAATATGTTCAACGCCTTGGCTGTAGATGACAGTTCAAAAGCTACTGAATGGAAAACTCAACCAGCATAGTAGAAACTGAAAGGAAGAAAAAATATTTTTATAAGCTTGATAAATCATACATTATTATAAACAGGAATTATATATTTAAGAGCATTGTACACTGTAAATGGAATGACGTTTAGGAAAAAATTTTTACAAATTGGACCTCGCATTCAAATTGTATATTTTTTCGAGAATTCCATATTTGCCAAAAAATTGTAAAGGCCATACTTTATTCGAAAAATACGCATATTTTTATTCCTCTGTTCTGATTTCAATATTACTATCTTTCATAAATGCCGATGAAGTAATTTTATGCTCAGAGTGTACGATAAGTAGGAAAAATAAAACTTTTTTTAATCGTCTTTTGACGGATTATGAATATTTTTTCGTTCTTTAATACACATTTTTCAATCTTTGGAAATAGCATTCATTGTAATTATTCATTTCTTATATAAGTGACATATGACTAATAAAATATAGAAGTGTAAAATTAAGCACCTGTAAAACATTTTCATCAAATTATATATACATTAGAAAATCCGAGGTAATAATGCATAGACACCACTGTATGTATTAATATATCAAAGATAATTATTAATTTTAAAGAATGTTCTTTATCCGCTGTCCTATAGTCTGTTAAGACTTGCTCATCCTTTGGAAAAACTGTTATTTTTAAAATAATTTAAAATAAAGACAGTTAATTAATACTTTTCTTTATACTCAGATGTAAATAATATAGAAAAATGTATTTATATTATAAATATAATTTAGATAACAATAGCGAAGTGGTACTTATTAGATAGAATTTATTAAACATATTTTTTCATATTGATCAAAATATTAACATAACATATTTTTTTATAATTTTAAATAATTTATTGTTATAAATACTAACTTTTGAAATTATCTCAAAATTTAGCCTACTTTCAAATGTAATACCTCTTGGCGTTAAGAACCAACATCTAAGTAGAAGTTAATTTATATACATATATAGAAGTATATAGTAAGACCCTTTACATTTAGTTTGTGAACTAATATGTGAAAAGATTTCTGATAATTTTCATACCATATACGGAATATTCATTCAAAGAAGAATTTAATTCTCTGGTCTAAAAGAAAATTAAATAAAAAATAATCACACATAATAAAAATTATGTAGGGTAAAATTGCTTATTTTATTATAAAATATCATATGAAAAAAAATTAAATTAATGTATACATTCAAAATAATTCACTTGCAATGCAAAATTAAAATTGGATTTGAATAAACATCTATTACTCAAGTTAAACGTTTTATTTAAAATAGATATTTGATTGATAGGGTCATTAAATATGATTTGAGTCAATTAATTTTTCTTTTCAGTGTTTTTAGCGATCACTAAAATAACACTGATATATTAACAAAGTTAAGTTTTCTAGCTTTCTAATATTTATTTGAATAAAAAGAAGTAAATATTATGTAAACAGAAGTGTTTTGCATATTCTTTACAAATAAAAATCTATATTTTTTAAATATTTTCAAAAAAAATTTCTAAAATAAATGTTGGAATACTATTTTTTAATAAACACTTTTATTATCTTTACATAGTATAACTAACTCGATATATATTAGAAATATATATTCCTAATATTTCTTATAACAATATAATAGAATAAGTTAAATATCTTAATATAATCGAAGCTATGGTTTGTTAAAAGTAAAAAGTAATGAAATAGTAGAATCAGGCTAGGCAAAAAGTAACCCTATTTTAATCTACTACTTTTCAAAAAAAGAACATCAACCACTAGCTGACTTATCAACTGAATACGTAAAGACTTAAAAACTCTTATGTATTTTGTGGATATGCGTTAAGATATTTCGCTTCCATTTGTCACGATAGGGACAATGGGACCAGGAGTAGCGGAGTTGTTGACCGCATTGGAACTTTAGATGGTTGTATATATTGTCCTTTCGGGTTTATGAATTATTGCACTTATGACAGGGAAACCGCTTCGAGACCAGGTTCAAACACTGTTGCTGTGGCGGTTACTGTTGTTGTTGCGGCTGATCCACGATATAGTAGATTAGGCCTGCGAACAAAAAGTTTCCGAGTTCTAATTTTATTCGTATATATCGGTGAGTTTGGACAATGATAATTATATTAATAATCATAATAAGAGTAATGTTTATAAAAATAATGTACTAATACCTAAACTTTATAGCTATAATGTGGAAAAATATTGTCGTTTCTTTATTCATCTAATGTAAGTCAATTTTTTTTCGTTAGTCTTTCCGTCGATTAATTATAATACCAGCTATGGTTAAATAATATTTTTGCTAGATATTCATTAAATCATACTGTACAATGAGTTGAAGAAGGAAATTTTATGCTTTAATATAGTCATCACTACTATTGAATATTCTAGCATTATTAAAGTTTCAAAAAGTTCTGCTGACATATTCTTGTACAAAATCCAGACTGACAAAGATAATCCAAATTCAAATTTATAAATGTTCGATCGAGATTGGTACTGACTACGCTCTCTGTTTCCACAGTTTTTCGTTAATTTATATTGACTTTGAATATTTTGTGCAAAAGAAACGTTTTCAAATATTACGAACAACTATTCAGTATGATTATTAGAATTATGATCGTTAAAACAGAAATAAAGGCTAATAATAACCTGTAAAATATTCTCTTTGAATCGCATAAATATTAATTCTTGATTTAATTTTAGAAAGCATTATAACAGATGACATCAAATATAATTCTAAGTGTCTTAATGCTGTCTCTTTTCATCCAGTAGGATTCGTCTAATCTTAATAGAACTGTAGAATTTGCGCAATATTATGATTTAAGATAATGATAATAATAAGTACAAAGTAACTATCCTGTTAAATCATTGGGCGTAGTTATGTAGCGATTCTTTGATAGTAACTGGAAATTATATGAAATCATAATATATTTTAAAGCTTTTCATACTTAGTCTTCAAGAGCTAAGCTCCTCTATCACAAAAATATCACAAATATCTAATATGGCTTGTAAGATAATTTTAAGAGCATTTTTAACTAACCAAAGCAAAAAATAATAATATAATGAAATAACGCAATAGAGGTCATTAATCAATATACAGCCTGATGAAAATCATTCCAAACTCGAGCAGATAAATTAGAAGAAGAAAGAAGAAGATTTTCCCATACATGAAGCACGAATCTGCGCTGGCATCGGTACTGTTCAGCACATAGGCCTCGCAGTTCTCGTGCCTTCGGTAGATATGCCTGAGAACATTCGCCTTCCACTTGCCGCGATAGGAGCAGTGAGGGCAGGAGTAGCGGGGCTCGTGGCCGCACTCCCTCCGCAAGTGGCGTCTCAGCGAATACTCCCATGCGAAGAAGCTCGGGCAATTGGGGCAGGGGTAGCGTCGGTTCACGTTGCGCGACTTCTTGCGCCTCGTCGCACAGCCGCTGTAGGTGATCGCACCCTCGGTAAAGCTCGACGCAGCCGTCGAAAACTCGCCGTAAGCGGAACCACCTGCCAACATAAAGTTTGGTGCGTTGGTCGCGAAGACTATGGGCTATTGGGTTTGAAATTGGATTAGCTTGATAAATTTAATTGTAAAAAAGAAGCAGAACTTGTTCATTGAGGCGAAACATGAAATTATCGTTCAAGTATGATATATATATATAGACCCCTAATGGCTTCGAAATATCGACAATTCACAAGATATTTATTAACACATGAGTGAAAATGTAGTTGGTGTACATACACTGAAAAGCAAAGTTTATACAACAATGTTGTACATACAATGACGCGATAAAATAAATAATTATAATTATATTTACAATTTACATAGGTAATACGCACGTATTAAAACCATAATACTAACTTATTATTCAAAACATATAATGATACTTCTCTGTCTTGTTTGTTCTGTCAATGGGTTTTGCCAAAGAGGTCAAGTAGACGAAAGGACTTGGATCAGTGGCGCAGAGTCTGCTAGCTGGCATATATCTAGAGAAATTGATCAATGTTGTTAGCATAATATTTAATCCTACTCCATCATCGTCTATGCTTTCGGAAAACATCAACGAGTCTCCAATTTTGGTCAGGAGTCTCCAGTTTCTCTCAGTCTACTTTATGGTGTCTTTTGGCTGGTGAAAATGGGCAGAAAACGGTTTTTTGTTTTCTTATTCTATAATTAAAATTCTATAATTTCTATAATTTTACAGCTGAAGACTCTACGAATGAAAAATATAGAGCAGATTTTTCAGTTAACAGTTATTAAGACTGTTTCGATGACAAGAATCAAAACAATGGTGCTTTCGAGAACTGCGTGGAGAAAGGATTACGAGTCTAATGAATTGTTCAACTTCAGTAAATCAAAAGTTCATAAAAATATCAGTCAAACATCGAGTTATTGGTAAAGAAAAGAAGGGATCATCGGTGTTACTTAAAATGTCTTCTGCTTTGCAGTTCTCATTTAACAATCAGACTGGAGTTATCTACGAAAGACTGAATCTTTTTTCGGTAGTTATTTCCGACTTTTATCAAGTGTTTATTAGATCAGACAGAAATCCACTTACATGCATTTAAGGCCGTCTTATAATGCCCAAACATCTAGAAAGTTCTCATTACTCTATATTCTATGTATTGGTACAATGAGATATTGGTGAAATAACTATTAGACTCTTTATGTTGTGACTCCTGTTCCCTTGGAAGGTCGGCATTACACATATATACGAGGTGGCATTGCATGAAACTAAGACATTAGACAGCAGAGAATAATAACGTAAATAACAATGTAAATGTATCTTATAAAGATTTATTTCATAATATTATAGTCATCATTTAATATTAGAAAATTAATAAACGTTTCACAAGCTGTACGATCTTCTGCTCAGTCTATAATAAATTTATATTAGAAATTACGACTACGGCTTAAATCACAATAATAATATATATTTACCAAAAAATATATACATAAGCATTATTATTTATTGATCTCTAATATCATACAAAAATGGCCAAAATTTCTATGTTTAGGAAATACTGATTTATCTACAAATTGTGCTAAAATATTGTATATAAAAATGTGTTTAACACTCAACACAAATATAATAGAATTAATTGTTGACACTTTTCTCCCTAGTTTTGCATATACATATATTTATAGGAGTATATATATATATATATATATGTGTGTGTGTGTGTGTGTGTGTGTGTGTGTGTGTGTGTGTGTGTGTGTGTGTGTGTGTGTGTGTGTGTGTGTGTGTGTATATATATATATATATATATATATATATGTATATAGCTACTAGACATATGCATTTCATTATAAGTTCATTGATGAATAATAATCAATTTTTTTAATAAAAATTTGTAATTAAAAATAATAAAAAATTTGCTCGGAATTACTTCTATATTATGCTAAAGATCTTAGGAACTGTTACATGAAGTGTTCTCAAGCAAATTATTAGAAAGCTAACCCGTAAAGTATGAATGCATATATTCCTTACTCTATTGAATCGCAGCATCTTTCACTGATTTTTTATTAGAAACTAGAAATCGATTGACCAGATTTACACAACGAATAACAATACATATATGAAATATATTTTAATAGACATTATGTCATTAATAAATATATAATATATACGATATTAGTACCAGACACGAATAACTAAACAAAAAGTAATAGTGTTTTGACAAAGGTAGAATAACCGATATTGCCTTGGCTTGACAAAAAAAATCTTTTATCTTGCTTCCGCTCGTTCTGTCTCACCAGATCTCCATGGAGATAAGTCAATTTTTTCGCGAATCTTTCTGTTGGCCAATCGTTTTCAGTATCGCCGACTTCGTCGAACTGAATTTCATCAGGCTGACGAAGTTCGACGAATTTCGACACGTCATTCGAACTTTTAAGACATTGCATAACATTTCGGACTTTTTTCTAAAGAGACGCGCTTGTACCGATGGGCGTTTCTCGGACTCTCCGTTAACGTCATTCAGCAGCTCTGCCAAAAGAAAGCACGATACTATTTAGAATCACCAACGTATCATTGAAAACTGACACATCTCTTTCAATATAGCATAAAATATTTAGTAGCCTCTTTCAAAATGAGCGGGTATTAAATAATAATGAACATTCTAAATATCCTCCGCGTCTTTTATAATTCTGCCTACAGAATATCAACGTTATCACAATCACCGATGTGCCCATCGATATACGAAAATGTCTTCTTGTCCCAAAGCTGCAGTTTAGTCAATCATTAAGGATTGGTATGGCACCCAAAAACTGGCTGCCCAATTGTATCATAAAACTTTACGCGCGAAGCTATAAAATAAGTAATCGAGTGCCCATCAGCACCTTCCAACGAAAATACGCGGAACCCCGTCAACTCCCTCAACTGAATGTGGGAGGCTGCTGTTCCATTGCCGCCTGCACTTCTTCTGACTTCTGCACCTGGCCGATGTCCACGACGTAGACCTGCTCGGCCGGATGGAGTCTGCGTACGTGAGTGCGCACGTTGGACGCGTGCTTTGTCCTGTAGTCGCAATAGGGACAGTTGAACCTGGGCAGCTGGCCGCACTGGAACTTGAGGTGATTGTACAGATTGTTCTTGCGAGTGAAGACGTTGCTGCACTTGGGACAAGCGAAGGGTTTTGAGACGAGGTGGGGCTGCTGCTGCTGCTGCTGCTGCTGCTGCTGATCCTGATGCATGGGATTATAGATCAAGCCTGTGAACAGAAATTTACAAATGGTAATAATGGCTCGAGGAACGCGATGATTTTGGGAGAGGCACTGTATTATAATAAATCAGGCTACAGATATTTGTTTGTGTGTGTGCGCGCGTGCGTGTGCGTGTTTGTGCGCGCGCGCGCGCGTGCGTGTGTATATCTATATGTACATCAATATGTATGTATGTGTATATATTATATATATATATATATATATATATATATATATACCTTGGTAGATTTTCATCTTTTATAAAATTCATTCTAAATTGCATAAGGATCCAGAACCATTATAAACAGTTGCAGCGATATAAAAACAAATATTTTTCTGGTTTGCTATATTTTTACGGTATTACTGAAATATGATTTTCATTATTCATCAAGAAGATTGTATAGGTTCTTTTTGCTGCTCTTAATTTCTATACAAAGAAAATACTAACAGAAATTTTCAAAGTTACGTTAATAAAATCATACATTAGTAAAAATTTTGCCATTCAAATGATAAATTAAATAAAAATGTAATGACGATCTGAAATATTCTACCAAGATAAGAGTTTAGTAATATAGCTATTATTAATTTAAATTACTTAGAAGCATTTTAGCAGCGGCGATATAACACTTACTTGCCTTAATAACGATTTATTAATCATATAAGCTCCATTGCCAATAAAGCTTTTATTAGTTTTGTACGTACTCTACCAATATTACATAGGTGTGTAGAAAATAATTAAAAAATGTTATTAAATTTAAAAGAAAGCACACTTCCATGAAAAATAAGTATCGTAAATTTGTGAAAAACTCTAAATCGATACGTTTGATTTAAGTAAAACCAAAATAAAAACATTTATTAGAAGTTAAGCTTTTCAAAGACAAGAAACCATCTACTCCGATAGAAGTTACTTTTTCTACTACACTAAAAAACTAGAACAAAGTCGCAACATAAAAATGGTAAAGGTAATATATATTACCTTTATATTACATATGTAAACTTATACTTTAAAGTAGAGTTTTTTAAATATAATCTACTCTGACCATTTAAATTATAGTAAAGAAATATAACTGCTTAAATAAAAAGATATATAAAATACCTAATGACACTATATTACTAAAATAATGAAAACGAATCATTTTCAACCCAAGTCGTTTTAAAATAAATTAACCATATGTTGATATAAAAATAAAACAAACTTCACGTATATCATATACGCACATATTTGAAATAATATGAAAAGAACAATTCTTAAATATTAATGCAGATAATAAAGGAAAAGTAACTGTAGGATAGGTTTTAAATAAAAAATATTTATGTTATTTTTATGTAATATATTCATAATGGCATTTACACGGAAAATGCAGTTAAAGCATATTTTTGAAAACAATAAAAATTATTGATATTAAAAAAATATCTTAACTGAAGATATAAATATCAACGAGCTATTTTGACTTCTTTTTATTTTTTTCAGAACATTTTTGGTAGTTAGAAATTAAAAAAAAATACAAATTCAAAAAGGAACCTTACATCTACCTTATTTAATCACAGTATTTGTTATTATAAAATTGTGGTCGATTACGTAAATTGTAAAAAATGTTCAATTGTATGATTATACACAACGATGATTTTGATCGTTTATGAATGCTTGTGTTACGATAACTTTTGTTCTATAATAAATATCGCTCAGGCTTAAGTATAACACAAATATATGCGAGTTAATATTATTTACACAATACTTTACTGCTATCTTTTCTCCAAACAATCTATATAAATCCTCTATACAATATTAAAGAAAATATTTTTCAATAAAAGTTTAAAAAATTCTATTTTAAAATTCATTCTAATTCATTTTATAACAATAGTTTTCGGCTTCTTCACATTATATTATCAAGAATCGGATAGTCCTGCTGTCAAATGGGATTAGATGGAAAAATAATAGGAACTATATTTGTTTATATACCAACGATTCGGGTTGTTTATTAATAAAAAAAAAACCTTTTCCAATGTAATAAAACCAATATTATATTTTTAACCTGAATATAAATTATAATATTTAGAACACAGTAAGAGATTTTTCCACCTCGTATAAACTGAGAGCAGAGCCGTCAAATTCTTTACAATATATTATTCAACGGCTGTCATCAGAAACAATCTAAATTGATTGTTCGCCTTCTATTTATAAATAGAAAAATACCGAATAAATAAACGAGTAAAGGTCATTTTAGATATAAATGTTGTTTGATCTTATAACAATGCGTGCTTCATAATTTAAAAAGGATAGTCTCGTTAGTACTTATATAAGAGTCTAGCTAAAACGAATACTATCTGTTTCTGAGCAACCGTGTATAATGATGGGCTACCCGACTTCTACCGAAGAGAAAAAAGAAACAAATAAAAAATAGCGGAAACTATGCGAAAGACCTGCGTGTTAGCCCTGTAGGTCAGAGGCCCCTTCCCAGCCATGTTTTTCGATTTTTCACAACACCCGCGAAATTTTCAACCCCCCCCCCCCTCACTGACTGAACTTGCAGACGTCTATCGCGAAGACCTTCAGGCCCGGATGTTTCCGCTTGACGTGGGCCCTCGCGTTGGAGGAGTGCCGAGCCCGATACTCGCAATACGGGCAGCTGAACCTGGGCAGCTGACCGCACTCGAACTTGCAATGGTAGTAGAGATTGTTGCGGTGGGTGAACATGCTCGGGCACTTGGGACAGGCGAACTGACGGGGCTTCGCGCTGCGCACGCCGCCGCGCTGTTGATGATGCGAGGCAGGATGCTGCTGTTGTTGTTGCTGGAGCACGGGGACGACCGCTTGAAGGCATTCTGGAATGGCCGAGACGAGAAAAGAAAAAGAGAAGGTCACACATTAGTTCGGAGGGCTGTATCGAGCACCCTATGAACGTTGCTCTGTTTTTGTATAGTTGGTTTTCTTTATCTCTTTCGTTCTTCTAGACTAGAGCTGATATAAATCTGCGCGTATCTAAGATCTTCGTTTTTACGCTTGAAGCCAAAAATTAATTTTTTAGAAAGTTACTTTCATTACGTTTACATTAGCAGATGCTATTTCTGTTTCTTCTAATGAATGGTGAATTTCATAGGAAGATAATATGCAGTATTATTATTATCAATACTTGTGTGATTGATAAAGGTTAATAAAGACCAATCGAGTCGTCGGATGAATTTGAAATAGGCAACGGTACTTTTTAACTAAAAAATTTTAGTTTCCTCGTGATCCACGTCCAAGGCAACGAAAACATAATTTTAATATGGAACTGATGATACATTCAATTTATCCACGCTGATATACATCTACTTTAAACACGAAAACTAACATAAAATACTATAATCATCCTTAATATCAGCCCTATTCTAGATTTCACCCGATGTATGGGTATTAAATTAAAATGTGTTAAGGTAATGCGAATCTAAAAATATAGATTAAAAGCGAACGTGTTAAAAAATTTGTATTTTGTTGTTCTTGTTAAATGTAATGTGAAACAAATGTGGCCAATAATAACACACACACACCTATCTGTTTTAGTATGTATTTAAATATTCATATTATTATTTTAAACTTCATTTATCGTGGACAAGGCTAATGATTAGAAATTGGCTGAGAACTCTACTGTAGTGTATTCAAGTATCTTTTCTAGATTCATTCGGCGACCATTACTTAAAAAATTAGTCAAAATTCAGAAACAGAAAAAATACTAAAATGAAAAGTAAATAATTGAATTAATTTAAAATTAATAATTTTGTAATAAGATTATATAGGGAAAATTTAATGTATACATGTATTGAACATTTGGACAAGTATAATAACTACTATTTCAGTAAAAATAAATAAAAGTTTAATAAATTTATAAAATTTATAATTCATTTACAAAAAATCCAAGAAAATAGGTATATTACATTAGATAATTATGAATGTCCGTAATGTACGTGATTAAATCTATGTATGCTATTAATCTGCAAGATTTTACTTCTAGCTGCTAGATTGTTATACACAAAGTTTATTCGGGAAATCTTGAAATACTAATTAGTGCGATAATAATTTTTTTTAATTTGTGCTCAGCATCTATATGTATTTACATTTGTTTTTAATATAGAAATTAAAAATTATTATCTTTCTAATTTATGGCTTCACTTATTGTATTCTGCAGCGAATTTAAAGTTCGTGTAGAAATAGTACATTTTTACTACAACAGAATAGTTTATAGCATTCAGAGCCTTTATAAAACTGTTTGCTTCTTTGTCTGATAAAAAATTAATTTTCATATATTTATAATTTAAAACAGATATCAATGCTCTTATACGTATTTAATCGCTCATTCATGTATTCTTCGGGAGTGATAATAAACTAGGACAGTCTGACTATCATTATTGTAGTTAATATATTATATTATAAAGACTGTAAGACCGACAAAAATATTTATTGATTTATTTCATTCATGTATGATAATAATAATTATCCCCATAATGAAATTAATATGTTTTATTATACATAATTTTAATATACTAATTATTAATATAATTAATATTTTAAATATTTTCAATAAGTTATTTTATGCAAGTATAATTCGATAATATTTAATTTTCAAATAAGATAACTTGTAATAATTGCAGAACTAAATGAAACTGCATATAATTTTAAGATTGCGAATAATGATAATAGAGCTACGTTTGTAGTTTATCGTTGCCGAATCGTGAGAGAAAACAGATTGTAATTAAATTGAAAATTAGACTTTTTTTCAAATAGTATATTTCTTCTGGCCAGGATCCTTCTTGATATCGTTTTGCAATGCTTAAAGTTGAGTACCATTTTGCCCGAAAATGTTCTAAAACTGATAGTTGTAATATAAATTACATGGTTGTCAAAAGAAGCCTAAAATTGGAGAAAAAAAAGAAACATCAGATGAATCTTAACATAAAAAATTAAAAAAATATTTGTTAAAATTTCGAATCAATTTACTTACATATAAAATATATTTTTGCGCAATGTCAACTTTTATTCCTGATTTCTTACATTTTAATATTTAACATTTAACCTTTAATATGAAATTCATTTCATTCCACACTTGGTACTCTAATGAAGTTTTTTCCGTATAATTAAAATCTGTAAATAATTTTAAATTTATTTTTGAACATATCATATTTAAGTATATAATATCTTGTCAAAAGAGTGATACAAGGTATATTTTCACAAAAAAAAAAAAAAAAAAAACCTAAAAAAAACAGAAAACAAAAGGGTACCCTATATAATGAAAAACAGCTAGACAGCATATCTTCAATTAGAATTTACAGCTAAAATTTTAACCAGAATTCAAAGCTTATATACAAAGTCATTATTTTGCACATTTTTGCTAACTAACTGGTTATTATATACATATAGAGCCTAGATATAATAAATCATTAATGGCATTTTCTAATGTTAAAAATATTACAAACTATATCGTATATGATTATCACAGATAATATAAAAACTAAGTGACTAATATTTCTGTAGAAAGAATAAAAATAATATGAAATTTGCAGAATTTATAATGCTAAATTAAGTTAATATTTATCAGTTTGTAAAATAGCGCGTAAAACAATTCGTTTTCCAATATCCATAGAAGGGAAGTATAGAAGAAGAGAGCCAAGGTTAACTCTGAATTTTTGTATACACAAAAAATAATACGCGAACGCTCGATCTTTATTCATCGGTCAATAAATCCATGAGCAACGTTAGTAATTAAATTTCGACGGTCCCTAATAAGTCTGCACTGGTGTTCGACTTCTTAGCATGTCCATCCCTAGCGCAACGCTATTTCTTCGAGGTCGAGGATCGTTCATGAGCCGCTCCAGCAAGGCCATCACCGTCGTCGTCGCGGTCCTTGTAGAGGTCGACCACGTAGATCTGCCGGTCTTTATGCACGCACCTGATGTGCGCGTACATGTTGGACGAAATCTTGGATATCTTGTGGCAGTAGGGACAGCCCCAGCGCGGCTCCTGGCCGCAATGGAACTTGTAATGCTTTCGCATGTCGCTGTAGTTCTTGTAGCTGTGACCGCAACGGGGGCAGATGAAACGCGACCAAGGGCCCTGGTCGTCCGGATGATGCTCGGGGGGCGCAGGCACTCCGCCAGCTCTGGCCAAGTAAGAGGAGGATGAGAACGAGCCACCCTTGGAGACGAGGTAGTAGCCTGGAAGCAAGAATGTGGTCAGAAAGATCGAGGGAAGGGGAGCGACGCGCGGTCGGTGCGGGTATATTTGCAGAAAATTCATGGATTTGGCGTGTTTTTCTCGCCTCGCCTCGGTGCGGATAAATATTTAGGCGTGCGCACCCTGCAATGATGGATCGGTTTGTTGCCTCTGTCTTTATTTAATTCTAAGGGAGGCCGATTTTTCATTATGCTCGCTGCCCTTTTAGCAGACGTGGAAAATTTGAAGATTATAGAAAATCGAATCAAGAAAAATATCCGAGGAATGACAAAAGCTTAAAAGGATGGTGGTGCAAGAGTGGTGCATGAGAAATCTATGCTTACCATGTGGTCGGATTATTTTCGTACTGTATTATTATACCCTATGACTCTTGCCTAGCTGAGTTATTTTATAAAGATATTAATATAATCAATTAAACTTAAAATAAAATAAAACAAAGCTAAAAATATAATTTGAATTGGATAAATAAAAATCTAGAAAGAAAAACTAATCGCAACGCAGATTCGTCGCTTAAAATTTTGTAATCAAAACTATATCTTGAGAGTGTCGGCTCATTACTTTCACTCCTTTTATTATCACCTCATATTTAGTATACTCATTCATATTGGATAAATTTGTTTTAATCCCATATGTTTATCGTATACAAGTAAATAATTATTTTAATTTAATTATGGCATGTGCAGAAAAGCACACGATGCAAGTACAAACACTGCCTAGTATTAAATGTACCAAATAAATTTAAATATTGTACTTGTATGTATTTGTAAATTTGCATAGCTACTATTCTCTAAAAATTTAATTTCCATGAATATTGTTCATAATGTATAATGATCATACTGTTTCTTATTAAAAGTGTAATAATATTTATAATTAAATTAACATAAATATGTTTAAACTTTAAAAAATTTACAAATTTTCCATTATACAATTATTTATAACCACTTTAACCTAATATCACGTGATAAAATCAACCAGTACTTGTTAAGGCTACAGTATTCAGTATTAATGATTAAATATTAAATATTATAAAAGAACTTTAATAAAGGCAACGAGCTCTTATATAGACAATACATAAAGCAATAACTTAATATTTTATTTAATAACATTAACTGAAATATCAGAATAAATAATTATACAATGAAACTACGATTAAATAAAACTTGGAGTATCTAGATGTGAAAAAATTGATGTAATTTCATTCAATATTATTGCTGCCAAACTTAAAAGCATAATATTTAACAATAAGAAAAAGAAGACGAAGGAGAAGAAGAAAAGGAAGAAAATGAAGAAGAAGAACGATAACAACAGCAACAACAAAAATAGGAATTATAAAATTTAAATAAATCAGTAAAACAATAGATGTAATCAATAACTTTATTTCCATTTGTATTTTAATAACTTTTATATTTATAATAAATATGATTACTTTTGATTAACAAAATTCTTTCGATTTTATTATATCGTATAATATTTTCAAATTTAGTGATATTCCTTAAACTTTTTATACCTACCCTTATTTAAATACTTATAACCGGTCAGCATATATATATATATATATACTTATAATTAAATGTCTGCTAAATCCTAGACTCCAATCCAGTGTACATTGCATGTTGAGAGTGTAAAAAGATAATTAGCCTTATATTTACTTACATAATACGTGCGTATTAAAACATTAACAACAAATTATTATTTCTATCAAACGAAAGTACTTATGGATCTTATTTTTAAACATTTTAATCAAATACATATATAATTAATTTATATTTTTTATAATAAAATAAAAATTCTTATTCTGGATTAATACATTATTTTCATTTTCTAAATACTATACAACTGGTATTTAACTGAGTGGTAATGGACATCGAAATCAGGTGGTCAACAATATGCTGGGGGCCTTACAGTGAGCCTTGAGATCTACAGATGCAAAAACGATACGGTGATCCGGTTTGTTCTTGCTAATAAAAAAACGCAAAAAAACGTCAGGTCGAACGTTCCAGAGTGGTCGCCAATGAATCACAGAATTGGGCAGCGTTTCTGATACTTTTTGCATGTAAGCTAAATCTGTAAAAAAAAGCAGAGAACAGGCCTTAGTTAGAGGTATATATAGCATAATAAGAGTAATCTGTACACTGAGAAAACATTATTACCCCTTAGTATTAATTTGATACTATTCTCTGACATCGTATGTGAATTTGCAACATACGGACAAGAGAGTAACTTTACATGCCTAAAAGCATATGCTGATACAGAGATGGTATAAAATATTCTAATACTAATGGAGTACATGATCCTTTACTCTAAGAGTCTCCAGTTTCTCTCAGTCTACTTTGTGGTGTCTTTCGGCTGGTGAAAATGGGCAGAAAACGGTTTTTTGTTTTCTTATTCTATAATTAAAATTCTATAATTTCTATAATTTTACAGCTGAAGACTCTACGAATGAAAAATATAGAGCAGATTTTTCAGTTAACAGTTATTAAGACTGTTTCGATGACAAGAATCAAAACAATGGTGCTTTCGAGAACTGCGTGGAGAAAGGATTACGAGTCTAATGAATTGTTCAACTTCAGTAAATCAAAAGTTCATAAAAATATCAGTCAAACATCGAGTTATTGGTAAAGAAAAGAAGGGATCATCGGTGTTACTTAAAATGTCTTCTGCTTTGCAGTTCTCATTTAACAATCAGACTGGAGTTATCTACGAAAGACTGAATCTTTTTTCGGTAGTTATTTCCGACTTTTATCAAGTGTTTATTAGATCAGACAGAAATCCACTTACATGCATTTAAGGCCGTCTTATGCAATCCAAGAATCGAGAAGGTCGAGTACGTGTAAGGCAAAGGATGCTGGAAGCTTTCTGCTTTGTTAATCCATGATATTGACGAGATAGTAAGTGCGACCGACGTGACGAGTCCTGACGTGGGTCTTAATGTTGTGGGGCCTCTTAGACTTGAGGTCACAGTAAGGACACTTATACTTGGGCTTCTGCCCGCAGGTATCGCGCAGGTGCGAGAGCAGTGACTCCCTTGTCTTGAACATCTGGTTGCAGCTCATGCACGGGTGGGTCTTGGGAACCCCCTTGCGATCGGTCGGTAGGCCCTTTCGGCCCCTGGCAACGGGCACCTCTGCGACCTGGGGCTCGCCCTTGAAGTTGCAACCACGCATCAAGTGGCGCCGCAGGAAGCCAAGGCTGTAGTAAGAATAGTTGCAGTTGTTACAACGGAACCTCATCGCAGACTCCGGAATTGGCTGTGAAACCGACAGTGGCGACGGCGGAATCTCGGACAAAGGATACGACGAGCCTGGAACTGAAAGGGAAAAAGGGCATCGGTGTGCAAAAGTAGGTTCCAAATTTTTTGAGCATCCGCTTTATGCGGACGTACAGCGCCGATCTTTGTCATGTCGGCTCATCTGCCTGATGCGTTAGCGCAGACGATAAAAAACGAGCTAGAAGATTCGTACCTCTTTCATTTTGGATTTGAGACAGTTTTTACAATTTTCTCATAGCTTGAAAAGTTATTCAGAAGATAAACTTGTTAGTGACTAAGATCTCGGCGATGCAATGTTTAATTTAAATTACAAAAAATCTGATAAAAGCAAAATATTATCAACCTATTTTGGGCCAATAAAAAAATTAACATAACGATATATTACGTCAGCAAAAGATTTTATCGGAATTTTATTTTTTATAGAATTGATAGCATGTTTTGTGTGAATTTTTAATTTTTATATTAAAAATCTCCTAGTAGATTTTCATAATTCGTCCTGCATTAAGTTATTCTGTTTTCCATTATGAATTTAAAATCGCATAATATAATACCATAAGATTATTTATTAAAGAAATTTGCATTAATTTTTTTTTACAATTTCATCTATTTATATATAGTTCCATTCAAATTTCAAACAATAATCGATATGTTCAATAGCAGCCCGAAGAAAAAAGAAAATCTACTACTTCGTGCTATTGTTCTGTAACAACGTTTATTTTTATCAACAACATTCAATTACTGTATATTATATATGAATATCATAATTTCAAAAAAAAACTTTTATTATTTAATGCTTGTGACAACAATTTTGTATCACCATCAAGATTCATGCGCGATCAAAACCTCTAATATTTTCAAACAATCTGGATTTTTATTTGGCCAATATGAATATAATTGCGTCACTAAAATAATCAATTATGAACATCAATCTTATAACAATGGATACTTTATTGATGCTGGTATTACAGTATAAGTTCTATTATAAAAAAAACGTATGATTGTTCATTTCAATTTAGACAATTTATTTTCTATATAATATCACAATATTTCTTAAGTTTTAATTTTTAATTTTTAGTTTTTTAATTAGTTTAGTTTTTGATTAATATCTCAAATGTATTCATTAAATTTTTCTCATTAAATTAAGAATGTTTATAATGAATCATATCACTAACTATAACATTATGCAACCTCTCGTTCAAAACTAGTCATATAAAAATTGAACAACGAATAACGGTTTATAGCCAACAATTATATTAAACAATTATTGCGTCAAATCGCATACAATTAATAAAGAATCGCTATTATTCTACATCTTTTAATACAACCTAAATGAAACATCATTCCTTACATAATTTTGTTTATCTTGCGAATAATTCATTGAGATTGCTTTTTTAATACAAATACGATACACCTTTCTCCCGAATAGTGTGCTTTGCTAATACAAAAGCGACGATCAAGGTAATTAAAGTTTGAAAAAAGTTTTACAGGTGTATTAAAATACATTTTTATAGAGTAATTTTTTACTAGTCTCGGAGAAATAATATTCTTAATTCATCGATGCGCTCTTGTAAGTTTTACCATTAAAATATAAACATTATACGTCGTACGGGATTTTTCAATTTTACCCTTTACCCCCTAAATGATACGAAATCCTGATCAAACTTGAAACTTCTAACTATTAATTAAAAAATTAAACAAAAAATTTGACAGTTCGTTTTCAAAGCACTAGGACATTTTTTGAATGTACATAATTTTAAGCTAGGAATTTTTAAAGTCTAGTTAGTCGTTTATTTAAAAAATCTTTATTTGTCGAGGTTTTATAAAAAATTTCATCGTATTTTTATGATATAAAAAACTGTAACTACAAAATTTTTATAGCATCTGCGATTGGTATCGACATTATTTTTATTGAACTCTACTGGTTTTTTTTTCAAAATTCAAATTGATAATGAAAAAGAGAAATAACGGCCAAAGAATTCAATTGTTTGTTTTGTGAAAATAACTAAAAAAAGATAAAAAATTATTAGATTATTTTCCAAACGATTATATGTTAAATTTGCTATTCCCATTGTTAAGCGTTATTCATTCATTAATAAAATTAATTTTGGCAGTCAAAGAAAATAATCGTGGAAAAGCGTACATTTTTAACACCGACCCATCGTTGTACAGCTCTCGTCTTAGTCTCCAAATCTGATACAGCGGACAGAATAATAAATTCAGAACATACGTTACCAAATGTTTATATATTTCTTAAAATTTATTCGCAAGTTTCCGTTATTTTTGAATTCAAAATAAATTAAACGGCGTTTCATCGAACTGATCAATTGACATAAGATGTTTCGGATCAGGTGAAAAAATACTTGAAAAAGCTTTAGCAAGCCTTGAACTTTTTTTAAAACTGGGTTCGGTTCCATCAACCTGGCATCTGTGGAGTATTCTCTGACTAAAATCTGACGAGTATATCTCTTGAAATGGAAGGTCCCATTGCTTTAAAAAGGTTCTGTCCGATTTTTTGTAGGCAGAATTGTTTCATTAAATAGTCGGTCAACAATTCACGTAATTTAGAAGAACAGGGCTCCGGAGCAAGTAGAAAACACGCGAGCCCCACTTCTCCGATAGCGCGAATCGCTCTTTGGTTACTGATTATCTTCGTTGCGAGATGTCTCCTCCGCCGCCTCCACCACCCGACCTTCACGAGCCGGTGGTGGTGGCGGTCGCCGTCGTCCCCGCCGCGGCCGTGGCCCGCTCCTCGGGCCCCAGGTCGACCACGTAGATCTTCAGGCCGTGGTGTCGGTGCTTTATGTGGGTGTACATGTTCGAGCGCTGCTTCGTGCGGTACCGGCAGTAGGGGCACTGGAAGCGCGGCGGCTTGCCGCACTCGTACTTGAAGTGTCGCCAGAGGGCATTCTTCTGCTTGTAGACCTTGCCGCAGTTCTCGCAAACGTGGCCGCCGGGCTCGCCGGCGAGAGAGGACGGCGACGTCGCCGCCGCGGATAATCTTCGCTGCTGTTGCTGCTGCTGGTGCTGGTACTGGGCGTGGGGTTGCTGCAGCTGCTGCTCGACCCAGGGCCCCGCTACAGCGAGAGCCAAAGAGAAACAAAAAAAGGAGATTTGCGTTAGTGAACAGAGAAAGTGACGAGGCGGTCTGGCGAGCGAGGAGGGAAGTCCGCTATAG
This sequence comes from Sycobia sp. Sy_11, assembly GCA_018907035.1. Lineage (NCBI taxonomy): Eukaryota > Metazoa > Arthropoda > Insecta > Hymenoptera > Epichrysomallidae > Sycobia > Sycobia sp. Sy_11. Next base: position 248,248 of record JACCIC010000062.1, on the reverse strand, counting down.
AGGCAGGATTTGTATAGGAGTAAGAAACAGAGAGCTCGGATCTCATGCAAAGGAGGTGCGCGAGACGAGGAGTATGCCGCGAGGCTCTCCAGCCATAGACGATGCTGCGATGGCTCATTTCCCAAATTATCGATCTTCGGAGATGACTTTTTATATAAATCTAGTCGCGCGAGGCTTATCGTATTGCCTAAGCTGATAATTCAAACTAATATATACAAATACGACGGCATGATTCATAGAAAGAACCGAAGTGAGCGTTCTGTTAACTTATTTAAACAGATTCATCGTCCATTTATAAAAGTATTCTATCAATTAGTCAATCCTTATTCGCGTGATATAGGAGTTGAGAAGCTTCTGTTGATTACATGTACACCAAGCTCATTTATTAGTTATATCAATCGTTGAATATTGCCATCGAGCACTTCGCGAAATCGCATAAGACCGTCGCGATATTTGTCCAATTTACAGAATGCAGTACTATCCGAAACATGGAATTTATGGAACTTAATGGAACTTAAATCATAAGTACAAAGTTTCTTCTTTCTTTCTTACAACGGACGTTCTATTATAGCTATATGCAATTATATATAGGCTAAAGTAAGAAAACTCTAATAAGAACTGACTTTATGCTTAAGTATACCAAATTCGATGAAAAAAATTAGCTTCCAATTAATTATAATCAATTGCAGGCAGTGAATTTAAAGTTTTTTCTTATTATTGTTACTAACAAGGAGACATTCACCTCACCGGAGAATCAATTTCAATCAGACTATGAAAAATTAGTTTAAAAGCATAAAAAAATTAATACGTTATGTTGTTTTATGCCAATGGGCCTTCTATATTATCATTTTTATAAAAAACTTGCATTAACGAGCATTTCTCTATTATAATCACTATATAAATACATTTTTTCATTGATCTTCAATTTTAAAATATCTTTGACACTTCGATAACCTTTTTTCTTGTTATGTATTATATATATTGAGTCATCTTTTCATTAGCAAAATGTATTAATCAATTAATGAAGCTTAATCTACTTACAATTTATTATTTTAATAAATCCGCTGGATCTTACAAAATATCTATGTTAAAAATAAGATACCCAAATAATTATAAAATATGCACTGTAAGATCTGTGAAAGCACATTCAAAATTATAAAAATAATTTTTTATTTTCAGGATATATTCAAACCGACTTTTATATAATCGAAAATTATTTTCAAATAAATAGCTTTACAAGTTTTTTAATACTATATTTTTTAATACTAAATTTTTTAATACTATATTTTTAATTTTGTGCTTTCTAATGATAAATTTAATGAAATAATATTTTAACAATTGTATTGCTCCTATCACCATATTATTTTATATAATGCTATAACTGTGGACTTTACATTGCACTGACACTGACACCGAACTGCAAAAATATATAAAAATTCCGTGCATGCGAAATTTGAAATATTTAAGTATTCACTAAAAATGTGTTACATATTCAAATAAATGCGATATAAAAGTTTTTATTACTTCTATCATACTTGATTTCTAATTATTTATTTTTGTTTTATTTAGATATATTTTTAATTTTAAGTTTTATATATTTATTCTATTTTTCTCATATAAGAATTTATTATATATTTTACATTACTATTTTTTAAAAACAACATTTATGTTTTATAGAACAATGAAAGAAGAACAAATTTCAATTGTTTTTAACGAGAGATATAAAATTTTTTATTAATTCAAGCAAGTATTACTTACTATACCATTATAATAATGAAAAGATGTCTGAATATATATATAATACATAAGAAGAAAAAATATTAATGTCAAGAATTTGTCGAAATGTCCAAGATATTTGAAAGTTTTTACATAAAAATAATTAGTTTTTGCATAAAAATAATCGTATGAGAAGCCCATTTGAGTAAAAAAAGAATACGTATTAATTTTTTAACCTTTTTAAACTAATGTTTCATGCTAAGTAAAGCTGAAAGAATTCATTGTAATCACGAAAATTAAAAAAAAATTATTTACTTATATATATATTTAGATTTTTATCTAAAAATTCTTGTTAACAAAGTAGTCAACATAGGATACAGTATTAAAATGAATATTCAAAGGGAAACAAATACTCTAGAAAATTAAACAAGTTTTTTCTTTCTGATATATTAGTTTGATTATTTTTGTCGTTTTATCAGTAAACTTTCTTACACTTGTATATTTTGGACAAAACTCAATTATTTAGAAAAATCAATCAATTTTAATTATTATTATCTTGATAATAATTGTGACGTATTATTATCTTCCATAATAATTATTGTGACGTATTATTATCTTCCATGATGCAATGAAATTATCTGAATAATCTTGCACATTCTTCAGGGTAGTGCCTTATAGAAGTCAATTTATCGAGTACCCTGTCAAAAGGAAACGTTGAATTATTTTAGTGGCTTTTTATTTCGATCGAAAAAAATCCATACAAAATATACAAAACACTGCATTATTTATTACCCTTACCTGGTAGCTAAATTGACATTGTCAATTATGCGATGCTTGTTTGCGATTATCAAACCGACTATTACAACTTCAATAAAAATGTAAAATAAATTGTCTAAATTTTTTTATTTTTTTGAAAAGCTACGAATGCAATAAACTAAACAATCTATGTTTTGAAAATTTTTATTGATTGTTCATTACTTGATCTATCTCCACATTTTTGCGAAAAGAATATGGTTATTTACGATATTTAAGATATAATTATATATATATATATATATATATATATATATATATATATATATATTCATTCTTCCTTTATATTCTGGATAATTATCTTCAAAGATGATTCTTCATTGGCATCATTTATTTATTTAAAATAGACTACAAAGTTATATTGATATATATCTTTCCCTTCCTCTTTTAATACGCTCAAAAACTGCAATAAATATTGTAACATCAAATATAATAACTATACTGCATGTTTTATAGCTTTCAGAAGTACTAAATAAATAAAATCGTATATACATAAAATTCAATGCTTTATGTATGATATTTTTGTCGTAAATAGAAACAATCAAGCTCGCATAACATCAAATTCATGTGTATATACCTCCCTATTTTGTAACCATCCATAGACGTATTTTTCTCTTTGATAAATATGTGAAATTTATTTTAATAACAAAATTAAATGTCAAAAAATAATATATTACGGTTATAGTATGTATAACATGGAAATTCTGCTCATACCTATTCATTATTCAGAATAGTTTGATGTATATATATATATATATATATATATATATATATATATATATATATATATATATGTGACACACGGGGCGCGCGCGCACTTACTTCAGCAATATTATTACGATAATCATTAACAAAAAACTGTTGAATTAAAAATTTTAAACTAAATAAATTAGAATAGCATTTTGTTAATTCATGTAAAAATATGTAGAAACAAAGATTTTATTTTGCTAAATAAACTTAATGTAGAAAGAAAAACTAAGATCATTAATCATTATAAACTTAAGACTAGGGAATGATAGGCAGTATAAGGTTAAAAATCAATTTTTTATTTATCATATGAAGTAATTTACATTTATCTTGTATGGCAGTATTTCTAAACATTTTATTAAAAAATAAATTCCTCACAGTAACACGAGCGTGCGCATATAAGATGCATACAGCTCTTTCTATCCCCCACCCCTCTCTGTCTCTCTGTATGTGTGAGTGTGTGTAATACATTTAAAAAGCAAGATTGTTTATTTTGAAAGATACCCTAACTAGCACTAAAATTCATATGTAATTTTTTTATTAGCTTTAACAAACTAAGTATAAAAGTTTTTATATACATAATAAACTTCATGATTCAATTAATTTATTAAACTATACTGATACAAGCAAAAAATAATAATAAATCTACTGTATATATAAGAAAGGATCTTATTAGTTTAGTATAAATCGCACATGGCAACAGATCTTTTATTCCAATAAGTATAACAAATGTTTTCATCTAGTACTTAACGCAAATGTAAAAAATTCAAGCTAGGTTTGGTATTTGAAAAAATATACCATGAATTAAAAAATGAATAAATCTTTGGCCTAACCCATTGCTAAGAAACGTGAAATTTGCTTTTCAAATTTTCATAAACATGTCTAGCTTAACATTAACATTTTAATTCATCTAGTAAAAACTATGCATAATAAATTTTTGTTTCTCTATTTGAAAGCTGCATATATAAATATTTCGTTGATTAATCCAAACACCTTGAGCATTTTCCAAATGATTCGTCCCCAAGAAATTCACTGAAAATATGAATAATAATTAAAGTAATATTTGTATGTTGTGCCATTGTTTAACTGTCGATTTAAAAAAAATGCGTTATATTAATATATATTAATATATATTAATAGGAAAATCGTTGAAAGTTCAAGTATACGAAATACTAGATAAAATTAAGTTGCATTGAACTTGCATAAAGTGGCTAGATTTTTTTCTAAAACTAAAAAAATTTCTATGACGCTGTTTCCATTACCAGAACCATAAATTTAAATTTAAAACAGTCAAATTTTTTAATACAATGTTTTATTTTACAATTTAATACAATTTTAAAGTTCCTATAAAAAATTAACTTGTGAATAATAGAGGCTAAACATTGGCCAAACATTGTGACCAAGGAACGTAATCAAAGTTTTGTAATTATATTTTGGACATAAAGTTTTTAAAACATTCATAAATTACAGTCTTGTATTATAATTATAGTATATATTATGAAAAATTATAATATTATAGTATTGTTTTACACTCAGTATGATTTTTAGTTTACTCATTAACCACTAAACTTTAAAAAACAAATAGAAAAATCAAAAATACTTTCAATAACCACCAAATAAACCAACGCAGTTTATGAATGTTTTAAACACGTCAAAAATCTCATTAAAAAAACATAATACAAAAATTTTGTAGCAATATGTAGAAAAACAAATTATAAATAGTTTGTATTCCTTAAAAAATCTTCTAAATTTTTATTGTTTACAAATAAAAAATTCTTAAGCTCTATGTTAAAAAATGCGTTTTCGGCCCTTATTAAAAAAAAATGCAGCACTAGGTTTTTTAAGGGGAACTAAAAAATACAGGTTTAATACAGCTGAAAACGCTACTAAACACTGGCTCAAAATAAAAATCTGCTGAAAAAAATTATACTTGAAATTTCGTGGTCTTTTAAAATTACAATATTTATTAAAAATAAAAATAATAGAAAAAGTGGATTTCAATAAAAGGTTTGACCATATTATTAACGCTCTACAACCGATGATTATCAAAAATTTCACGCAATGTGAACAATAAAGGAATAATGGATCTTATTCTTTTTGCGCCAATTGACATAAAAGTAATTTAGTTCCGAAAGTGATTGTGCCATGATTGTTTCAAAATTATCACAGGCTACAATTACTTAATTGTTTAGTATAAAATTTTTACAAATATTTATAACGAATATAATGATTTTTAGAGCAATGACAAATCTATAACCTCGTTTATCACTGTACCCCTTCAGTATCACAAATTGTCGATTATTACGATTTTATATAAAAATAAAACTTAACTTTTGAATATTCCAAAATTACAATATAGATATAATCAGACGACTTTTTATCGATGTGTTAAAAAGACACTAATTATCATTAGAACTTTTTAAAATATATTTACAAAGAAAAATTTTATAATAAAATTATCTAATAACAAAGGCACAGGCTCGACATAAGTTACCGTACGAGTTGCAATTCTATTAATTTTTTTAGAGAAACATTCTTAAAATTATTATGAAACATAATTCTGAATAATTCTTGTTCAACCCCCTATTTTTGATTGGGAATATTGGATTGTAATTTAAAATCAAAAACTCGACTAATATCGAGTCTTCAAAATTGCAACCCGCCGTTTACACCCCGCCCCTTGGATATATATATATATATATATATATATATATATATATATATATATATATATATATATAAGGATTACCCAGGCACGTGCATCGAACAACAAACAACTCCGCGCGAATCGTTGCAACTTCTGCAAATCTAAAATCAATGCACAATATATAATAAATGCATAGAGATCGACGACATAAAAACGGAGATGTATAGACAGACATAGCAGTGGTAACCCAGCCGCTATTTACAAACGGCCCCGCTCCCGTGTATGTTGAGGATGTGCTGCTTGAGGTGGTCTGGTCTACAGAAGTACTTGCCACAGAGGGTGCAGGTGAAGGTGTACCGGGAGCCGAGGCCCCCACACTCGTAGCGCGAGTGGCGCGTCAAGGAGGAGCGCGAGCGATAGCCCCGGCTGCACATCACGCAACGGAAGCGCATGGGGTCGCCGCCCCCGCCAACGCCGCCGGCACCGCCACCCAGATCGACGACGAGGGCCGGCTTCGTCTCCAGCGGATCGGCGATCGTCGCTGCGAACAGAGGGGGGAGAGGAGCACTCTCTTTCAGATGGCAGTTTCATTGGCGGTAGCATTCGTTCTTAAATTCTTTTATTCTTTCTCTCATTTTTTATCCGAATTTTTTTTCATTACGTCGGTCCTCCTTTACGCGGCTGACTTTTACGAAATTCCGTTGAAATGCCCGTGTAAAGCTTGGAAAAGGCTAGATATTGTAAATAACTGTTATACACAATGATTTTCCAAATCAATAATGAATGCAATTAACTTAGTCTTTTCTTTTTTAGTGCAGATCTGTTCATCATTGCGCGTATTATATATTATATACATAGATAGATAATTCATAAGTACTTTTATTGAAAACACAGTAAAGAAAATCTAAAAACATACAAGGCCCTTTCCCTGCGCCACCATCACCGACACAAACATATATTACGTTTTGGAAATCCTTAAATATGAATAATCAAAATAAAAAAATTCCAAATGGCGAATTAAAAAACGACATATTTTATTGACTTTCATTATGTTGATTTAATAATGCTTCTTGTGCTAACAGATTATAAAAAACTTCAGACTTAAGATGTTTAAAGTGACAGATTAAAAATATTACAAAAATCAGCAGATTCTGGTTGAATAGAGTTTAAAATATTTTAAATTCGGTAAAAATTGAAAGTATGTACAAACCAATATAAATTGTGAAATTATGATAACAAATTGAAAATTATAAATTTAAAATAAAGCTCGAAACCTCTGATTATGTGCCTACTGGGCTTGATGAAAAATTAATTGAAACGATAGAAAAAAGAGTATATGTGATATAATATTTTGGGATCAGTCATTTTGAATTTTTGAAATTCTCATATCAAATACGAATTGAGCGAGCCAAAAGATTACTGATATAGGTGTTACACTAGCTAGTTATCCATCTCTCTCTCTCTCTCTCTCTCTCTCTCTCTCTCTCTCTCTCTCTCTCTCTCTCTCTCTCTCTCTCTCTCTATATATATATATATATATATATATATATATTTATTTATTTATTTCAGTAAGTATAAAAAATTGTCAAATTTTTTCAACCCATCAATTTTTCGACTAATTATTTGTAAACAAATTGTGGTCGTTATTTGATTTTTCGCACCAACGTCACCCGTCAGCTTAAAAGTTCAGAATTGAATCGAGACTTCTTTACGTTTGGGCAACAAGATTGCAACGATTAATGGCGCAGGATAATATGGAATTGTTAAATTGACCCAAGCCACTATTCACTTAAAGGATAAAGGTCAAAATCATTTCTTAATTTCATTAATGTCAAATTATATATCATATAATTTTATTCAATTTTGTATCATATAATTTTTTTTTATAGATTTATATAATATAATTTTATTTAATTTTATATCGTATGATTTTATTCAATTTTGTAACATTTCCAAATAATTCAAAATGCTTTAATGTGACATCGTTTCTGTTGGCAATGATTTATTTAAATCCAAAGTGACTAGACTCTCAACCGCAAATTACTGGATAAAACCAGACAATAAATATACATTCTAAGAAAAAAGCGATAAAGACTATATTAAATTCTAAAAAATAGTTGTAAATTGGAAAATGTATAGGGTCTAACTGATGCGATCATCTACATTCCCCCAACTTTACATCAGGCTTTCGAACGAATTTTGAATATCATCACGATAAAAAAATCTCAGAATTCCATGACTCTCTCCCTATTTTATTCGACAGAATTGCCTTCGATACGTCGTGGCCGGCCGGTCGGCCGGCTGACTCAAGTTTAATGGGAAGCGCGTGCGCCGCTGTGCCACGGCGAGAATTCTAGCCTCGCAGCGCCATCTCTCGTGAACACAAGGCTTGGAATACTCCCAAGCCAGAATATTACGGCCGACATCGTCGCAGGCTCGCTCATGCACTCAACTCTGAACTGCGTTAAGTAAAAGCGACAACGCCGCACATTGCCTGCGCTATACCTATATATACATCGATTCGAATCATTCTACAAACGCCGTACAGCGTTGCCGCTTCTTCTCTCCTCTACTCCCCATCAATCCAGAGCTGAGAACGACGCTTCAGTAAGGCATTCTGTTAAGATTTAATTTATATCTAATATGTAATCGCAAGAGCTTGTGGACTATCTCTTGGATATAAATAACTTATTCCATGTTCCTCACATTAAATTTTTATAGCGTAACCTATATGCCTTCTTTATTTGTTTGCAATGGGCAGTATTTTCTTAGAACATTAATTAATACTATATTTAATCACAGATTTATAGAAATAAAAAAACACTAAATTTACTGCTCATTAAACCTTATAAAAGGAAAAATTTCGCTTAAACTTTTGATTAACTGGGAAAATTTACGAACAAAATTAAGGACTAATACAATACTTTATAAGCGAAAATATAATATTTTTATTTAGTGTACGAAGATTTTAAATTAATTTTTCTGACAAAATAGATATCTTTATAATTTTCGAATTTGAAAACGTTTGGAACACACACGTATGAACGAAACAAATAACGCTTTTTATTTATTATTTATTCCAATTTATCAACAACAAGGCTGGCAAGCGTGCAATATTCATAATACCACGTCAGAGCTATGAATTTTAAGTCATTCTTTTTAATTATTTCAATAATGTACATAAAAATTAGTAGATCGTTCAAAATTAAATTTATGACGATGAATTAAAGATGTACAAAAATTAAAAACAGCAAAGCGTAAAAAAATTCATGGCTCATTTATGTATATATCTAAAGATTTTGCACAATACGTTTGAAAAAATAACTGTTTGCATTAACCTCATTTACGAATGAGAACATAAATTTTGAAAACATATCTTCGATGTGCAAAATCTTAAATATTTAGGCTTTTGTTATTTACATGCTACCCCAAACTGAAAAAAGTATTAGTTTTTGTACACCCTTGTAGTCGTTAATAAAATTATTTTTAGCCCCAAATGAGTGACCCCAAACAAACCCATGTTCGTATAGTATATTATTTCCAAAACAACAAATTCAACTTCTTCAGTAGCAAAACATATCTTAACTTTTAATAACTAAATAAAAAGAAATGAATACTTTTGCACAAAATTAATATAAATCTGCTGTCTTGTAATTTGCCATAATTTAGGCCTGATTTTTTGTTATGAAAAACTTAACATGCATATATTGTGCCCTTATCCGGACATGTATGACAACGATGTATGTCGATGTATGACAAGAAAATTCATTGCATTATGTAATTTGTCATTGTTTTACAATTACAACGGATATTTTGATTTTATACTTATGTAAGTAAACATGTACGACTTTTAATATAAAAAGTAGCATTAAATGAAATTCTACAAAGTTCTAATCAAAGCTGTAATTCCATTTTTATCAAAATATTAGAACTCTGTATTTTAATATCAGTGTTAGAAAATGTAATCTTTTATTTTGAATTTTAAATGCGAGATATTGAAATTGTAGGCGACATTCATCATTCATCTAAGTCGAAAATTGCAAATCTTTAATAGTTTTAAGCAATCATGAGATATATAATATAAACTCAAATTCAAAATGCTTCCTGATAGTTAAGAACTAAAATAGAAACGTTCGATTAACTACTAGGCCAAACCATGAATTAAATGAAAATTCTCGGATTAACTTAATTTTTATTACTAACTTACAAAATTCATTAACAAGTACCTAGTTTTACATCTTTCCTGCAAAAATTTATAACAAATTAAAATACTCATTTTTAAAAATCACGATCATTAATTTGAGACCTCGCTTCTTTACAATTAAATACCAAATTAAAAAAATATATATTTTTCTTCAAAATTCAAAGCGTGTACAAAATAATTACAATATGGAAAAATTCTCATAAAATCTGAGATGAGTGAAGTTGCGAATATATATTATCGGCGAGAAATTCATTCGAAATGAATTTCAATAAAAAAACATGCATTTAGACGTACGTATTAATTACTTAATATTAGCTCTCGCATAGTGCGATACACTAATGACTCCGTTATAACTCCACAAGATCAGAATTAAAGAAAAAGGAAGAAAAAAAAAAACAAAAAATTAAATAAGGACTCGTACGCCAATGTAAAAGAGTCATGAGTGATAGAAGTGAGATACGAGATAGATATAGAAAAGTTCATTGCTTCCAAAACTTGTACAGCATCTGTACGTCCTTGGCCGTGACCTGGTGCTGACTCTGCTGCTGCGCCCCTGCGGGCTCTTCGAGCCTCTTCTCCGCTTCGGGCAGGCACTCAATCACGTGTCTCATTAGGCCACCCCGGTACTTGTAGCTTCGCCCGCAGCTTGGGCAGCTCAGCCTCCGATAATCCGCCATGGCATTAATCGCACCGCATTCCTCACCATCACCCGCTGCAACTTTATTATACAGAAAAATCCGACGAGAGCTCTCTCGGGCTGTTCATGTATTCTCGTGACACGGATCATCCAGTGCCTTCGCACTTTTTCTCCGCCTATCCTTTTTTCTTTCCTTCCATTTTTACTTCGCGTATTCATGCAAGACTAGGTCTATATGCCTTATTTATTCGGGCCTATTGCCTCAAAATTTGTCTGAAAGCTTTATTTAACGCAATTTTCTTTTTAGTATCGTTAGCATGCATTAAAATAATTTACTTGGCTATGAATCGAGAATGAAAGTGAACGTAAATAAAAGAAAAATAAAATTTGGATTCGCCAATTCACCCCCAGATCGTTCTGAACAGCTATTTTCTCTCTTCCGAGAAGTGTGCGGTCGTTTTGTAGGTAAAAGAACAGCAAAAAGTTGCTAGAACATTTAGAGTACTTCTAGTTTTCTTTTAATTTATCACGCTGCTTTTCTATCCTTACTGAGTTATTAATATCTTCCATTTAATTTCGTTTAGTTAAAATCGACAAAAATATAAAATCAGTTCTTTAGCAGTTAGTAAATCTACATATAATAAGACGATTGAATCGATTATTTACTTGATATTCGTATTACTTGGTAGTAAATTTAATAAAAAGCAGGATTTAAATAAAAGTTTTTAGATTTACATCGATTCCATCATCCTGCAATGAGTAATTTGACTTATTTTACTGATACAGGAATAAGGATCAGGATGTTCAAAATAATAAGATAAGAAAGTTTATTTTTTATTTTTTTCCATTTATTAAATTTCTTTTCAATATTTCATCCAGTTGTGATCCATCGAGATTCTTGCTGAATATGACAGGTGTGCGAATTCGATAAATTAAGTGTAATTATTTTAATAAAGAAATAACGAGAAAATTAACTAATTAAAAAACTTGTCTGCAATTTAATAAATGTAAGCCTTAATAAAATTCGCGTTTGTATTCTTTGTTTTCTCTTTTTGTACGGTCAGTGCGCCCTGTCTCATGCATATAAATTTCGAGCATTTACCGTTTAGCGGTTATAATATTTATGAAGGGTGCTATTTTAGTAAAAAAAACACTATGCAAGTTGAAAACATATGAGTATTGTGCTTTTGATTAAGAGGTTTTGAATATTTTACGCTCAAATACTGCTATTACGGAATGAATGTTGGTTATTGGAAGTAAAATTGATTGTAAACACATAAGTTTTATCTTTTTGAAATAGTTTCGATATTTATTAACAACGTCGTTTTTTATATTTTGTTTATGAACTCGAATTTATACAATTTTTCATATTAGTATTTAAAATTTACAATTGATTATCAGTGATAATAAAAAGGTTAGACCAATAACTGTTAACAAATCATTAAGCGCGCTAGTTCCAACATGATTAAAAATGTTCTGTAAGAAAAATACTTTATACAGAATTTTACATCGTTTTTGACGTTACTCATTAGAATTTATTTAAAAATCGATAATTTCCCGAATGTGCAACTATTGAATCATTAATCTTATTGAATCTTACATTAGATTTACAAACCTAATGTAAGCAACAAGATTTTATAAATAACTTGGCAAAATTGTACGACTGTCATCATTGGCATAAATAAACATTCGTGAAATTCTCGAACGAAAACATCGATGTTTTGTAAAAATTAAAGCGAAAAAATAAAAATATTAAAAGATCGCCCGAAAAATCTATCTGTCATAGCGTTCTCGAAGGTAAGGCGCAACTTCGTGGCCGGTGTTCTTCTGGTGTGCCCGCATCAGGTCCATGCGGGCGAAGGGTCGTCGACAGGTCGAGCACTCGAAGCGCTTGCCGACCCCACACTCGTACCTTTGGTGGCGTTCCAATGAGTATAAGACCTTGTACGTCCGTCCGCAGCGAAAGCAACGGTAATCCGACAACGACGAGGCGTCTGTGGAAAGGCTTCGGCAAAGTTCTTTTTTGCATACGTCCGGCGCGCGCTCACATATTCGAATCCTTCATTCGTGCCGCCCGCTCTCTCTCTCTTTCTCTCTCTCTCTCTCTCTCTCTCTCTCTCTCTCTCTCTCTCTCTCTCTCTCTCTCTCTCTCATTGTTGAATTTACATTGTAAATGACGAAAAAAAATAAAATCAAAAACAAAAGAAACGAATATTCAAACAACATACGTCGTGATGAGCTACTCATTTACAGATTGTTAATTTACTCGGAGCTTTGAATTCGTATGATAAAAATTGTTAGCAAATTGAAATAAAAATTTAGTGTTTTCACTCACAGCATTTCATATCGAGCAATTATTTGATCAATATTGAAAATTGCAGTAGTGCCGACTAAATTTTTACTATAAGAGCTTCAATCTTTTCGCTGAATTCAGGAAATGCTATGATTATCCTCTGTCTTGAATTTATTTGTTTTAATGAACTTCTGCGATGCCGCAACGAAATTCATAATACAAAAAGAATTCAAGTAACTGATATCATTGTGTATAAGGCCAGAGCGATTTTCAAAACTTAATTTTACAATGAATTAATTTCCGAAAATCCTTGGTCAACGATTCGAACATTTCTGCAGCGGGTAATGCACTGTAAACTGATTTTATGAGTAGTTGAGATTTTTTTAAAATCCTGAAATTCTTTCACTATTGGAGAAAATCGCAACAGCCCTGGCGCCTTAGGGATGTAACGATAAATCACTAATACGAAAGAAATGACACAGATTTTGAAAAATTTTCGCCCTGAATATGTTCAGATCTTTTAAAATACACAATTTTTAGAAAAAAAAAAATTATGAAAAATTTGATTGTTATAAATCATTTGCTCTCACTTTCATACAACGTTGCCAAGAAAAGAAAAAAAAAAGAAAATTGAAGGAACCAGAAAGACGAACGAAGCTGAATCTTTTCAATGTACAACATATGGAAAACTGCCTTATCAAGAATTAAAAATGGCGATAACAAGGAAATTTTATTGTTGTAATGAGTCGAAACAATTTCTTAAAATATACAATTTGACAATCATTTCAGTATTACCGACTGCCAATGTGTAAACAATAAAAAATTTTTTCGTTACTCCTATAATGTATTAATGAATAAATCATGAAAGTCCTTGTATCACCAATTATGAATAATAATATAATAATATAATATAATAATAAATAATAAAGAAATATAATATAATATAAAATAGTGTAATTATTTGTTCAATGTGAAAATACGCCATATGATCAAATGTGAATTTCACACTTTTAAAAAAGTTTGTTAAAATGTCGATTATTCATGATTTAAAATAATTTCATAAATCAAGTAATGAAATATTCTGACATTGACAAATAGGCTTATTAAATATATAATGATTAAAAAGTGAAGGTTGTTTCGCGTGCCGATACAAACACGCGAAACTCAATACTTACAGAAATTTTTACCACTTTATTTTTACCAATACCATTATCCATTTTACAATCATGTCATTGAGCATGTTGATTGACTATCATCATTATGCAATTATTTTAAATTCATTGGCCTTTTTTGGTATTTGAATTGTATTGGATTTTGTATTGCCGAACATTCATAATGAATTATGTAAAAAATTCATCTCTTCATAGGGACATTATTTTTACCTGTAAACACGAAAATTTTCGGAAAACCCGTATTCAAGGAACAAAACAACAGTTCCTTGATTTTTTTCGAAACATAAATAAATAACAAACAAAATGACTGGAAGTAAAAACGTAAAAACCTGTAAAAAAATATCAACACAAGTTTAATACTTCGTTTATAATTTTATAAAATATTTATTAAGATTGTAATTATTATTAATTATATCAAAATAAACGTATTTATAAAATTAAAACATCATAACTATGAAACTAGTAATGTTTGTTTTTTTTTTACATAAATATTACTAAATTTCAAGTCAGATTTAATAAAGTATTTTTAATACACATTCATATTCAATTACTCGCAAAAGCTTTCATATTCAATCATCCAATATAATTTATATTCATATATCGAAATATTAAAAATAACCTTAAATAGATATCAATCGTACAGGTTTTAAACTATAACACGCGTCACTTAAAACTAAAACTTAAAGCTAAATCTTCAAATTTAAGCAACCACACAATGTTAGATAATCACACAGTCCTTAAAACTATAAAAATAAATAATTGAAAATTCAGTATATGATTTTGTACCAATCTTACCAATCTTACCAATTGCATTTTTGCATTACCATTTTAACATGAATACTATACCAAATTATCCGCATGATGATGTTAGAAGTAGACCCTATCAGAATCGCCATTTGATAAATTGAAAACACTCCCGTTTTGCTTCTTAATCGGTTGAGGTACAAAAAAACGTAACCTCTTCCTTTCAGAAATCAACCCGAAATCGCGTAATTAAAAAAATAATTATTTTATAGAAAACGATTCGATAAACGAGCATAAAATTTTATCTATAGAAAAATTCAAAAGGAAAATTTCTAACGATAAAATTTTGTTTCGATGTCGTGGCTTCTGGTATGAAGATGAACATCGTCTTCTTTCTTCTATCCTTGATAAAAATTATTTAAAAAATACTTTTGAAGAATGAAAACTTTATTTAATATCAGAAAAGTTTTCTAATACACAATATCGAATTTTCATTTTTAAAAGAAATTTAATATATAATTTTTAATATTCAAAGCTTCTATCCAACAATCAATTCATAAAATTAAGTTTTATAAATCAATAATTAGTAGAAGGAATTAATTGCCATCTATGATGTAGAAAAATAAAAAATTGCTCATTTTCCAACAACATGGATTTCAATTATGATGAGTAAGAAATTATTTTGAAAAACAATTAGCAGTTCCGCAAAATAATTACCATTTCATTTCTGTAAAAATATTGCTTACATTGCCAAAATAATCTGGGAAAACCATTGATAAATAACTTTTTAATCAAATTTTTAAATAAAAAATGAATTTAACAATTTGACTAAAATAGTTTTTATCGAATTTTTCCAAATTACATTGTAAATATAAATGTAAATATTCCGATGAATGCATATGTAAATAAAAATGCTCACGATATTAAATATTTTTCCAAAATTAAAACCTTGCAAATGAATATATTTCATAAAGATCAAATCGAAGAGTAATAAGAATCCAATAAATAGAAAACGAAGCGGATAATTTTTCAATTTGTAGTATCTCAAAACTAATGAGGATTTTATTTGAAATTCTACAAATTGTAAAATTACAACCTACGAAGTTTGCTGTAATAATAAAACATTTAAATATATAAATTATATATTATGGATAAATATTGAAACGAATGATCATATTTTTACTTTTGAAAACACAACTTATTAACGACAAATATTAAAGAAAACAACCAGAAATTTCAACTTGAATAATTTTACAGTTTATTCCATGTTTATGCCATTCAACGGGGAACAAAATAATTTTGGAAATAGCTGTAAAATTAAAACCAACGTAGTATTATAAAAAAAATATGCTTTCATTATTTTGTGATTTCGTTCAAAAAATGTATTTTATAAAGCAATAAAAGGTATTGTTCTTAAAATACAAATTATTATCAAAAAATCAGAAAATATTTACTCGCTTAAATGAATGAATAATTTCAAATATTGTGCAATCTAAAAAGAAAATGAAATTTCTTTTAGAGATTACTGATTGTGAAATTAAACACTACAAAGATATAGCTGAAAATGTAATTCATTGATTAAAACATACATGCATGCATACAGCATACATACATAGATACATTACACACACGCGCGCGCGCACACGCACACACACACATATATATATATATATATATATATATATATATATATATATATATATACACCATTTATGATAGTTATTAGTTCAATGCATTTGATTTGAATTTATGTTTTAGAAAAGCATTTAACATGAGCTTTTCGAACACTGTCTTCACTCAACACACATTAACTAATAATTTGTACAAAGCGGAATTTACGAAAATTAGATAATTTTGTAATTTGCATAATTGCACAAAAAGAACTTTAGGCAATTATTCATATAACAAAATTAAAATCCATGGCTCATGGCGATCTTCCTGAAAATTCAATGTTATTCTATTAAAAACGTTTTCGAAACTCGATTTTTTCTAAAACTGTATTATTATAGTTTTATAAAAAATCTCATGAAAACGTTTTATCAATTCATATTATAGATCGCATAATGACGTAAAGAAAACAGTTCTTTACAACATTATGAATCTTGAAAATATAATTCTTAACTTTATAAATCTAAAAAAAACGTCTTCGAAACTTGATATTTTATAAAACAGTCGTTACAGTTTTATAAGAAATCTAATGAAAACGTTTTGCTATCGATTAATGTCAAATCCCATAATGATATAAAGAAAACAATGCTTCATCACATCATTATGAATTTCAACATAAAATCCCGATTTTTGCATATAAAAAACGTTTTCGAACTTTATTTATAAAACTAAGTTTTATAAAAAATGTAATGAAAACGTTTTACAATCATAAATTACATAATAGCAACCTTTTTATGGCATTATATATTTTAAATAAAATTTTAAAACATTTTAAAACACTTATTTAAAAAAACGTCTTCAAAAACTTGATTTTTTATAAAACTGTTAGGTTACAATTTTATAAAAAATCTAATAAAAACGTTTTGAATACATTTGTCACAAAATTCACAACCATGCAAAGAAAATATCTTTAGATCATTATGAATTTTGAACATAAAATCCTGCTTTTTATACATATTAAAAAGAAATCATAAAAAGATTCTGGTAGTTTTAAGAAAAGCTTTGTAAAATAATAAAATATTTTTTTATAAAGCCAAATCTTTAAGAACTACTTGAAACCTATCGAAAAAAATCAATGCGGAATGATTACTTTGGATAACAATACAATTAATACAAATTTTAGAAAAATTGCTGAAAATTTTTCTCAAAATTTTAAATTGTATGTTAAAAACCATAATTATTTCTAGAAAATTCGCCGAATAAGCCAACAACTTTATAAAAGAATAGTTTAAAGTTGAAGTTATTATTTAAACTTTTGAAGCTTAAATTATAATTTATACTTTTAAACTTTTATAAGGTATAAATTCGAGAATTTACTTTAAATAATCTATTTTATAATAACGTTAGGCAATGTTTCAAAGTTTGATCATTTCACGACGCAAAAAGAGAAGGCACTTTTTACGCGAAAAAAAAACTATGAAACAATGTAAACATCGTTGAAATAAATAAAATGTCATGTTTTAAATACATATTAATACACAGATTTGCGAGAAATCGACACAAAAATAGTGCCAATGGTCACAAATATACAGTTATGAAGCAAGTGAACATATATAGAATAGAATAAATCAATTGAAATAAAAAAGTGTATCGATAAAGACTATTCAGAATGAAGAACGTGCGTTCAAAATGAATAATCACATAATTACACTTTTCTATTTTTATAAATGTAATGATATGAAATAAATCTTAAAACTAAATGTATAAGGAAAAAATCTAATATTCACCTTTTTGTAATATAGATGAATCGCTATTGTTAAAACCTTCTTGTTACCTTCTTCTTAAACCCTCTGATCTGACCCTCTACAGATAGCCTCGGAAAATTCCCAAAACCACAAAAGGCAGTCTTGGAAAATTCTCGTTGGCATTTCTGTATTGGAATTCTTCTCCCTCATTGATTGACTTCCAATGAGCTGCTGAGTTGGTTGTTGTAAATGCACCCGTATAGTTGGCGCTCGAGTGGTAAAAGTACCGCAGAGGTTCGTTAAAAAAGTCAACGGACCTCCACAAACTGGTAAGCGATTAAAATGATAAAAAATATAACGCGATGCCACAGCAGCCAAGGGAGGAATATCGGAGGCGCCAAGATACAAAAAAGTAAAACAGTATCAAGTCGCCATGGACGATTTGAAAGGAAAAAAATCACGCAAATCGAGCCCCATCCGAACCGACGCGGGAGGGAAAATCACGCGCGCGAATGATAAAAAAGGAGGCTCGACTCTTCACTCCGGCCGAGAAATCGCTCGACCGTAGTGGAACTACATTCCTAACGACGGACAATCTTCTCGAGTTTCTTTACTCTTTTCGCAGCTCGGATTTCATCGACCAGGTGCCGCCCTCTTTGGTAAAAGCTAGACACTTGGAGGTAAAAGGCATGGCATATGTTCTCTTTTTTATGTGCATATGATTGGATGATAAATGAACATATATAATTGAATGATAAATATGTGAGATGAAAAGAAAGTTTACAATATGTTGGCGATAATAATAATATAACTGATACATTTACCATTTAGAGTTACATTAAAAATTGTTCCTTTGTTCTAACTATTATCTTTTGGATTTCTTGCAATGCAAGTATTGTATCATCGGAATTTTTTTAGTTAAATATCACAGTATTATATATAAACATGTATATAATAGTCAAATAGTTATGTCGATTTGAAAACAGTTTGTACATAAGTGTTAATATAAAAAAACAATATTTCCTTTTATTGTATGTACGGGATGTTTTACATACATTATATATATACACACATATATATATATATATATATATATATATATATATATATATATACATACATACATATACTCACGAGGCATGGCAATATGCATGCATTTTGCATACGCTCGCGTGTTTTACAATGTTAGTACATCGAAACATTACTATGCATGTTTCATATCGATATATGTATGTATGTATGTATGTATGTATGTATGCGTTACGAACAAAGAAGCGAATTATGTACACGTGGTTAGTAAAAAAAGTAGGTACGACCTGTCTGCTCGCTTCTTTAAAAACACGTTCAACTCGATTCGCTTTTCACTTTGAACAACAAATCGAGAGCGCGCGTTATTAGTTCTATAATAAATAAACCGGGGTGCAAACGAGCAAACGCGTCTACAATAATGTGAGTTAAAAGAGTGTAGATCAAAAAAACACTACCGTAGGAAGCGTGGCATGCAAGACGAATTACGCAAAATCGCACAACGGTCAATATTGGGTTAATTACTTGTTTTTTCTCTTTCTTTCAACGTCCCGTCGAGACGCACATGTTTCTCCATTTTTTTCGATTCTTTATGCCAAAAAAAAGCAGTCAGCGCCCAGAAAATGAATTCACGAGCGAACGGGCAAATGAAAACGTTCGGAGCCTCGAAACAGAAGGGAACCTAGGCAAACGGGAGAAAGGTTTACCGAAAGAGACAAAGAAGTAAACAGAGTAGAAGACAGAAAATGAGAGGATACGAAGGGGGGGAGAACGATTAAGGCTCGTTCGCGTGCAACAGGAAAACAGGAAACCCGGCAGACACCAGCTTTATGAAACTTCTCTCCTCTTTCGAAAGTTTCTCCCGACTCATCCACAGCTCCCTACGCTTTCTTCGGCTCGATCCCCGCACGCTCGTGACTTCCCAATCTTAGCCTCTTTCAACACTGTTACTCAATTTGGTCAAAACGTCTAGCGTCTCGACGCGATTTTGAATGTCACATTTTATTATCCTTTTTTTCTCTTTTTTTACGTAAGTACTCATCATATCAAGAGCTTTTTTTCATATCCCTCCGTGTTTTTCTACTACGTGTGTGTATTAAATTTTTTTATTAATCAATTGAAAAATTTAACTACAAAAGAAAAAAAAAAGAAAATAAAAAAAGAAACAAGAACATTAACTACAAGAGGTGCTTTCCGTTTCCTTCTTTTCTTTTTTCTGAGAGAAAAAAAACTCGTGGGATCTGGGGGGATTTTTCTTAGCCGCAAGGCTGGAGGAACTCGGCGAGGACAGGCGCGCGTTTTCATAAAGGAGGCATCGTTCTCCTTCGAAAAAAGTGTCGCACCTCTCCTAACCCTCCGTCGTCCAACCTTCCGCTACTCACAACATTTATAAAGAAAACTGACCTTTGTTACTACGGCGCTGTAGGCAGCGTGGCGCAACCCAACCACTAACTTTCTGCTCAATACGTAAATTTTGAATAAAATATTTTAAATGTTTATGTTGTGCAATATACGAGAAATATTGACGGACCAGGCTTTATTAACGACGTTATTAAAAAAAATGTCTCGCATTTTCGGATAATTAAACATCACAAAATAAAATGAAATCCAGATCGCAACGCGCCTCGAACGCTAGAGAGAAAGTCTATTCAAGGTAACAAGGCGTCTCTGGCGGTTGAAAAACGACCTCCGCCATCAATGCGAGCACAGGGAGCACATATACATTATGCTTTCATTTAAAGAAAAAAAACTGACAAATCGTAAAATAATGAAATAGAATAAATTATCTTTTCTAAATGTAACTATTAGTGTAACGTGACAAGAGCGAGGCGTAAGAAAATTTCAAGTCCCGATTCTTTCCTCTCTCTCTCTCTCTCTCTCTCTCTCTCTCTCTCTCTCTTTCTCTCTCTCTCTCTATACAGTGTTAGAAAATAAATATAAATAAGTGATATTAATCGCGCTAGCATTGATGAGAGCTCGTTCCTCTCTCTCCGCAATTACCTGTTTAATCCCACGTTGCGATCGCCGCGGATTGCGACCACTAATGTAACACACGTACGCGCGTGTTTTTCGATACTTTCTAACTAAGCTAAATATCTCCAGCGGTGTCTACGAATTATTTTTAATTAGACGATTGAACGATTTTTCTAACAGAATTGCTTTGACGCGTGTACGAATAATGTCCATTTGTGTGCATATAATATGCTCGCGATCAGAAATTAGCCCTTTGATTGATTTAAAAGAAAGAATTTTGTTTGGCCATTAATCGGTGTTTCATTTTCTGTTTTTACAAATTTTGGACACATACTTTTCAAGATCGATTAAATGTATTTTCGTTAATAGTTATTTTTATTCGCCTGAAAAATCGGATAAACTTTAGGATGATAATGAATCGAACCACAAGTTCTCATCTTTATGTGATCTTAAATTTCCTCGATTTTTCTAACAAGAAAAAATAACCAATCATAACGTACCATTTAAACTATAAATCGAAGTATCGATATTCCTTTCAATTGGTAGAAATTGTATGAACAAAAAATTAAACTTCGCAATGACAAGAGAAATTCGTACCTTCAAAATTCATCAAATGGACTAATTTCCGACCGATTATTTTGTTCGGACATATCTCAATATTTAATACGTACTTTTTCATCATATTTTCATTTAATTCAACTCGTGAAGAAACCTTGAGAATCCCCGCAAAGAATGGCTGTAAAAAATATCAGCCAGTCTCGGCGAGTGGTTTCTCGTTCCCTCCACATCTGCCGGTGCGCGAGGTGCACAGCTGTCGCCAGCAGATGCAGCGCAACGCTCTAGGGGAACGTCGAGTCCCGAGAGGAGAAAGTCCGATTTGGGAATATATAAGTTCTTAGTTTCGCAATTTTGCCAAATTTATCTTTCTTCATTTCTTCATTTCTTTATTGTGTTTTTATTTTGTTTATTTGAAAATCATTCATATATATGCGTCTCCTCTCGTTCCTTTTGTATTTTTCAATACGATTGCAAAATTCAAATGAACTGCTATGTAAAAACATGTATTTGTATGAAAGCTTAAACTTTCTCGTTACATAAACTTTAGCAGCAGAATAAAACGTATAGTTGCGAAATGAAAATCTCGTGCTATCGAAATTCTAGGCGATTCTTCCCCTTCCACTTGAACGAGCGCTGCGATATTTCTCAGCTCAAAATCCCTTCTTAAAGTTCATTGCTCTCAAGGTGATTCTAGCGCGCAGGAGAGGGAAATGAACTGCCGTGAGCAAGTCAAGAGAGCCCGCACACTAGTAATATTATTGACGCGACCTATTTAGGTTGAACGTTGATGGGGCGTTGAGTGGGACGAATACGCGCGCGGCTTTATTCTTTGCTGATCTCCATGAGCATATAAAGAGCACTGTTATAACACTCACGCATTGGTGCTTTTTAATTTTATTCTGCTTAGAATTTTCTCCAACGAGGCTTCTCGCAAATTTTGACTCAGTCTTTCTCCTTGGCATTTGCAAAAAAGAAATAAATATGATGCGGGGTAGGGGGAGAGAATATGGGCAACTGTCCCTTGCGATTTGCTTCAAGGCCAGCGAGTTTTCGTGGGAGCGACCGAGAGAGTGGTATTGCGGCGAGTCAATCAAATCTTCGCTTCTCATTTGACGCAGTTCAGCGTTCGTTTTTTCTTTCTATTAGTCGATCTCTTATTTCTAAAAATACGCGCTCTTAAAAAGATCGGCTATGGCGGCGAAGAATCTTTGTACAAGAATGCTAAATGAAAATAAAAACTGGAGAGAGGATAAAGAAACCGTGGCTCTATTATTACAGTCTCTTTTTTGTCTATTATCATCTTCCCTCCTCTCTCTCGAGTTACCTAATTAAATTATTCCTCATTGAGAGGACAAACATGGACCGCGAGGGCCAATAGCAATCATCTAAAGGGAGGAAATCGACGTCCTTAATGATCTGATTCTACTCTTTCTTCTACGTTGACATTTAGTTTATATTCTAAGACGGAGAGAGAGGTGAAACTAATGAGCAAAAAAATAAATGATGTGCTGGTAATGAAAGTAAAAATTATATAATAGCCAAATTAAAAAAGAAGGCTGTATAATTAACGCTAAATCAGGAAACGATATTCTTGACAATTTGGCAAGCGCCTCCCTTTTCTGCTTCTGTGGAATTATACTGTGTTTCCAATTGTTATTTACAATGTGATTCGCGGTACTAAGCTCAAAAAGAAAAAAAAACTAACATTTAAAAAATTCTGATCCGATAAAAAACATCCTTAATTTTAATAGACTTTCTTTTTCGCTCTTTTGAACATAGTTGTATGTGTACCGCACACGGTCATTATATTACACATACGTAAGGGTTCTCTGACAGAGACCGTTGCTACTCTTGAAAGAATCATTCGTTTTCTCAAATTTAATTTTTGTTTGCACCACACTACCCGACAACGAAAAAACTTTGGCCCCTCAGCCCCCCGAGCAATGGACACTTTTATTTTACTCGTACGTGCTACTTACATATTTCATTGTAATTCTAACAGAAAACACGATTAAAAACAACATTAGTACTGAATAAATAAATTTTTGATTGTATGCTTGCAACAGAACGAGTCAATGGTTTAAAAATCTACTGTTTTACATCAACCCATGTTCCTCTCATCAGAGAAAATAAAAAAAATGACTCGCTCAAACAAAGCATCTAAATGAGGCATAAATATCAATTTTAAAACAGCTATATTTTTTTAGAAGACAATTTGATAAGTGTCCATTGTTAGCAGGTGGCGTAGAGCACTATGATAATTGGCGTGGAAGAGCCTACCTTGAGAGTCGCGTTGGGCTTGGGCAGCTTCATGTGCGGCGAGGAAAACTTCATCTTGCGTCCCAGGTGGTCCAACTGCGGCACCCACGACACTCGCGTTGCTTCGGTCACCAGCTGCTATGTGCCACGACGCAATACCTATTTTGTCATCGTGTAAAATATGCCGATATATCGTTTAAAGTTCCACTAATTTATAAATGTAAGCTTAATATTATAGTTTAACAAAATTATGTCGTTTTATCTCGTATATTAAAAACGCAATATTAAGTAAAGATATAAAAAAAATCAAAGTCGAGTAAACAATTTCATACAATGTATTTTTTTATTTCTAATTTTATAACACTGTGTGTGTGTTGTGCGTGCGTGTGTGTGTGTGTTGTGTGTGTGTGTGTGTGTGTGTGTGTGTGTGTGTGTGTGTGTGTGTGTGTGTGTGTGTGTGTGTGTGTAGACAAGTTGTTGGAATAATAGAAGGTAATAGTGCTTCACACATATTAATACTATCCGAATCAGTTTATTAATTACAGTTCGCAGTTTTGATGCATGGCAACAATAACAATTGTACGTTTTTTATCTTCTACGAATTCTTTACATTAATTTTTTTTATTTATTTTATTACTTTACATCAATTAAAATAAACTTTTAAGGCATAAAGTTTCTAGAAGAGCCATTGTGTCTAAACCGGCATTGAAATACTGATATAAATGAAAATCTACTATTTTTTTTAATCGATTTTTTAATTAAAATCATTGATTATTAATTTTTCAAAAAAAACATGTCGCATTGCTTCGTACCTCTCCAAAATCCATACAATAATTTAGAAGACGCTGAACAATACAAACTTATTCTGCCAACGAGTACTGAAAAAGGGTTATTAATCGCCCAAAATCTATTAGACGCTGGCTTAGACAGTTTATAAGATTATACTTTGTAAATAAAAAACACATTTGCATAGTATATATCTTCGGGAAAATAAAATGAAATAAATTTCTTTATAAATATTTCATAATCATAAACAATGCTAGAAATTTTTAATTAATCGAATCCACTTCCAGTATAAGCAGAAGCGGATGTTGGTGCGGCAGTGGGACGGACGGTGCCTCCACGTCTGCGTAAAACGTTCAACTTTTTTAGGAAAAACTGCAGGGTCGATCAATTGATACCGTACATCAAAGTCCTGGACTTTACTAACACCCTGCTGCAGATTAGCTTTCAGTGACAGTTTTACTGAGTTTAAGCTTATACTTCCTGCCTTGTTTGCTTACGAGCAAACACAGCACAGCGCGACCACGTCCGCGGCGGAAGGGGTCACGATCGGCGGCTGTCGTTTATTGCGCGCAAGGAAATGCGAGGCAACGACGTCGTCGGCGACGTCTACTTAAGAGAGCGCGAGTTGTACTTTCTACCGCGAAAACCACTTTCATCATCAACACCGAAAACCCATTTGCAAAGGTGAGAAACCTAAACTCAAACTGTTGACCGTCTGTCACCTACTTATGAAACGTAAAGCCTTTGTATTTTATTATTTTTCACATTAGATATTGTTAAACTGTCCATATTCGAACCGTACCCATGTTTCCAAAATAATATGTATCGATAAATCTTTTCTGCTTCATTAGGTTAGCCAAAGACATTATTATGGTGCCTCGACCAAGACATTCATTATTAGTTCTATAAAGAATTTTTTTAACAGGATTTGTAAAGCAAATTTAACACGGTATCTAGATTACAATAATTCGACGAAATTTCTGGACAGAGGTTTTACTTTCCTAATCAAGTTAAAAAAATTATTTAGTAAAATTCATAAATAAATGATTTCATAATCTTTTTTACTAACAAAACTAGCAAGAATAAAAAGATAAATAATTAAAAAATTTTTCATAATTATTTTTTTAAAAATAAAAGCAGACGGAAAATTTCTTTCAATTAATGTGAGAAAGGAAATTACAGGTAAAAGGAAACCTAACGTACCTAATATATCACAGCAATCGACAATACATCATGGATAACTCGATAATCTAAAATATTTCTACTTGTTCAAAAAATTAAAAATTGAACGTCGTGTTATCAACGGGTATTTCGTATATAAATAACTATTACCATTATTGTTTTCCCAACAAACTAGTATAAATACGCAGCCTGTTGTTCTCGACAATGATTTTCTTTTCTTTATGCAATCAAGAAATAAAATAAAAACAAAAATCGAATACATATATATATATATATATATATATATATATATATATATATATATATACGTATGCTTACCAGGATGTTGGGAAGGATCGTGACTGGGGCCCGCTCTACTATTATCTTGTTCCATTTCGTTGAGGTCATTCATATCGTCATCCAAATTCGTAAGATCTTCAACGCTCTCTTGGTCATCCATATATTCAGACTTTGGCTGTATCATTTCTTCACTAGGCTCAGGCTTTTCGATTGGTATCTAAACAAAAAAAAAAGGAAAAAAGGAAAAATAAAATTATTTACCTAGCTCAATTGAAATTATTATTCTTTACTTAAAAAATAATTTTGATTTGATAAAAGGAATTGTATTGAAATAAGGGTTGTCCCGTATCGTTTCCACGCTGCAAAAGGAGAAAATGAGATCTTAAGCAGTAGGATAAAATACGAATTAATCTGCCAACTAAGCGAAGGAGAAAGGGCTAAAAACAAGTCACCCAAACTCGATTAGACGCTGGCGATCCAAAGGAGCCAATTGGAAATAAAGCTGTCCAGGTTTTCTTACCTGAAGCATCTCGTCGGCTGGTTTCGTTAACTGCTGCATCAGTGCTGACCTGCCGATCGAATCCGCAGGATCGGCATGTGTTTTCTCGTCTACGACTGGCGCAACTGCGAGCGCTGGTGCACTAACATTAACGTCACTCGAGTTTGATGCTTCGTGATTTTCCATGGAGTTTGTGTCATCGTTACCAAGACTTCTCCTTCGCAACCTCTTTCTTTTTCTTGTCGGGCTTTGCGATCCTTCCCTGTAAACCACAATTATGGTATATTATTAAAATGGTATAATACCATAAAAATGGAAAAATTCAAGAATTCATTGCAATTTGGATTTAATGCAAGAATGAAATTTTCTAATTCTTTACCTGGAGGAGAGACCCCTGAGCTGAGGACTGGCCGAATCCTCGGGCAGATCACTAACGGAGACCTGCAGACTTTGCCTAGGAACTTTGCTGTTCTTCTCTATGGTTAGACCGGAAGACGCGTGTGGAATGTCGACCGACGACGACGAGGCGACGGCTGTCGAACTCGCCGTTTTCGCTGGCCTCGTATCGGCTTTGCCGGTCGTTGCGCTGCCGGCGCCGCCTGTCCTGTTGTCCGACAGGCCTTTGATCTGTAAGGACTCGGCCGCTTTGAGCAATGCCGTCAGCTGGTCCTGCGATATATTTACTTCCCCCCTGTACATATAGTCCATCATGGCTTTCAGTTCTTTAAATTTTACATCCTTGAGTATGAAGACTGGGTGTTTATCGTAGTGTTCACTCAAGAGACCCTGTAACAAAAAAATATTTTCTAATTTAACCTTTCTTATCGGAACAGCATAAAAAATACAATGCAACAGAATTAAGTGTTGATTATTAAGAAGTAGTTAGTAGTTCTAATCTGACATAGAACATTGGAGAAAAAATACTTTTCCCAATTAAATTCATTTGAGTACCTATTATTTGTATGGTATGCGAAGATATTAATGCATCTTATAGAATACCAAATTCTACAGAATATATTTGTGAAATACGTAAGAAACGATATACTGAACAAAACTAAGCTTTTCAAATCAAAACCAATTGAACCTATTGTCTGGCAGTACTATTCCATGTAGCAATCAAAGTATCTTTAATTACTTTTGTACTTTCATAAATTTAAAAAAAGAAATTGATTACAAGAGAAGCATTAAATCTGTAGCAATTTAAACCAAATTATTTATTGAGCAATCAAAATGAATAAAAGTATTCAACAGAATGCTAAGCGGAGAAGTTCTAAGTATATATAGTGACTGTAGTCAAGGCGGGCATGCGTCCTACAAAAGGTTCAACATCGGTTGGAGAAGAGGAGAGGGTAGAGGTAAAAGAAAAACGAAACTTGCGCTGAGCAGCGGCGGCGGGGCGACTCCCCACTACCGAGTCCAGTAAAATCCCAGGCAGCGAGAGCAAATGCCCTGGAAAGCGGCCATCTTGCTTTCCCTGAGTATTGATCAGGAGAGAACGAGAGAAAGAGAGGGAGAGAAAGAGGAGGAAACCAAACATGAACAGGCGAACCAGTCACGTAGTGGGGGAGAACGCGAACTGTGCTGGCCGTTTCCCCCTGTTGCGGCTGGCTGACTGTTTTTCTTTGCTGAGCCTGGGCAGAGGCAGGCCATGTTTCAAGATACCGTCGTGCCTCCGTGGCTGCTGCTGCTTTAAACGCCATTTTGTGCTTCCACAGAGGCCATGCTAGCTCTTTCGGCTCTTTATATATCTATATTTTCTCGTCAGTATTGATCTAGTTCAGGCAAAAGCTTCTAGGTAGCAACCGTATAAAACAAAGAAATTATGGCTAAAGCTAACTAAATGATAGATTTCAACCACGTCAATATTTGATAGCGTAAAGATTTAGGATTGATTGAAGAATGTTTAAACGTAATCAGTAGTTCACACATTAAACGATTATTTATGTAATTTACTTTTTTTGTTTTGACAGACGATAACGCCAACACATTTATGTTGGTAATTTAACAACTTATATAACAGAATTCATAGTTTAATCTCTATTAAATAAATCATTTTTCATATTTATTCAATTAAACTCGGATACATCGGTAGAAAATATTTACCAATAAGAAACTTTACCAACATTTCTCAGTATAGCGATTATTTCATTGAAAAAAAGAAACTTATTCTAACGAATTTAATTTTGAACAGATTATTGTATGTATTTATTTACAAAAAAAAAACCGCAATTTTTGCAGAATCAGTATGTTACAATGAACAAAAAACAATGGTCAAATTGTTTTCGTCATCTCGAAAAAGATTATTATCTAAACATTAAATCAACATGCTCAGGTAAATTATATAAATTCCGTTAGAAGATTATTTTCTTTTTGACATAAATATTGTAGAAATAAATGAGCGATTGATTATTAATATGAACAAGTACAAGATCAAGAAACTCACCTCAAAGTACGGACTGCAGGCGGAGAGGACGACTTTGTGGGCCTTTAGGTATTTCCCCTCCGCCGCTAGCGTGCAATCCACTAATGTGCCTGATTCCAGTAATGTGTCGAAATTTTGTATGAGGGTTGACTGGTGGTTGTTCCACCTCAGGCAGAACTGTTGGTCGTCCCCCATTTTGCCTCGTCTGTCTCCTCTCGTTTCTGCAAACCAAGCGGGAAACAAGGACGTGCGTCCTTTATTATCAAGGTAGCTACCTCGTTTTACCACCCATCAACCCTTGTTCCGGCCCGCACATCGATCCCACTACCAGTTCGCTTCCAAATGAAATTAAATAAATCGATTAAATGGCTAAATTTATAAAAGCCGGGCTTGTGTGCGCTCGAGAGGTCGGCTACGACTCCGCAAAGCTCCGGCTCAGAGCACGGAAGCTTCCAAAATGGCTGAGGTGATGCAAGCGCGACGCTCACTCGAGGCTCTTGTGCCTTTCCCTTTGTGAAGAGTGCTAGAACACAGCAGCGCTTGTAGACTACACGCGCAAGTGTGTGAATGTGTATACAGATAGAGTCGCGGTCAGGCGCAAAGCGCAGCGCAGTGCGAGCGAGCGAGCGCCGTTCTCGCGCTAACGGTAGTATAGAATAACAGAGAGTGGGGATGATGCGGGAGGCCGGTGGCGCATGCGCGCACCACGGGAGGAGAATCTAAGCTGCGTCGTTTGGAAATTCTGAAGCCGCAAATGGGGAGCGAAGTCTATGCGAGGGGAAAGAGCAGGGGACAGGAGGAGAAACTCAGCAATGATGCGGACGAGTACCTCGCGCGAGGCGTCGCGGGGGGATGGATGGAGGGAGGGAGGGAGGGAGGGAGGCTGCAACACCGCAATGTGCGCTTAGAGCTTGCCAGCCAAGCACCGAAGGAGTTGGCTTTTGAGCTGGGTTGCCGCAATGAGCTGCTTTTCCGCTGTTTGGCGGAAAACCCTTTTTAAATGCTTGTCATAGTCTATGCACCAGCGCCATTCGCGATGCCCAAGCACTTGTTTGTCGTGATGTCAAGCTAAAATAGGAGATGCGGTGAAACGCAAAGCCAGGAGTGGGGAAGGGGGGTAAACGTATAAAACACTGGCATTGAACTGAATTATTCCTGTTTCAAATTTGCAAAATTTATAGAAGCCCATATTTTCAATTCATTTAAAATTAAAAACTAAGAGTGGTTCTGCTTATTATTGGAAACATTATTCTTTAAAAATTAACATATCAAAACTTAATTGCATTTACAAAATTTAAATAAAAAAAGCATTACTAACATTTTATATAAATGAATTTAATGCAAAATTTTTAAGAATTCTGTAATATAATGTAAAAATACTCAATAAATATCAAATAAATTATCAAATAAATTGATAATTTATTGAACAAATAAATGTGAAATAAATTATCTAAATTACTTATAAATCGTAACTTAAATTTAAAATAAATTACAAGATAATGTACATAAACAATTTAAAATTTACAGCGAATTGTAAATGTGTCAAGCTACCGATTAATTTCCTGTAAACGGCGAGCAAGTGTGCCCATTATCATTAAACCATAATTTGCAGGTAAGTTTAAAAATCATTAAAGCGATAATAACCAGTCAACACAGTTCAGTTTCTTCAAACTCTCGACACAGCAGCTGTAATAACCGCACACAGAACCGGTAAACGCCAGGCCCGCACAATATACCCCCATCGCAAAAATTCGCCTGTCTACCCCCACCCACCAGAGAAGCAATCGATAACCGCGCGCACGCACACAAGTAACAACAGAAGGTGGGGCTCCTCGTGCGTGCATAAAAAGACTAAGCGAACGCGTACGGTGTAGCAACGATGCCGGCAACTAATGACCCGGCGAAAAGAGAGCCGCCGACGATGACGACGTGTGTTGCGTAATATATTTATATTATTATCTCGCAATGCGCAAAATTATGTCAACTATATAAGCTGTGCGAAGAAAAAACCGAAAGAAAACACGAAGCGAATGTTGAGGGTATGAACGCCGGTACGAAATGGACAATGGACTCGTCCATTCTGTACAACAGACAGCTTGCGCGCATTTTACGAGATAACCATAAGTTGTTGTCCCTTACTGTTATACGAATATACTATATTTATTGTACTTTATTTAATATTACAATGATGGTTTAAGAACGCTATTTTTACCATCAATTTAAAAAAACTTGATTGGTATTTTTTAAAAGTATAATAATTCAAGAGTTTTAAAAAAGTTAAATTTGAACAATTTTTGATAATGAAAAAACGACAAAAACTATATTTTATAAAAATAAGGTCATTAACTTCTAGCATTGTTGACCCGTTAGATTTTAACATTGCCTTTAGAATTTAATTTCTATATTACAAAAATACCTACTTTATTTCGAAACGGCCGAGGGTTCCATAAACTCGATAACGCTCCTGATCAGGAAAAGCTAGAGAGTAAGTACAAAATGGGGGGAAGGGGTCCAGCGACCGTAAAACTGAACTAAAGCTGCTATCTCGCGCAAAGCAACGACGAGGCAACATGGCCGACCTAGAGGTTCAGTCTGAACAAAATGGCGCATAGCTACGGCAACGAAAGTTCTTATGGAAAGCAGTATTTAATATCGCTACCCACTTACACTCCATTAGAACGATACAATAAAATTTATTTATAACAGTTAGAGTTAACTTTGTCACAAAACGCTAATAAATTTAAAAAAGAACTGCTAGCGAATTTCGTCGTGGCGTGGCGAAGGTAACGCCCGTAATACCGTTATCTCAAATTCCAATTTCTCTTTCGGTGTTAAAAGATAAAAGGTAAATAATAAAGAACTGGGAAACATTTAAATAAACAAGGAATTGAAATTCGACGTGATTAATCCGCAGTTGTTTAGGCAAGCAGTAAAATACGAACACGATCATGGAACGATCAAACGCACGCACTCATTATCAAATATGTAGAAGAAACTCACCTATCTCTATATAAGGTATGAAAATATCACAGGTGTCTCTCCCCGTTTGCCCAAATCTCTTTTTTGGAAGGACCACAGATCTCTCTCCCGAGGAAGTTTGTTGGGGCTTTTGACGCGCGGCCGCCTCGCGCTCTCTCCTCAACACAGCCCCTCGCAACAATGGCGCCCACACCGCGTCGTCACTTCGATCAGGGCTGCGCGTCCGCCGCGAAGGGGCGCGAGCATCGTGAGGGGGGAGATCAGAGAAGGACGGAAAAACCGTCCCGAGACCGTAAAGTTACATCCATAGATTGCCGGGTACGTATTTCAGGTTGATCGTGTTAGGCGGCTATGCGCATGCGTTCGTGGGAACAAGGCCGGTGGCATTCTCGCAGCAACTCGTGCCCCGTAGATCCGTAGAAGGGGGGGGGAGGGAGATAAAATGCATGTATACGCGGAGAACTGCCGGGAAAATGGTGGCGCGTCTAGCAAATTTCGTAGAATGTACAATTACGGGATGGGCAGTCGATGCATTCAAAGAAATATTCGCGAAACTATGCAATTCGCTGCTAGGGAATCTGAATTTTATGCGGCACTCCATTGTTTTATATAACTAAGTAGGTTTAGACCACCAGTATAAATTAAATGAATTTTTGAAGAAAAAGAATTACAAAAAAATTATTAAAATCTCCAGCTTTTCAAAATTAAAATACATCAAATTCAGCAATTTATTTCGATGTAGAAGTATTGTAAATCAAAAATGTTACAAAAAACTGAAGTGACATTTACAAATAGGCAACGTTACAGAATCAAAACAAACGACATGAATGCAAACGTCAAAGCAGTTGTTTATAATACATTCACGCAAATAAGAACATACTTTTTCGCATCTAAAATTCTAGATCAAAATATATTTAAATATCAATTATTTTTAATATGAATTATTTATTGCCGATACCGATTTACCATGCGCTACATGTAACTAAACATCTTGAGAATATTTAAAAATTAATCAAGACACAAGTAGTTTATGCTGGCTAATTTGATTTACTCATAAAAGATACGGAT
The DNA here is from genome assembly GCA_018907035.1 of Sycobia sp. Sy_11. NCBI lineage: Eukaryota > Metazoa > Arthropoda > Insecta > Hymenoptera > Epichrysomallidae > Sycobia > Sycobia sp. Sy_11. The sequence continues at coordinate 214,890 of JACCIC010000062.1, read as the reverse complement.
TCTAGAAAGGACAACAAACTCATTATGTAACAATGATACGGATATATACGTATCATTCACTTACTCGAACGGGTACACATAATCAGTAGTCAATCGAATTATTTTAGAAATAACAACATTCGCATAACAATACGCACAAATGTTAAACCACATGAAGTAGTGACCATTCACAAAATATGTGCTAACGTAAACGAGCACGTTGGTCAGCAATGGCGGCCGCTGCCGACTTGGCGAGACAACATGGCGAAGAGTATATCATTGCCTCCTCCCGTTGAGGGAACCGCCACAAAACCGAAATTATCGACATCATCTCCTCGATATCATCGTAATTAATTGTATATTATACAGTGCCTTGATATCATTAACGTAACACGAGGAAAACAATAACTTACCTTGGCACAGTCTTCTATATCACAGCGTCAGGACGAATCCTGGAAGGGGGAGGGGGGAAACTGCGCGTCTCCGTCTCTCCTCCGGGGAAACAACGTGGATGAGCAGCACCACCACACCACACGTCCGCTCGCTTCGCTACCTCCTCGCGCAGTGAACGTCGCACTATAGCGGCGACAGTGTGGCACTGTCCCGGCGCCCAGCCTGCCCCCAAGCAGCACAAGCTAACGATCGGTACCGTGAAAGCCGTATGCCGTATTCGTATATAACATAAAATGCACACATAGACATTTATAAATATATATATATATATATATTTGTGTGTGTGTGTGTGTGTGTACTATGTGTGTGTGTTTGTTTGCACGCGCACGTTGCGCGTAGTACGTGCATGCATGAGTACGATAGTCGATATAGATGATACCAGCCCGAACCAAGCTGCCCCGGAATCCCGGATAAGGCCTTACCTGCGCAGTAACTGACTGCGCAGTAAATCCAAGAAAAGTTCTGGCGTCCTAAAACAGGATGGACAGGATCGTCACTAGTGAACGCGGTTACCTGCGGTTACCCACAGGCAGCCACAGGTATCCGTTACCACCGTTACTGTCATTGACCAGTTTACCACATACTTTTTATTTGTCGAAGAGTTATAATATGATAATATATGTGAATACCTGACAATACATAGTCTTTATATACAATGACCTGAAAAGTTTTAGAGTCAATTACTGATACATTATAAAATAATTAAATTAGATTATTGTAGATCCTTCATCAAACTAAATGTATTATCAAATGGTTGCATTTGCACGGCACTGTGAAACCAGGTGGATTAGGCCAATCGATTTTTGTGGTATAGGAATACCCATATCCACTTCATATTAAATTACCTTCTCACTAAAGAGGATATCTTAGCAAACGTCATACCAGAAATTAATACTTTTACAATTGACCAAATTTTACAAAATATAGTATTATATTCGAAATAATTTGACATCATTATTTTCTTATGATTAAATAAAATGCAACTTATATACTTTTGTGAATAAATGCATGATATTTATGCAAAAAAAATTTCTTGTATATTTTAGTTTTTATGATCAATCATTCACAAAGTGAACAATAATTTAAAAATTTATTTTAATGTATTAATCCTTATTAATCTATAATATACTATCGCTTCTATAATAATTTCTTTCACTTATTCAATAATTTGGAAATATGATGATACTGGATCACCATACCTATAAAATGAATATATATAGTATTGCATGAAAGAAAAACTATTTTTGAAAATCTAGTTCGAGGAGCATTTAGCATTATGGAACTTATTTTGTTCCCACAAAATATCTTTAAGTGCAAACAAATAATACTATTTGATAATTATTAAATTAATTATTGGGTATCAAATCATATTAATTCATTAGACAATAATAATATTGTATCAAAATATAATTTAAAAGAAATAATAAATTATGCAAAACTTTACTCAGTCCTATGGGCTGAGGTGCTGAGTTGCGGAATATAATTACACCAATGAAAACCATATTCTAACATAATAATAGCATTATTGTGATGCAAGTACAACGAATTTTCACACATTTTCATCCTACATCAATATAAGCACACATGAAACTATAATTAATGTTTATTATTCATTAAAGCAAAGGTAAAGTATGTTTATTTCAGTTCTGCAAAAAGAACAAATTTATATTCTATTTAATATATATTTTTATAAATAAAAATATTCAGAAATGCTATTTCATATATAATAAACGATAGATGTGTAAATATTATTAAATTTTTTGTGTGTGCGTGCGTGCGTGCATGCGCGCGAATCTACAACAATAATATGTAAATTTTCATAATTTTTACCAGGAATTATATCAAACATTTTACATATTTTTATATTTTAAACACTCATGCATTGTAATAACGATAGTAATTAATTAGACATTAGCATAAAAAGTTCTTTAGTTTTATTATTTTTATACAAATAATGTGCAATGTATAATATCAAACAATGAATGAAATTTAACATTTTTTAATACTATAATTTATTTTTATATAAAAAACATTGAATTTAGTCTCATAAAACAAAAATGCTATATAGAAATGTACATTATACTACATAGGTTTTTTAAATAATAATTTTGAAATAAGTTTTGTATAAAAATATTAATTTCATCTAGGCATTATGCATTCTATTTGAAATACTATTTAATATCTTGCTAATCACCTACAAAATTAGTTTTCTTAAAAAATATCAATATGTTTAACTTAATTTAACTTTAACTTTAACTTTCTTAGCTTTTACTGTAATTGTGCTTTTGTCGACTGTTTATACACAAATTAATAAATATTTTCATTGGTCTTACAGTCCAGTGAAATCAATCGAAAATAATACGTAATAATATCAATATATATTTATATTAATATTAATACATCAATATACAAATTTAAATTTAGTAAATTAAATTTAAATTCCCCCTCTACACAAACTGTTCAAAAACAATTAATTTAATAAGAAATGATAAATGTTTTCCAATTTACTAGACTCTAACATTAAATTCACATTATTCTGATTCTTAGAAATGTGAATACTTTCAAGACTCTCCCTTTTATACTTATTATTAAGACTTAATTATTAAGACTTATTTAAGTAAGTTGTTTAATAATTGCAAAGATAGGGATGATTTATGTTTAAAATCTGGAGTTGTTTACAAAATTAATTGTATGGATTGTAATAAATACTATATTGGACAAACAGGTAGATATTTAAAAAAGAGAATTTATGAACATAAATATAGTTTATGTAGCTCACACATTACTTCCGGTTTAAAGGAGCATTGTTTAAAGTTTTTACATTTTTTTGATTTTGTGAATGTGGATATTTTAGAACATTGTATTAATAATAAGTATAAAAGGGAGTCTTGAAAGTATTCACATTTCAAAGAATCAAAATAATGTGAATTTAATGTTAGAGTCTAGTAAATTGGAAAACATTTATCATTACTTATTAAATTAATTGGTTTTGAACAATTTATGTAGAGGGGGAATTTAAATTTAATTTACTAAACTTTGGTAGTGGGGAGAGGGTATATATAGATTAGAATATAAGATTTAGTTTAGTCCCTGATGAGGAGCCGTAGCGAGCTCAAAACGTTGGACTACGTCTTCAATTAGGTAAAGGTGGTGGGATTCAGATTGCACTTTACTAACAGAAACTTTTTTCAGCTAATATTTTATTTTCAGATTAGTCTACGGGGTGACTGTATACAAGGACAGTCTGACTGTCATTATAATTTTTAATTTTTCTTTTTATTTTTATTATTTTTGTATATTGATGTATTAATATTAATATAAATATATATTAATATTATTACGTATTATTTTCGATTGATTTAATTGGACTGTAAAACCAATGAAAATATTTATTAATTTCTTAGCTTTTATAATGTTAAAGGTAACTTACTTTAACTTTTATAATGTTAATGTAACAGAGCTATTTATCCAGGTCTATTTTGTCTATTTTGTCAGGTGTTATCAATAGGAAAATAAAAAGCAATTGAATGTGTTTAGCAGATATTTTGAGTACTTTGTTAATTACCCCTTTTCAAGGCAATTTCTCAATGTACATCGGCAAACGCCAAACACTTAATGTACTGTTAGTAATACCTGTTAGTAATACCTGACCAAATATACAGTTGAACTAATAGCTTTCAGAATTACTAGTTTTATAATAACGGTATAACATTCACTTAATTAACACCATTCAATTAATCTAATTTTCAGAAAGAATTAAAAAATAATAAACAAAAATTTATAACATAAGCAAATCTATAAAAAATATCTCTATAATTCTTCACCTGAATTATTTTCTTAACCCTAAGTTTATTTAAAACTTTCAAACAAATTCTAAAATAATTAATTTTTATAGAATCTTGGGACCATCCATTTTTTTACTATCATTATTTTGTGTTATTTTACTATGAAAATAAATCTATGCTGCAAAATGATCATTGATTATTTTGTACTTGTAGAATCCTGAGATAATGAAAGAAAATTCATTAATCTATATATTTATTTTCTGTCCAAAATTAAACAATAAATAAACTATTTCTAAAAATAAAATTTTATTTGATTATTTCAAATCTTGCAAAACATTCGATAACTACAAGAAATCAGTAGAATACAATAAAGTCTCCTATAAAAAATCAATGATCTTTATATTCCAAATTTTAATTGGATTCTGTAGTATGGCTTTTCGGCAGCTCTGAACAAAACAATCACTTCATAATAACAACACTAAATTCATCAGCACTATGTAGGTTCTGTTCTCTCAGATCTCTGTAATAACATTAAATAAAAAATTTTGTATTAGAACTTATATTAACTAAGGTATATATGGTTTCAGAATTTGTAATCTACCTTATATAATCATATTAAATCAATAAATATTTTTATCGATCTTATAGTCTTTATAAAATAATATACTAGAATAATATTATGTTAGTCAAACTGTATTTGTTTATAATCAATCCCATATCTGAAATGGAAATTACTACTAAAAAATATGAAAATCAAATTAACTTAAAACCTAAAAACTAAAAATAATATAATCTACATTCCAACTTAGTAAAGGTGAACCTGACTGCCCCTACCACCTTAAATTTTAATTGATCTTTAACGTCAGAAGTTTCGAACCACTTGGGTTTATCTTCAAGGATTAAACTTTTATTTTTAATTTTTTTAATTTTTAATTTAATTAAATTTTTACTTTATTTTTTTAGTAGTATTGTCCATTACAGATTCTAAGAGGTTGATTATAAACAAGGACAGTTTATCTATCATTATATTAATTTAGTATATTATTGTACGAAAACTGTAAGATTCATAAAAATATTTATTAATTTAGTTCACAATAGTTGACAAGTAAAATTATACTGTATAATCATTAATTTATAAAATAAGATAAAAGGGGATATGATGATAAATCTTCATAGTTAAAGTTATTTAAATAGATTAAGTTAAGAAGTAATAAATATAAAATCGCCTGGCTTTTAGAAAAATATAAAAAAAAGGAATCTTTTTGATAATTTTATGATAAAAATAATTACGTTAATTTTTTAAATAATTTTTCTATTAAAGATTTTGAGTCTGTTCAAAATTTTTGTCTAAAATAAAGATACTTGTCCAAATTTAAGAAAATTTTGAACATATATTTAAAAAATAAAAAATTATAATTTGCAAGTACCTAAAAAACAATATTATAATGTAGCATTCTTGGATGGAAAATTTGTAATAAAATATCAGCTGCTGAAAAATAGTATTCATTCGTTTAATATATCTAAACATAATACAGTATATAAATGAATCAAAAGCTAGTAATTAGAAGCTATAAAATTTCATGTGAAAAATCCCATAGCATCACAGATTAGAATCAAATGAATAATTTAAAATAATGTCAGTTTAATATTTCATGAAAATAAATATTGCAAAAACATTATCCTTGGTTAAAATAACTCATCACTAATGATAGATCAAAATTTATATATTAATAATTAATCTTAACTTTAATGTGTTAATATATTTTTGTATTTACAGAAATAAAAACTATTTAGTACATTAATCTATTTTGTATACTAATAGAGTAACACATCATTCTAAATAATATTCTTAAAGAATGCAATGAAATTTATATGATTAACACCAACACAAACCCAAAATTTTAAGAAAAATTACTGATAAATAACAAAAAAAAATAACAGGAAAGATATCATTCAAAAATAATAAGAAATAAACTTACCAACATCGCTCATTTTGAGATATGTCTTATGGCAAAGCACTGTAACCATGAAGAACTGGAACTTTTAGTACAATTTTGTATAATTAATAGATAAAAAATTAAAAATAAGAATATAACGCTATAGTGTAAACTTTTCTTGAATGCCAAAAAAGTGTTTTTCAACTAAACAAAAAAATTTTTATTATTCAACTTATAGAAAAAGCAGATAAGTCTTAGAAAAAATCGCCATCAACATTGTTTTAAAAACATTTATACTAAAAATAATTTCATAAAACATTGAATTAATTGTCTTAAAGTTTATATCAAATTAAAAAATATCCACAATGTATTTTTTAAGTAAGCATTTTAGTGCTTGAATGATTAGCTATAGGAAAATGCACATGCATTTATATGTACTAATTTAATTTATGGATATTCAATGTTTTAAATTAATTATGAATAATGAGTATTACACATTACTTACATGTACCTCATTTTCCATGTCCACATAAAATGTTTTACTTTTTCATTCTGTTATTTTTTTATCTTTTTATGCATAAATTTATTTATTAGATATAATCATTTATATTCGGTATTATTGTATGTTATTTGGATCAAATCTTGATTTACTACTCTGCAATATTGTAAATATTTAGTTATAGAAATAATTTATTTATCAATATAAATGATAATTTCTTAATACCATTCACAATATTAGATTTTTATACATCCTAATATTCTTTAGTATGGATTACATTATCCACTGTATAATTCCATGAATACTATAGAAATGATAGCAATAATTTTCATTTATGTTAAAAAGCTAACCTAGAATAAATAAGAATAATTAAGCTAGATATAGACTGTTACCTCAGTGAATAAAAAACATACTTGATTGGACAACATTTGAATCTACACCGTTACAAAACACAAAAATATATATATATATATATATATATATATATATATATATATATATATATATATAGCACATATATGAAAGTCAAACTTACATTAATTTATTTATACCTTTTAACGAACTGATATTCAAGTTCTAAAATAAATTAATTTTCCAATGGTTGTATTTGAAGTACCTTTTCCAGCAAGTAAAATTCTTAGTTCTGAAAAATAAATTTACATTTTGGACAATTTAAAGAAAGTTACTAATATACTTATGCATTTTTACCTGTTCTATCTTTCTTCCTTTGTTTAGTAAATATCTGATTCCAATATTTATGAGAATTCATAGACCATGTATTGCCTTGAATATTTTTCATATTTATATAGTAAATTGTTATTTGTATTTTTCAATGAAATTATACCAACTTTTAATTCATAAACTTCAGATCTCAATAGTTCATTTGCCATAGTTATTCCATCGTCACGGAGCAAGTTAATCGCCCACCGTGTGTATGTATGCATGAGTACGTGTAAAACCAGGTAAAACTCGTTTTTTATTTTGTTCTTGTCTGGTCTTGTACATCGAGATGTGCTCATTAGAGCATTGAGTTCATGAATATAGTAAAAAAGAGCGAGAGAATAAAGAAATAGTATACACATTGATAATATAATCAATGGTATTAACTAAATATAACGTAGATAGAACGTAAATATAACGTAAAAAACAAAGACGAGCGCAGCCTAAAATTAAATTACATATATAAAACTAGATTATCTTATATTTTGTTCCATAAAAGTAGTATAATATAGAATTAAATTAATAAAGAAAAATTACTTTAAGCAAAGTGAAATCTGCAACAAATATTTAAACACTAAATTACAGCTAAATAATAATTGCTTATTCTATATTTTACTAACTCTTAATATATATAAAATCACACGCAAATATTACTAAATTATAATATGAACTAGATTTTCATATAGAAATAAATTATAATATAAAATAAAGCGAAACAAGGCACAAAATACTATAAGAAGCCAAATAATATAAAATTTACGTTTGCCTTCTTTCTGCTAGAATCGTAATCATCAACTTCACCTCCTCACCCGGGGCACCAAAAGTATTTTTAACAGATTAAGTATTAATAATAAAAATAAAAATAAAAAAAATAATAATAACAACAACAATGTCTCATTATTGAAGAGGAAGGAGAAATTGTGATTAGGATCTTTTACAACATTAATAAAAGCAATTTTTATATTCAAAATACAAAGTTAAATTTATTATAATTAAATTATATGGCATAAAAAACCTCCACTCAGTGAGTGGAGGAAAAAGCCGTACAATAAGTATAGTAAACCAGTAATAGTTTAAATGATCATTTAAAATGAAAGTATCTTAGAACTAAATCTTACCACTAATAACCTAATTCGAATTCTACTTGAATAGATCTCTATACCAGCCTCTTCAGGCTGTAGAATCCTGAAGGTCGGCACTATTGGCCAAAAATAATCACGCTCGGGGCCCTCGCGCCCGTAATCGAGGTGATGAGTCTCTGGCGACTCCACACAAAACTCCTTCACCTTAGAAACCACACTCGGGGCACTCGCGCCCTTACTTGAGGCGGTGAGTCGCAGGCAACTCCACAACACACCTTCAGGTCTAAAAAAATAGACGATCAATTCAATAAATATGTCGACGTTTTACACAAACGAAAAGGTACTTTTCTCCATAACGGCTCGTGCTCGAATGAAAATTCAAAATACAAACTCCACTCACCGCGTAATATAAACAACCCTATCCGGTTACATGCTTTAATCAAGAAAAGATCAGAGCCGCTGAATATCATATGCTGAACTATAAATGCATATAATATCACTTATAATACAATATATATACACACATATATAAAATCGCGCGGAGAGGTAGTTAGGTATAGGAGAATAAAAATAATGATTCACTTCACTCGTACGATATTTAGACGTTACGAAGCCCTATAGTTAGTGTGCTTAAATCAGATTCATAATATATGTTCAACAGACTCCGTAGCCGAAATCTTTATATATTATCTCCAAGGAGATGTTCATACGAGGTGGCCACTCGCCACCGATAGACGACATCCGAATTAAAGAAAAAAAAAACAGCAGAACAACCGGTCGACGTTAAAAGGCGCGTTCGTGGTGTGGTGCGGTGTGAAAAAAAACGCGTGCGATTATCGAGTGTGCTGCGCGTGTATATATAATTTTTGTTTCTTTGTGTAAAATTAACTGCATAATAAATGGTGATTTTTTTATGTATCAAACGACTTTTTCCTCCTCAATAAAATTATGTTGGTGAATTTATTCAATCTAGTTTTTTTGTTTTTTAAAATCCATTTAATTTAATTTCATTTTTTTAAAAAGGCTCTTCTATCATCTAAAGTAATTTAGCAGCACACGAAAATTCATAGTTCTGACCTCCATTTCTGATAGGATTAGCTGCTCTACTAAGTAACTAAACAGCTTAACATAAATTCTCCACTTTCACTGATCTGTTCTAAAGTTAGATCAATTAGATTAGAACCTTACTAATTGTTTGGTGGTTTTTATAGGATTTTTAAGATTATTAATTATTAAAACATAGCATATACATTGACACTAAACCGATATTACGAAATATAAAATTAAATAAATACAATAAAAAATCTGAAATAAAAAATTTCAGAAATAATAATAAAAATAATCAATATATTATTAAGTTAGCAAAGAACAATCTGACTGCCCCATCACCTAATGTTACGGTATCTTCTGAATGCTTTGTCTGACGTTTCGAACCCCTTTCGTTAATCTTCAGGGACTAAACTAAATTGAGAAGGTTTAACAAATTGGCTTTTTACGTCGTAGATTGTGAGAATGGGCAATTTAAATACAATAGCAACACTAGCGACAGAGAGGAAAACTAAAAAATTAGATTAGTAAAATTTCGGAGTTCTTTCAAAATTTCTTTTAAAAAAACTCTAAATTACCGAAATACATAAAAATGAAGTATAAGAATTGTTACAGCAGAATCAAAACTGCAAACAAATAGTATTATAAAGTTCTTTCCTGTTCATTGTATGTTTAACTAAAATATAAAAAACCATTATATCATATTTATTCTGATTTTAAATATGCTATGGGATTATAAAATATAATACATTTATATAAATATAATTTATATACAGTGCGCGTGTCACAATTTTATAACCGTTTTCCCAAGGGTCTGAGTCCACCTCGTCGATAAGTCGAGTTCAACACCGTTTCTTATTGTCATTGATCGCAAATCTCAGCTGCCTCCTGGCAAGACTATACTCCGCAGAGTAGAGTCCCACTTCGTCTCGACTTCGGGCTCGTTGAGCTCTCCGTTTCAGCTTTAAGCATCTGCTTCTGAGATCCGCGATCTCAACCGTCCACCAGTATGTCTGCCGTCTGTTGTGTATGTTCCGTTTCTTGGGCATGGTGTCATCGCATAGACGTTGGAAAAAGCCAGTCGTCGCCGCCGCTAACGCGCCCACCCTATCCCTGTTCGACAACTCTTGAGGCACCTCCCGTGAGGAAGGCTTTGAATATTATAGCTGCCTTTCGAGTTTGTCATTATCTAAGCGCTTTGAGTTCCATCCGGTAAGACCGTAACCTCGCCCTTCCATTCGTTTCGTCCCGTCTGTCAATTTTAAGACAATGTACTGGTGATCACTGGCTGTGTAGCCTTCGATCACCCGCCACGCCTTCACCCTAGTCCGAATTCTGTTCGAGGCCAGAGTCACATTTGGTATGGAATTACAATACCCGGATCATCTGTAAGTCGTTGTCGTTCGTTTTTTGAGTACTACCAGGTCCAGCCTTGCGGCCATCTCCAGCAGTAGTCGTCCCCGTCTGTTGGTCGATGGCATTCTCCGCTCGATCGCTCGCGCGTTAAAGTCGTCCGCCACGATCACGTCGCCAGGGATTTCTCGTACCGCGTCCTCGATTCTCTCGAGTTTGGCCGCGTACACGGAGGCACTGTAGTTTAGGCTTAGATAAACGTTGACATAGGTAACACCAGCGGCCCTCGTCCAGACACACTCCTCCTCAATCCTATAGCTTGCAATGTTCGGTCTTCCCTCGAAACCAAACTGCAGATTTGCCCGAGCTGCTAGCGAGTCAAGTCAGCGAACGTCTGTCTTTGTATTGCTCACTAATAATGAGCACGTCAGTGTCCAGTTTCACCGCAATCTGCGGGAGCCATTGAGTCAGCTAAACGAAAGTCTTAGACTTTATGCACTAAAGAATCTCATCAATTATATAGAAATTATATTTCCAAAATTGAAATTACTATTTGGGATTCATTGAAATCATTTTCAAATCACGTAAATTTACCATTTGAAAAATTCGTCAAAGGTCGACATTTTGACTCCATTGAGGACATTCAAGAATCTTTGACGAGGGTACGAATTGCTATGAAGACTGGAGAACTTGCTGGAATAAGTGTATAGATACGGGTGGAGACTACTTTAAAGGGGATCGCTGCGATGTACCTTTTTTTTAAATATAATCGATTTTTTAATTTTGTCGCATTACTTAATTGTCTGACCTCGTATATTGCACTAATATAATAACAGTGAGACTGTCGTTATTTATAATTATCCCCCGAAGCATCTGAAATATAAATTACTACTAAAAATAAAATAAAATTAGATTAAAAGTTAAAAATAATAAAAATAATAAACTATATTCTACGTTAATAAAAGACAACCTGATTATCCCGACCATTTGAAATTTCAATTATATTAGATCTCTGACGTTTGGAACCGCTACGGTTATCTTCAAGGACTATGAGGGAAGATTAATAAGTTTCCGGGCTGACCAAGAGATGGCGCCACTAGGCCTACCTTGAGGTGACGTTCTACAGTATCATCCTTAGATAGCTTGTAGCTATAGTTTCAGTCCGATCGCCATGTTAATTTAGGTTTGAGAGCACGCTGAATAAGACGCCTCTGTGTTTTTCGTAAAAATGGAAAAGCCGGAAAATCGTGCTGTCATCAAATACTATGATACTCCAGATATGATCGAAAAAAATCCATCAAATAGTGCTGCAAGACCGCAGATTAAAAGTGAGTGAGATATCTGAGACCAGTAAGATGTCATACGAACATGTACAAAATATTTTGCACCAACATTTGTATATGGAAAAGCTCTGTGCAAGATAGGTGCCGCGTTTGCTAACAGTCGACCCAAAATAGATTCGAAAGAACATTTTTACCATCAATTTGGCGTTGTATAAATGTGATCCAAGCGAATTTGTGCGTCGATTCGTAACCGTTGACGAAACTTGGGTTCACCACTACACTCCTGAAACCAAACAACAGTCTAAACAGTGGATTGGACCAGGGGAACCAACTCCAAGGAGGCAAAAATAATTTTTTCGGCGAACAAGGTGATGGCTACCGTTTTTTGGGATGCAAGAAATCATATACAATGATTACCTTGAAAAGGGTAAAACCATCACTGGTCAATACTACGCAGACTTATTGCAATGTTTGCGCCATGAAGTGAAAATTATACGACCTCATCTGGCGAATAAAAAAATCTTGTTTCATCATGATAACGCACCAGCGCAGAGGTCAATCGTTGCGATGGCTAAAATCAACGATCTGAAGTTTGAATTGATACCGCACCCTCCCTACTCTCCAGACCTAGCCCTGAGTGACTATTATTTGGTTCCTAACCTCAAAAAATGGCTTGACGGTAAGAAATTTGCGGACAATAAAGAAGTTATCGAAGCTGTAAATGGGTATTTTGAGGAACTTGACGAATCAGTCTATAGAGATGACATTACTAAACTAGAATACCGCTATGAGAAATGTATCAGCCTTGGAGGAAATTATGTTGAGAAATAAAAAAGAATTCTTAAAAACGTTATTTTTCTTGGTCAGGCCGGAAACTTATCAATCCACCCTCGTAAACTGACTAAGCTAACTCAACTATATTAGTCCTTGAAGATGAACCGTAGCGGTTCGAAATGTCCGACATCTAATGTAAATTTAAATTTCAAATGGTTGGGGTAATCAGGTTATCTTTTATGAACGTAGAATATAGTTTATTATTTTTAATATTTAATCTAATTTTATTTTATTTTTAGTAGTAATTTCTATTTCAGATTCTTCGAGAGGTGGGCCATTGTAAACAAAGACAGTCTGACTGTCATTATATTAATATAATATCTTATTGTATAAAGACTGCAAAACCGATAATAGTACATTGTGACACAAGGAACTAAAGCAAGCATAGCGAGGGCGTCAAATTATCCAAGTCTGAAAATGCCTTTGCTCCCTAGTATCACATACTATTTTCCTACACGAGGGGAGCTATTCAGCGGTCAATGCAAAGATGCATTTAGATGTTTATGTATCTATATAAATAGCAGGATTATACGAAAAAGGAATTATCTTCAGGTAGAGGTGAAACAAAAGGTCCGATTTTAATGGAGGGGGAAGGGGCGTTACTTTTACGTGTATTGCCAGTCTGACAGATGTTATCAAGTCTCGCAATACGAACGTGTATTATAGAGGCAAAAAGCGAGAAGAACGTGACCGAACCTTTCGAACCTTCACAGGTAATTTTTTTCAGTTCACTTCGGGCACATAAAATATTGGTCGTATTTTTAAATCTTCATATATACAATGGAAGAAACTGAAATAAAAACATTTTCATTTTATATTTACAACATAATTTATTTTACTAATTTTTTTTTCATTCATAACATTAATTGTGACATTACATTGATTAAATTGAAATGTTGAACCTAGAATTAAATTATTTTCATTATTTAATGGCACAGTTGCAGGCACTGGTTTTTCCTTGCATTTCACATTATTTCCAGGTACTGCTAACATGCGGGAAATTGATGGTATCAGATTATTACCTGGTGTTAAAATTTCCACGCGCTTCACGTTTGGCTCATTAGCATCTTTATTTGCGGCCATAGCTGATGTAGATGGCTCTAATTGCAAATTATTTATAATGAATTTATTCATTTCTACTTTATTTTGCAGTTAGTCATCTATATAACCTTCAGCGACAGTATTGGATTTCAAACCCCCATGGCGTTTTAATGCAGTTATATCATCGCCACCATCAACAAGATGTGTGGCCGATGTCTTTCTAAATGTATGGTCTGTATATAAATCTGGGTTCTCCAAATCTAAAAATTTAGCAATTTCTTTCGCCATAGAGCCCATTTTATTTTTTCCAATGGGTTGTTTCGTACACGAACCACACTGATAAATTAAGAACAATCGGTTTTTGTTTTTACATTTACTGGTGGCGAACTGAAATATTTTTTACATATGTTATAAAATTCGCCATGCACAGTGAAGGACCGCTCGATTTTTGTTTTTGTTTTTGGAATTTTTATATGTAACATGGTCATATGATCTTCTACATTTTCCATTGTTAGAAATATAAATTCATCTATTCTGTATGCCCCACAAATTCTTATATCACAAGCAGCCTGAAAATTAAATATAATTTTTAAGTGATCAAATGATAAGAGTGAGGGACAGCAAGGAGGTTGCATGAGGGGCCGGAGCCCCCCCTAAAATCAAGTAATAATCATAAATAATGTAAAAAATTAAAAAGTATTTTCATAGAAAAATTATTAAAAATATATACTGAAACAATTAATAGAGTTTATGACTTTAATTAAATTTAATGAACTCTAAATAACTAACTTTATGAGTCGTGTTTGAACCTTCGTACCGAGCAGACATGTTCCGCGAACGGTGTAAACATTGAATGAATTGAACAACTTCAAAACAGATGAGCGTGTAAATCCATACAATATAAGTGTAAATATCTCAGAGGCAGCTGCCTTAGCAGCTCATTGCTACTCTCGCAGTAGCATAAAGTGCAGGTGAAAATGGCTTCTGATACCAGGGGTCATTTTGAACAGGAATCTCATAGTACTTCACAAACCAATACACTCAAAACTTACGCAAATGCCATGCGCCCCAAAAATGATCAAGCAATTATAATTGAATCTATACCAGACTGTACTAATGACGACTACCTCGATGGCCTGGAACAATTAGTTAATATAAACGACATCGTATGTATTTCAAAAATCTCTGGCTCAAGAATAATAGTATTTTTAACCAAACAATCCCTAGTAAATAAATTAAAAAATCAAAACGTGCCAGTAAAAAATAATTCTCTAAATATTAGAGCATATATTGAAAGTAATAAACGTGTTGTGGTATCTAATATTAGCCCAGTAATTCCAAATGAAATAATTCTGACCGCATTAAAAAACATAGGCATAAGACCAGTATCACAAATTACTAACATTCGAGCAGGACTGCATAAGCCTGGTCGGTCTCATATAATTTCGTACAGACGACAATTGTATATTAATCACGAAGACGAAGTTAAACTATCTGAATCAATGCAAATCAATTATGAAAACATTACTTATTGCATTTACTTCAGCACCGATGCTACCTGTTGTTATTATTGTAAACAAAACGGACACACAATGAAGCTCTGTCCACAAATTATAGAAAGTGTATCAGCCGCGCAATCGTCATTAGTTCAAACGGAAACATACTCAACTGAAAATATTTCCAATCGTACACAGAACACAAACAATGACAAGTTGAATACAGCACCGAAAAGAGGGCCCCCTCCCTCTTACCACCTCTGAAGAGAAGCAAGAAAGTACTCTACCAAAGTTAAATAATATAAATATCGACACTACAGATGTAACAGAAAATTATAATACAGATTTCAAAAGGCCAAAATCAAAAAAACGAAAAGCTGACTCTAAGACCATTCAAAACGAATACATAACACAGGAGAAAAAAAAATGATCTGGAAAAAAAGCTACTTCCTATTAAAGAATCAATTCACATCACAAGTCTAAAATACGGTCTTACATATGACAAATTTAAAGAATTCTTAGAAAAATCTTGGGGCAAAAATAACATAGATGAAATCGCTACAGCTTTTGCTCTAAACACTACTAACGTGGTTTCTTTAATGGACGAGGTTTATGGAATAATTAACGAGAAATCTCTGAAAGCAAGACTATCCAGACTGAAAAAGAAACTTCTACAGCAAAGCGAAGAAGATACTGAAACAGATGACTCCTCAAAATCAACAATATAATATATTAACTCTGATTTCATGGAAACTATCACAAAAGCAGAACTAAAAATTTTATACTGGAACACTAGAAGTTTTCTAAAACGTAAGGAGGAAATTCAAAGAATCTTACATAAACTAGACATATTTGTATGCGTTGAGTCTTGGCTTAACTCAAACATTGTAAACATTAATTTTGCTGGCTTTGTTAGTTATAGAATAGATCGTCCATCGACTGGAGGCGGGATTCTGATGTTAATTCGAAAAAATATAGCATATAAAGAAATCTTAAATATTAAAGCCCCGAATCAAACTACAGAACTTTGCGGCATAAAAATTACTAATACAAATCCCGCCTTCAATCTTATTGTTTGCTACCGACCCCCCGGTCTAAATCTGTCAGTCAATGATTGGAACATAATTCTTTCAAACGCTCCTCTAAATAAAAATAATATTCTCATGGGTGATTTTAATGCACCCCATGTAGCATGGAATTGTCTGAAAAATGACAAAAATGGCGAAAACTTGCACGAAAACATAATAAAACACGGTCTCTTTATTCATAATCATAATACATACACGCACTTTGACAAAACTTCAAAATCTAACATTGATCTTGTCCTCTCTATAAACAGCATAGCAGACAAAATTGAAACTCGCGTGTTAGAAGAGACCTGGGGATCGGACCATTGCCCAATTTATATTAATGTAAATACTAACAAAACCATATACGTACAAAAGTCTCACAAACTAACATCGAAAAGAACAAATTGGAATAATGTTAACTCCCACCTCGATGCTAAGTATTTAAACTTTCTTTCAAGAGACTATGCAGTCTTGCCTCCTAGCAAAAAATACGATTTGTTTGTAAAAAGCATAACTGAGGCCATAAATATAGGCACTCCAAGAAAAAAATGATGAATACCAATGTTCATAGAAATCCAGTCCCCTGGTGGGACAATGAATGTCATGAAATAATAACAGCCAGAAAAAATGCGTTCAAAAAATGGCAAAACTCGCGGACCCCTGAAGATTTTATAAAATATAAAAGAATATAAGCGCATATTAGGAAAATTTTCAAATTAAAAAAGCGTAACAGTTTCAAGAAATTTACTGATTCAATAAATCAAAAAACTAGTAGTCAATACATATGGAATACCTGTAAAATTTTTAAAAATAAATGGGTAGACATCAATAATGAACACTTCACTGAAAATTTACAAACGGAAAATAAATTAAAAGCTATAAATAAAATCTGCCCCATGTGGGTCCCCACGGACCCTGATTACATGCCTGAATCTAAATCAAACGAATTTCTTGAAACTGATTTTACCTTTTCCGAATTTAACGCAGCTGTGAATAGTCGCAAGCTAAATTCCTCACCCGGTCTAGATGGTATAGATTACATCATAATTAAAAATCTGCCTGTAAAATATAAACTTATATTGCTCGATATATTTAATGAGATGTACAAAACGAGCGACTTCCCAAGAGATTGGAAAAAATGTTATATACACTTAATTAAAAAAACAGACAATCAAAACTACCGACCGATCGCATTACTCTCATCATTATGTAAATTATTTGAAACTATACTTAAACGCAAATTTCAGTTCTGGGTTGAAGAAAATTCTGTTCTACCAGACAGCCAGAGTGGCTTTCGTTTTGGTCAATCATGCACAGACAATCTACTCAATTTAACTATAAAAACTCAACAAACGTTACGAAATTGAAAACCCTTATACGCAGCTTTTCTGGATGTCTCCGGTGCGTTCGATGACATTAATATTAAAATACTGCTAGACAAATTAGCGAGGATCGGATGCCCTCAAAAATTTTTACACTTTATCAAATTTATCACATATAAAAGATATATACATTCCGATGTAATTGACGGGTATAAAATTGCGTACAAAGGTGTTCCACAAGGAGGCGTTCTCAGCCCTCTACTTTATGTTATCTATGTCACCGATGTTATTAAAAATATTTCAAGAATGAATACAGTGTCACAATTTGCGGACGATGTAGCACTTTACTCACCGAAGAAAAATTCGTTACAAAAAGCAATTGTCCATATTGAAAAAAACCTGACAAATGTCGGACTTAGTCTAGCCACTCATAAAACAGTGCTGATTCACTTCAACAACAAAAACATTGTACCCGGCGAAACCACGATCAAAATAAATGATTGTATTATTCGATCGTCCGAATCAACTCGCTTTTTAGGCGTAGTATTTGATTACAAGCTTACATTTGCTACTCAAATCAAAAACACACAAAAAAGGTGCTTTAGAGCCCTTAATATCCTTAAATATCTTCAAGGAATTTGGTGGGGCACAGACCCCTCAACTCTGTTGACTTTTTATAAAAACTACGTTCGGTCTATAATAGATTATGCAAGTTTTATGTACTTTCCCATTCGTCAAAATCAAATAAATAAACTTGAACAAATACAATATACTGCAATTAGATACGCTCTTGGCTTACGAAAAACAACACCTACCAATGTACTCTTAGCAGAATCAAAGTTACCATCAATACTAGAGCGAACGAAATTTCTATGCAATGCTTATTTAACAAAAATACTATCAAACGAATCTCTACCAATTAGCAAAACGGTAAATATGTACTATAAGAGTGAAAAAAATAAAAAAAGGAAACGAAAAAAGCTATTTGAAATATGCACTATCAGTTAAAGGCAAGCTTACCAAATCTACTTAAAAGCGACAAATATGCACCATATAATTATAGCTACGAAACAATTACATCTTCGATTCCATTTCATGAGCTTAAAAACGAAAATCAATATCTAATGTCTTCTAACATTACACCATATTCCCTCAGCAACGCGAATAACTCATATTTAATATATATCGAGTCAACTAAGACATCAATCGGCTCTCCAATAGAAACACATTGTTTCTGTCCGAAATTAAACATACTAACAATAAATAAATTAAACAAATATACATCTGTCTATAGTGCAGAATGTATTGCCATTATAGAAGCACTTGACATCGCACTAAATAATGTGAGCTCCCGTAATTTAATTCTCTCTAAGTCCCGAAGTGTATTAAATGATTTACAAAGGTCTATAATTAATATAAAAACTAATCCTCTAATCTACGAAATCAAAAAAAATATAACGAATTCATGAACAATAAGCGAGTAAGAGGCAATATTCAATTCTATTATGCGCCCTCACATACAGGACTTACAGATAATGAAATTGCAAAGACAAATCCCAATAATGTATGTAGTCGAATTGAGAAAACATCAAATTTAATTATAGTTACAGATTTATATGAACTGTATAAAAAAGATATGAGAGAAAATACAAAAAAAAATATTGTCGATGCAGGGAAAATAAAAGGCAAAAAGTACTTCACGTATTTCTACTCAGATCGAAAACAGCCATGGTTTTATAACAAAAATTTGACCCGTGAAATAATAGTCACAGTAAATCGTTGTCGATCAGATCACTATAACTTAGCAGCATCACTTGCCCGAATGTCTATAATTAATGACCTCGAGTGTCAGTGCACAAAATATGACCAAGACCTTAATCATGTTATTTGGCAATGCAGCCTATATGAGACACATCGCGCTAAGCTAATAGAAGATCTCATAAAATGTAAATTACAACTTCCGCTATGTGTAGATGCTCTACTTTATGAACCGAAACTCGCAGCACTCTCTTGTATTGTAACTTTTTTCAAAAGTTGCAACTTGTGTATATAAATATTGTAATTGAAATATTGTATTGTATTTTATGTAAGACTGTATAGCAAAATAATCTCTAATATGAGATTCAAATTGCTTAAATAAAAAAAAAAAAAACTAACTTTATAAAAGAATTTATAATCTGGATTAATAAAAATGGTAATTATACATAAATTCATTTTATTAGTAAAAGATTTACTTTAACATCTAAGTATTGTTTATCAGGAGCTGTGTTGATAAATCTAGAAACTTGTTGTGGTGTCAGGATCTTCGCCTTTTTGGCTCTATATCCACAATGTAGATTTTTTCAAAAATTAATAAGTTTTTTATATTTTGATATGTCTACATTGTCATAACTTTATACACTTAATCTCAACATTGAATATTTCGACCACAATGTTGATGATTTCATTCTTTGAGATAATTCTTCAAAATACACTAGAAATATAGTTTCAGAAAAGGAACATGTATTTTTTGATTTTCGCCACTTTTTAAATTTATTATATACCATCGTATATTTTAATTTTGATTTTTATGGCAACAAGTTCATTGAAATTTACTGGGCTTGCACCATTATTTTATATAAAATATAAACAAAAAATCACTAGGAATAAATAACTGACACAAAAATAATTGTATCACAAAGAACTAACAATGTATATTATACACACACATATATATATATATATATATATATATATATATATATATAAATATATAAACAACTAAACATGTAAATATTATTAAATATATAAACACATGAATATGTTATTCTCAAAGCACTTTTGTATCCGAATGGTTCAAAGATCAAAGGTTTACTGACAATTTAAAGCAAACATTATTTGTAGAAACCCAACAAGTAATAAAAAAATGTCGGAGGTTCGAAAGCGCACAATAAGCCAAAAACATCTGTTCCGCAGGCAGAGACGGCCATCCGACGACCAAATTTCAAACAAGATATACTGTTTTGATCTTTTACTTAAAATATTGGTCTCTGATTGGTGCAGAAAGGGTCATAAACACTTTTCCTTCCTAGGGAGGAGTCGTATTTTGCTCCCTCTTGACAACTGCAGAAAATCGTATTTTGGTCCCCGAGTGCGGGAAAAATATTTATTAATGTAATAGGCAATCGATACGTCTTTTTTAACTTTTCCAAAGATATCGATGGGCTGAATCATTATTGATTACTATCTAAGCCCTGCAATTTTGGTGTAAGAAATAATGTATCTAAACTAATTAAGTTTTATTTATTTGAAGAAGACAGATTATAAGGATATATAATACGTTTTTTAATTATTTCCATACTCCATCTAGTATGCCACAATGATCTCATTTGGAATTACTTTTATTTATTTTATTTATCAATGATCTTCCTGGATACCTGACATATGCATCTTATTTAATTATGCTGCCGATATTAATTTGTTTTTATTTATCTCCAGTCCATTGGATTGTTCAAAACTGTATTTATAATTATAAGGTGGGTGATGATATTTTAAATCGATTGAATTTCATTTCTGATCTATATATAAAAATCTATATTTCTATAAATCATTGACCGTAATTTACCTATGACCGCTTCTGTATAAAAAACTGCTTCAATGTAGCGTCCACTTCAAAAAGTTGATATTTTTCCGACTATTTATACACCACACACACACGCACACGCGCGCGCATGCACACGCACTACATACGACTTCTATGAGAAAAATTGTACTTCCGAGTTCGAGCGGTAGAAAAAGATGTGCGAGTGTCATGAGAGTACGGCGAGTATCATTTTCGGACGATAGAATATGTCTCGGGATGACTGCTATAGAAAGTTTTCTGTTGGGGAGGTAGAATACAATGTCCAGATATCCCGGGATGACTCTTGCTAGGAGTGTGCGTGTTCGAATGATAGAATACGAATATTTTCATAGAAGTCAAATTGACATATATGGACATTGTTTACCACCAACTATACACTACACCCCCCTGGAAGTCGTTCCAAATCATCCGAACACGAAACTCCCCGTAGAAGTTGTCCCGATATACCTGAACATCGTTCCTTCTACCAACTAAACACAATATTCCCTGTAGAAATCGTCTCGTGATACCTGGACATCATCTTCTACCATCCGAATATAAAACTCCCTGTAGAAGTCGTTCCATAACACTTGGAAATCGCATTCTATGATCCGAACATGAAACTCTCCGTAGAAATTGTCGCGGAATACCTAAACATCGTTTCCTACCAACTAAATACGATAGTCCCAGTAGAAGTCGTAAACTAGACCCAATACTCCCCGTAGACTTCGTTCGAAAAGACCTGGTATCGTATTCTACCGTCCCAACATGAATCTTCCCAGAGAAGTTGATATCTTCATACCTGGACGTCGTTTTCTATCAACTAAATACCATATTCCCCGTAGAAATCGCCCAGAGACACATGGACATCGTATATCATCCGAACACACAACTGCCTACAGAAATCGTCTTGAGGCAATAGGATGCCGTAATCAACCGGCCGCAATACACGCCAATACAATATTTCTCAGTACAAATCGTATTTAAAATGTTTATTTATAATATGTACAATATAATATACATACAATATATATATATATATATATATATATATTTATTTATATTTATATTTTTCGTACATACCTGTTCTTTACATTAAATACCGCGAATATTTTCGTAGTGATGCCAACTGCAATTCAATCAAAATGTTGGTATGCGAATAGCATATTTTTTAAGCAGATGATGGATATTGCCTTTTTATGCAGAAGTGACGATATATTTTATATATTAATATACATAGTTTCGAGATTGTTAGTAAAGAACCCTATTTTGCTATAATTTCTTTTGTTCAAACTAAAAAAACAGTTTCATGTCACAATTCTGAAGTTAATATAATGTATAAAAACCAAAATATAATTTGTCGTCACAAACTTACAAACATACAGAACCGTTTTATAAGAGAAGGGGAAAGAAAGACAGGAAGATAGACAGAAAGATAGAGAGAGAGAGAGAGAGAGAGAGAGAGAGAGAGAGAGAGAGAGAGAGAGAGAGAGAGAGAGAGAGAAACAGATTTTCCCACATAAGAGAACATAAAATCTACAAAAATCAAAAGATATTCAGGTGTGAGAGTATTGTCAGATTAACCTGAAGAACAAAATAGGTAATACCGACTAACGTCACACCTCCTTTAGAATACGAATCCCAAACTTGAATATGAACATTCGTTTGAACTGGCCTGGTATCAATACTGTAAGCGGACTACTTTGAATAGATGTTCGCGATTCAAGACGCCACCTAGTGGCCGCTGGTGAAACTGATTGTTAAAACCATTAACTTAATTTATTGATGTAAGTAAAATGATTTTCAATAAAAAAACATAGTCTATGTCCTTCCCAAGATAATATAGAATCTATATGTCAAATTTCAGAACAATCGGCTCAGTAGTTTTTTCGGTTATTGTGTACAAACAAGACTCGTGACAGTCAGATTGCACTTTACTAATAAAAAATTTATTAGTAACGAATTCCATAAACTGCGGAGTGTATTTATAATAGAATAAAATATATTGATGATAATTTTAGGAAATTACACTCTATTTATTATAAAATTTTAAGATGTACGCCATTTAAGACTGATATTCCGAAGCAGTATAATGATCATGATTATCAGAATTTATTAGTTGCCTACAGAATACTAGCTATTAAATATATTCATCTTCATTATAATACTATTTTTAATTATAAGGTATTAAATCTTATCATAAATTATGATGACTTAAAAAGTATTTTTATTTACCGTAATGTTTCTTATGCATTTAGAGATGTTAGAATCTTGCGTGAATATAACTGTAATAATAATTATATAAGGTGACCAAATGATGGTACCATAAGTAAGAATTGGAGATACCAAAGAATTATAAATCTTTAGAATAGTCTTGGCATTCTTGAAAGGATAAGAAAACCGTTTTATAAAGCCAAGTAATCTATTTGCCTTAGAACAAACCATATCTAGATGGTACATGAATAAATAAGTGCAGTCAAAAGTAATGCTAAGATCAGAAAAATAATCACAATTGGATAAAATCGTATTATCGATTATATAATTATAATGATAATTAAGATCACCTTTATCGTAAGACAATATCTTACACTTTGTAATATTTAATGGTAGACAATTTTTAACTGACCATAATAAAGAAGCATCAATATCAATCTGAAATTTCGAGCAATTCATTGGATTCGAAATAGACATAAATATCTTAATATCACCAGTATAAATCAAAAAGAAGAGGCATGAGATAGGTAATTAGTAAGATTAATTATATAAAGCACAAATATCAATTGCCCAAGATGAGATCCCCGTTGTACACCAGATAAAGCATAAATAATGCTGATAAACAATTACTTATCCTAACGGCTTGTCTTCTATTCATTAAATAAGACTGATAGTCTTATATAGAAAGCTGTAGAGAGCATACGTGTTTATTCTATATGCTCTAATAGAACCTCAAAGTGAACAGTGAGTTGTCATTCAAGACAAATATCCCGATACCATCGCTGCAAAGTGCGTGGTATCAAAATTACTACCATGAATACAAATGCAGAGAGAAATCATATCCAAAAAGGAGTACCTACCTTTTTCGCTAAAAAGTCAAGTTATGCTACAGCTACTCAAAAGGATTTATTTCCAAAGCGGGATCAAGCCTTAATTTTAGATTGCATTGATGGATTAAATCTCATGGATTATACGTTCACCATAGGGGATATAGTGCAACTTAAAAATGTAATTTTCGCTTCTCGTATTTCCAACAATCGTACATGCATCTACTTAGCAAGCAAGGAATTAGTAGCCAGTATTACAAATAAGTACAAATCCATATTTATTAACGAGAATGAAGTAACAGTTCGAACCCTGATTTCAAAAAGAAAAAAAGTAATATTTTTAAATATTCATAATAACAATTTCACAATATACTAAATTATGAAATTGAAAACATTCTAGAAGCATTAAAAGTTGAGAGAGTATCTCCAGTAACTATAATAAAAGCCACAATTACTAAAAAGGAATATAATCATATATCCAATTTCAGATGAGCAGTATATATTTAATCCGAAGATTTTCCTAAAATTCCGAAAACTTTCAAATTTAATTATGATAATGTTAATCATTACATATAGGACAGTACAGATACATTAAATGTTTCAATTGTAATTTAGAGGAACATATAGCAAAGAACTGTAATAATACTCTCACTAGCCCAATTAACATATATTCAAACAAAACAGCTAACATCAGTGATATGCGAAAAATAAACATACAAGAGCCAACCGATGAAAATCAATCAACGACCGTACAGGCTAATTACATCAATCATATTCCGAAGAAAAATGAAAACAATACACGCTCAATACCAATAGAAAGTGAAAACGTAAACACTCGTGATAATAAGAAAACGCGTTCTGAAATTAGTTCTAATGAAACGAATGCTGAGATTGATAAAATACTGACAAAATATTAATAAGGAATTTATTATGAACCTAAAGAAAAACAGCAAAAAGGAGAAACTTAAAACAACATTTGAATTAAAAATGAAACTCGATCACAAGGAATAAGCAAAGAGAAATTGCATTAGAGAATATAAAATGTATCAAAAATCCTATTAACGTTGTAAGACAACATACAGACGACCTTGAAAAAATTCTTTAACTTCTTTAATGAAGAAATACGCCCGAACGTTAGAGATAGCGGTATTAAACGGAGATGTATTCTATTAAAATTTATCAATACTGAAATAAATAGTGTTTTGGATGCCGACTGAAGCGATGATCTATAAGCATATATGTACTCACTTTGAAACTCTAAAAGCAATAATAACCGAGAGTAATAGTAATATAATATGTCTTCAGGAAACCAACCTCAAATATAGCAAGAAAGTTAACATTAAAAATTTCGAGACTTATAATAAAAACCGAACGGACTGCATGTCAGCTAGTGGAGGAGTAGCGACAATAGTAAGTACCAAATACCACAGTGAAGAAATACCAATATAAACTGATTTTGAAGCAATAGCCTTTAAAATAATATTAAGGAACAGAACTATGTGTGTATGCAATGTATACCTAAGTAACAGAAAAAAAACTAGAACTAAAAGCACTAAACGAATTAATCAAGCAGCTATCACCTCCCTTCGTAGTTGTAGGCGATTTTAACAGCCATAATAAAATATGGGGTTCTAAGAAAATTAATAAAAGAGGTAAAATAGTTGAAAAATTAATTCATGATTACGATTTAGTATTACTCAATGACCTCTCGTCCACTTATTTTAACATAAGCAGTAGTAAAACTAGTGCAATCGCCCTCAGCCTATATAGTAAAGACTTGGCGATAAAAATTGATTGGCAAACCGCAGATCACCCTCTCGGCAACGATCATTGCCCAATAGATATCAATATTAATATAACAAATGAAGCATTAGAAATAATAACAGCTAGGTGGAAATTCCGAAAAAGTTGATTGGAATAAATTTTCCGAAACTGTAACTAACAAAACCAAAGAACTGATTAAAATTGACAGTATTAATTGGAATTCAAATTCATGTATCTGCAATGCAAACATACATGATATTGTAAAGAAATTTACAGAGATGACACTAGCAGCAGCCCAAAATAGTATACCAAGAACAAAAACAAAACTACAGGAAAAAAATAACCCATGGTGAAATGAATCGTGTGAAAAATCCATTAAACAATATAAAACAGCGTTTAATAAATTTAGAAAAGAAAACACGTTAGAACACAGAACCGAATATAAAAAATACAGTTATCGCCAAAAGAATAATAAAGAGTAGCAAACAAAATTCATAGATCGAGTTTCTATCTTCAATCAATAGTCATACACCTACAAGAGATCTATGGAGAAAAATAAAGGTTATAGAGAGGCAACACAGACAAACACAAATAGAAAGAAGAATAAAATTATATATAAACATATAGACATAGCTAATACTAGCCCAAACATTTGCTGAAAATTCGACCGGCCATAACCAGAATAACACATTCCTTAAGTATAAATAAAAGGCAGAAATATAAATGATACTAGATACGGAAAATTACAGCGATAATCACGAAAGTCCCATGAATGAAAATATAACATTCCAAGAACTTCAAAATTTTTTACAAGTAAGTAAAAATACGAGCCCAGGACTTGATAAAATTCTAAATATCTTCCTTAAAAAATGATCAATGGTAGCAATTAAATGCCTATTGAACATTTATAATATGTTTATATTTATATTTATAATATGTACTAATGGCTTTAGTGTTCTTAAAAGTTATACAATTCTTCAGTGTGGGTAGTCGTGTGTAATTTAAGTGACAAATTTTTTTCTGGCAATATTATTAATAAGATCCGAAGAAAACTATTAGAATATGGGTTACAATGACCTTTCCTTACAAGAGAAGCTTGCTGAGATGATTTGATTTATAGTAGTATAAAAATCAAATACACAAATGTTAATATTGTCATTGTCGAGAAAACCTTCCCAGTCAATAGATGTAATAGAAGAATTAATTAACTTATAATCACTTTTACAGAAATTTAATATGGAATAGCTACTAGCAGAATATTTAACAATGATACATTTTATTTTAAAATTAAAACCAATATGATGAGAATCATGTTTTATAAGATTCTAGGTTTTATAAGATTCTATACATGAACCAAAAGTAGATTTATAGCATAAGATATAAATAAGCAAAAATATATAAATGCTAAATCGCGTGAATAATCTTTTTGGGGATGGGATTTGCAAAATTGCGATAGTTCTAATGTTGATAATGTGTCATTTGAAATTTTAGCAGCATGCAAAACATTTGGAGGAACCTAACAAGTAGTATAAAAAGTAAATGTGAATTACTCCAAGATATATCAGGTAAGTTAAAATCACTAACGAGTTAAAGCAATGAGATATAAAAATAAATGATAGTTGATCAATGACAGCAGCAAAATTCACATAGATTGAACAATCAGATAAAGGAGGGATGTATATATTAATTATTAAGAATTGATAGTTGACATTAGGAAGTAATTCGATAAAGAGCGATTCAATACCATGAATAGAATATAGAAGTTTCTTAGATTAAATAGATTTATATCCAACAGTAACTTGTTAAACAGAAAACAGTATTTTGTTTTAAATTGAAATCACTAAGTGGAAAATGGGATTTGTAAATGGGATTAAACAGTTATTAAACAAATAAAAATATTTGCAAATCATAAATAAAATAAGTATAGGTAATAATACACTTGTATAATTAGATAAAAGTTGAAACTTATAATAAAAAAATTTCAAATAAATGATCCTAAATCAGCAATATAATTTTGAAAGATTAAATAAATTAGTTGTTCATAAACAAAAACTAACACTTAAAGGCTGGAATTCATGAGATAAAAAAATATTTGCTCAATAGAAATACTTTATTCTATTTTGATCTGTTTCAGCAAAATCGTTTTAAAAATTTTACTAGAAGTAGAATTATTAAAATGAAAACACACTCACAATTAAGAAATAAAAGTTAATAGATATATCATTTATAAACATATTAGAATTAAAAATTGTACTTATGTCGACTGTTCTGAATTAAGTTAATAAATATTTTTATCGGTCTTACAGTCTTTATAATATAATATATTAGCTCAAATAATGACAGTCTGACTGCCCTTGTTTATATTCGCCTCCGAAGAATCTGAAATAAAACCTATTACTACAATTAATTATATTAAAAATTAAAAATTAAAAATTAAAAATAAAAAAATAAAAATACAATATTCTATAATATGTTATTAAAGGAGATCCTAACTGTCCCCACCACCTTAAATTTAGATTCACCTTTGGTGTCCGACGTTTCGAACCGCTACGATTCATCCTTAGAAAGTAAACTGATGGGTGGGGTCAGTCAGGTTGTCCTTTACTAACATAGAATATTATTTTTATTATTTTTATTTTATTTATTCTTTTATTTTTATTTTTATTTTTTAATCTTTAATATAATTTATTATAGTAATAAATTTTATTTCAAATTCTTCGGGGGTGAATATAAACAAGAACAGTCTGCCTGTCATTATTTTAGCTAATATATTATAATATAAAGACTGTAAGACCGATAAAAATATTTATTAACGTATAAACATATATTAAAATATATTTATCAAAAATCATGAAAACACCCTCATCATTACAGAATAAAAGTTAATAGATAAATATATACTTCTTAGTAAGTATTAACATATATTAATTTTATATCAATATTAATTAAAATAACTAAAGTAAAATTTTGTTATCGAAATATAAAGCAGCACAAATGTATGAATGCAATCCGTGACCTTAGATAAAGTAAATATTGTTGTCCTTCACAATGAAAACACTATCTATATGAGAAAAAACTGTATTACGATAACTTGGTTGAGCAATTATACTAACTATGGTTAACCGATTATTGTGAATTATTTATACAATTTATCATATATTCTGTAAGTAATTCAATCAATAAAAAATAAATTCGATTTAAATTGAGAGAATAAATAAAAAACATTTTTAACAGAGAGTTCTGAAAAATATATTAGTATAAATGGGACATCTACCGGCAATGATATATATTTTCTAAAAAAATGCAATGAGTACGTAATATAAACATTCTGGGCTTAAAATTAGTCAAAAGAAGTTCCAATACGTCACATATCTATCAGCCATTTATCACAATAATGCAACCACGCACGTGCCGATCCTTCAAGGGATGCCGAGACAGAATATCAAAATATCTGCAGACATCGCTGGTCGCTAAAGTGTAGTTTGTTTATAAAATTTCTTAATATGTTCTAAGATAAATTTTAAAAACCATAAAATGTATGATTTACTTTATTAAAATTCTATATTTCCGCCAAAATGAAACTAAACGTACTGTGATATATTCGCAGCTAGCGTCTTAAAAACTTGATATATATTGGGCGTGTCTCTGGCAATCATGAAGGGATTGCGGGCCACGCGCATACTTCGGTGGATAGGCGTTTCAGCGCATGAGAAAAAAGATAAAAGGATGTGTAGACCCTGTGTGTGCGATGTATTAAGGATATTACAGCCACATTTTGTGAGGGCAACATTTAAAGGATGTTGTCGCCGCAGTTTTTTTTGTCTTATTCTTGACACTTTCTCCTCTCCAACGGCTGGCTATAGCTGATAATCGGAATTGGACGCGGGGCGAAGGGAAAACCACGAATTGTCTTCGCGGACGCCTGGTCAAGAAACTTACTGTCCCGATAGCTGTCTACAAGACGTAGAGTTTAGGTTTATTAGTTGACGACGGTGTTAAAATAAAGTATACGGGTATTTCTATTAGATTGTATGAATGCTGTTCCTGGTGTAGGTTTTTACCTCGAGGGATTTTCCCTGCGCCACGGGTGAAAATCTGAGTGAATGCGAGAACAGTGAAGGAAATTAATGTACAGACTATCTACGGATACAAAGTTCGTACGTGGAGGAAAAAGGGCCCTTGGCCGCGCGGTTTATGACGCCGGGCCGCGCTCGGCGCGGGTTCGGCTGAAATGCAATAAACCAGCTGCGCGACAAATGTTTTGGTTTGCAAAGGGACGTGCGATTTAGAATGCTTAAAGACCTATTGGTTTAAAAAATATATTTCAATACATCGGTTTTCGTAGATCATAAGGGCCCGGAGAAGGGGAAGTTCGAGCTGCTCGACAGCGATCTACATTCAACATCGGACTCTTGGCGGCAGTCTTGATTTTGTCGCAAAGTCGTACACTTTGAGATAATTGTAGAGCACTTTTAAATATATTTGTCATTCTTAAAACATTTGATTGTTTTTTCCTTTGCTAACTAACCCTGTTCTACTTGTGTTTCACTTTGCAATTATTGTAGAATTTATTCTTTATTAAATTCATCTATTAGCATTATTTTAATAAAGATATTATCGTAAATATTGAAACCATTATTATTATTATTATAACTTCGGTCGCGATTTCGTTCAGGAGAGCGACTACAGGGTGTACAAGTAAGTTTCCAGCATTTGTTAAAAAAATTATGTTACCAGTAGATCCCGGGAAGAAATCTCGGAACTCATGTGTTATATTTGTAGGTTCTGTATCTGTCAAATACTTTGCAACATTATATTTGAAAATTTTTTTCAATGTTATTTATTTTATCGAGCACAATCATAGCAAGTTTCGAGCCAAATAAGCGTCATTTACGGGAAGCGCTCCTTCTACTCTTTAATATGAGGGAAAGTGCGGGGAACGCCTACCGTTTGCTTTGGAAAACTTATGGGATGGAATGTATTGTTAAATCGGAGTGACGCCAGTGGTTCAAACGATTTAAAAGTGGCGATTTTGAAATTGAAGACAAGAATCGCTCCGGAAAGTCGAAAAGTTTTGAAGACGAGGAATTAAAAGCTTTGATGCATGAGTATCCATGTCCGATTCAAGAAGAACTTGTTCAATCATTGGGCATAAGAAAACAAGCCGTTTCTCTGCGTGTAAAAGCATTGGAATTCGTTCAAAAGGTTGGAAACTGGGTACTGTATGAATTGAAGCCGACACGCAGAAAATCGTGTACAAAGCCCGGCAAGGCCACCCAATCGATGCCGAAACAAAATATTCACATAGATATGATTATGCTTTGCATATGATCAGATCAAAAGAGTTTCGTATACTATGGACTGCTTCCGAGTGGTCCAACCATCAAAGAACCATTATATCGAAACCAACTTATTCGTTTGAAGCGAGCATTACAGGAAAAACGGCCAGAATGTGAGACCAGGCATAAGTTCGTCAATGACGCTCGGCCATATGTTACGACTTCGGTCAAAAACTATTTGAAAAATAGTGGGTAGGAAATTCTGCTTCACCCGCATACAGTTCAGGCTTAGTACCATCTGACTACCACTTATTTCAATCAATGTAGAACGCTCTTACGGGAACACGCTTCAGTTCAGTAGAAAGTCTAAAATTTGACTCGATACATTCTTGGGCTCGAAGGACAAAAAATTTTTTTGGTCCGAAATTCATCAATTGCCAGAAAGATGGGAAAAAGTTGTAGTTATCGATGGATGATACTATTAATAAAGGATATGTAATCATATTTTTATAATAAAACCTCACATATTGGAAAAAACGCTGGAAACTTACTTATACACCCAATATTTTTATATTATTATTTGTGAGCCTTGCCCGTATTGGGTCAATATCGGACTGATTGTTATGTGTCCTCGAGTTTACAATGCACATCCATTCCTTTCAACGTATTTCAATTAGAATAGGCATCAGGATAGGTAGCTTTTCATTATCATGCCGCCATCGGATCTATACAAAGGCCTGTGCAGACAAATGATTGTTACATCGAATTAGATTGTATTAAGTAGCTGACCATTAACTACGTAGTCTGATGTTGATCATATTTATAATAGCATCCACCCCTCGCCCCTCTCTAGACAAGCTCATCCTTTGGAGAAAAAATTTATGATTGATTTTTTTATTAAAAATAAATTTAGTATTTATTTATTAATTATATAAGGCATTAAACAGAATAACACAAGGAAGCTATAGTTAATTGTGTAAATTTTTAAATCAATTATTAACTCTACGACTGATAACGTCTATGTCGAGTTTTAGTTATGCAATTTAGCTCATACGGAAACAGCTTCTCACGTTCCTGGAATTGTTTTCATGATTTAATTCTGAAGGTATACTATGCGAGTTTTCACATTTTGAGTTCATATTTTAATGTTACAAATCATTAATGGCTATATAATAAATTGCTCTATTAGTAAATTAACAATTACTTTCGTTTATTTATTTAAGTACGAAATTTATTGTCAGTATCTAAAATATTAATACTTATGATTAAATTCTAAAATTTGCATATAGATTGATTTTTTTGTACCTCGATTTATATGAGCTTTTTTGCGTTCCATTTTCAAGTACGTTTTACAGATAATATATAAATAATCAAATTCCTTTAGATGATTTTATGTATTCTATTCTTATTTGATGTGATATCCATAGAGAGTAGGATTTATATAGTAACACGCTAACAATGACATAAAAATTATAGCTAGTCTATTTTTTAGCACAGGTTTTTTAAATCAATAATACATAATGAAAAAACTAGGTCACCATTAGTCTTGGACCCCCATCCCTCCAACTGTCTTTTTCATGAATATCAGTAAACTCCACTCCCTATTGTAAACCATACGTATAAGCTTATCGCAGCCCCTAACGGTATTGGGTGATACTGCAATTACGGGCATACTGACTCGTAATTGCGCGAGGGCCGATGCAGTAGTCACAAGTCGAAGTTTGAGCTGCGTCTAAAATTTTCTAAAAGTATTTTCAACCAATATTATTTAAAGATAAAATTCTGGACTATTCCTCACTACGCACACGCATACACGCACAGAGAATTATAATTAGAATTGTAGAGAGAGAGAGAGAGAGAGAGAGAGAGAGAGAGAGAGAGAGAGATTTCATCAAAATGTAAGTCATTTTTTTAGGATTTTCTTAAAATAGTAATACCGAATAAATTTATGAAGCTTATTTAACACGTATATATATATATATATATATATATATATATATATATATATATATATACAGATATAGAATCAATCTTAAACCTGTTTGAAAATTGATTTGTAAAAAAAATTAAATACGTTTTTAAGTACTCAAAACTAATAGACTGAAATAATTATCGTTTCCGTAAACAATGAACTCAATAGTTTCACTATAACTTGAATCCTACTGAAAAGATATTTATCAATACTTCTACTGCATTAGCGGCTTATGCGCATTTACGATACCCAATAATCTGAATCGTGTTCAACAAAAGCTGCAACGATATTTGGTTTCGGCCCTCGCGCTTATATTCCTCGGATTATTCGGACTGATTCGGATCTGCAAAGAAAACTGAAATATTAGATATACCTACGCTGAGTCTGCGGTTGACTCATTTAAGAGAGCCGAGCAAAGCTGAAACCAGCTGAAACGAAGGGGAGTATATGATAAAGAATATGAGAAAGAAAGAAGGGTAGAGATCTTAGACAAAAAAAACATCAGACGCATTCACTCCAGGGATACACATAGTATAACTACAGACGTCTCTGTAGTTCGTATATAAATTATCGCTAATCCGAAGAACAGGATGAATGAGAAGCAGAGAAAACAGATGTAGAAAAAAAGGAATAAAGACTTAGAGTGAAGCGATAAACAGACAGGAGCAATAAAGGATAGGGAGAAGATGAAGTTCGGAGAACTAGGAGGAGACAAGGAAGAGATCAATGCGAGTGTAACGGAGGCTAAAACTCTCTATACCCTCCCTATGTAGAAGAAACATTCAAGAATATATTGGGTGAAGAGCGTCAAAAACAAACGTATCAACGAAATGAAATCATGAGGCAGAAGAAGTGAAATAAAGAGAGGAGAAATAGAGAGAGAGAGAGAGAGAGAGAGAGAGAGAGAGAGAGAGAGAGAGAGAGAGAAGAGGAAAACAAAACCGTAGTATAAATATACGAATAAGAAACAGAAAACGTTTGAACAGCGACATCAAGTAAAGAAGTAAAGAAGAAAGAAAGGGTAGAGTGAGAGAGGGAGAGAGAGAGAGAAAAGAAAAAAGGGAAAATCGAACAAAGAATCACGGTCGTTCCACAAAAAGACAGCGTAAAAAAAGAAACAAACTTAGCTGAGCGAAATAGAATGACAGGGTTGAAGAAAGAAAAGAAGCGAAGAAGAAAGAAGCGAGAAAGAAAGTAACATGAAAAAAGAAAATAAACCTCTCGACGAAAGGATAGAAATGTGAAGGAAGATGGAAAATCAAAAAGGACATGCCCCTCCCTCTTCCTCTCTTCCTCTCTCTCTCTCTCTCTCTCTCTCTCTCTCTCTCTCTCTCTCTATGTGTCTACGCTTTTCATCCAGTTCGAAATGGCGAGCTTCCGGCGAAGGAAAGAGCAAATATTCGTGTGTAGTGGGGGAGAAATTTGAGAAGAGGGGTCGGTCTTTTTGTTTCTCTCCCTCTTCCACCCCCTGACTTTCTCTTTCTCCGCCTCTCTCTCTCTCTCTCTCTCTCTCTCTCTCTCTCTCTCTCTCTCTTATTTCCTTATTTTCATCTGCAGTCTTGTGTCTGTAGGAAAAGATATGCCATTTCACCCTCACCTCTCTTTTTACATATTCCTACACTGCTCTATCATTTTGTTACTCTCTGACTGGTGGTACTATACTCTGTTTCTTATTCTATAATTTTTTTATATATTTTTGTATATGTATATACTTATGTTTAATGCTGGATTAATATTTCCAACAAAAACTGACTAAATTCCGTACCGTTGACCAACTTTTTCCTCTAGCCTTTCAAATATTTTTAATATGTAGAGTACGAGAGTAAGACTTCTATGTTTATTGGTATGCAATAAATATTTAAACCAGCCAAATATATGAGAACATACTCATCTAATAGAGATTTTTTAAACTCATTTCCATTCAGTCATAGCTGCGTAAATCTATATATCACTTATATATCATAAGTTCGGAAAAATATCCAATTATAACTAGTATTTGGTTTATACACAGATGTTATTACACTGTAAAAGAAATTTTATAGATTTAAATATA
This sequence comes from Sycobia sp. Sy_11, assembly GCA_018907035.1. Taxonomy (NCBI): domain Eukaryota; kingdom Metazoa; phylum Arthropoda; class Insecta; order Hymenoptera; family Epichrysomallidae; genus Sycobia; species Sycobia sp. Sy_11. The sequence continues at coordinate 179,279 of JACCIC010000062.1, read as the reverse complement.
CATTTATTAAATTAAATAAATGGTTTATTCATATACTATTACTTAAACATTTATTCAAAATAAGTAATTTACATATTTAAATTACTGAAATATTTTTAGATCTAAAAAAAAAAAAAACAAAATTTGTTTTCAAAAATTCTATTCCGATTTTAAAAAATATTTATTTGATTTAAATAAATATTTTTGAAGAAAATTTTTTTTAATATCATGTAATTCAATGAAATATAAAAGGAAACTGTAGTATTTTAATTTATTAGTCAGCAGCCATTTTCATAATTTAAAAGGATGACTCGATCGGCGACTCTTAGGGAAATTCATTGCGATCACTTCTTTGCAAAACTGAATAAAATGTTCTGCACTACCTGGTACTACCGACTTTTGAAGGACGTATTTTAATATAATTTTTCAGAATTGGAGCTCGTTTATAATGTAGTCCTATATATATATATATATATATATATATATATATATATATATATATATATATATATATATATATATATATAAGAGAATATATGTCTGTATATATGTTATAGGCACCGAAACTCGCCGAAATTACTGCACCGATTGTCTTCAAATTTTAACCACGTAAATTCTTCTATAACAAAAAAGGTAGTTATTTTACTAACAATCTCAAGAATGTATGTATATAAATAAATAAATATATGTATATATATCTTTCTCCCACTCCCTCTCTCGCTCTCTCTATCTCTCTTTTGGCCTATGAAGGACCACGAGTCCTTAGGCTCTAATAAATACAATTCTAATTCAATTCTCTCCCCCCTCTCTCTCTCTCTCTCTGTCTCTCTCTGCCTCCTATAAATAAGATAGTTATAGATAAAATATGATTATACCAAAAAATATGAAAAACAATCAACTAATTATTGTAAAAAGTTTATAGTCTATAATCAGCAGATTTTTCTAGATCTATTAAATTTATAAACATAGATAAATGCTGACAATCGTCATTATAATTATCTTAATTTGAAGCTAATTTTATCAAAGCGATTTTGTTGCAATATAATTTGTTGTGTTAAATAGAGGAACATTAGAAATTCAATATAATACACTAAATATTAGGTTGTCAAATATCTCCCTGCCGCCTTTTTGTCTTATGAATTTCGCGGCTATGTACAAAGCGCTACAGAGCTCCTATCTGGCAATACTATACATCATTTGAAAGGTCTTGGCATAACGTACAAAACGACGCTATACATAATTAGTTTGGATATTGCGTTCAAAAGTTATAGACGTGTAAACATGGAGTTCACTAACGCCGAAATTCACGCTATTTTAAAGTTTTCCTTCGTCAAAGGCAAATCCACTAGATAAACGTTCTGTGATATTAATGGTGTTTTGGAGAATGGTACGCTATCACTTCGAACCGCAGAGGAATGGTTTCGACGATTCAGAGCCAGTGAAAACGACACCGTGGATAAGCCAGCCGGCGGAAGACCTGTGACGACCAATACCGATCGAATCATGGAATTTATCGAGTTAGACCGGCATGTGGTATCTCGTGACATCGCCCAGGAGATGAGAGTTAGTCACCAAACCATTTTAAACCATCTGCAAAAGGCTGGATACAAAAAAAGCTTTATGTTTGGAGGCCGCATGAATTGACGCAAAAAAAAATTCTGAACCGAATCAACGCCTGCGATGTGCTGCTGAAACGGAACGAACTCGACCCATTTTTGAAGCGGATGGTGACTGGCGACAAAAAATGGATTGCATACGACAATATCAAGTGAAAAGGGTCGTGGTCCAAGGCCGGTGGATCGTCCCAAACAGTGGCCAAGCCGGGGTTGACGGCCAGAAAGGTTTTGCAGTGTGCTTGGTGGGATTGGAAAGGAATCATACACTATGAGCTGTTCTCATATGGCCAGACGCTTAATTCTGTCATCTACTGTGAAAAACTGGACCGCTTGAAGCAGGCTATCGACCAGAAGCGTCCACAATTGGCCAACAGGAAGGGTGCAGTGGTCCACCAGGACAACGCCAGACCACACATTTCGTTGATGACTTGTCAGAAGCTACGGGAATTCGGATGGGAGGTTTTATCGCATCCACTATATAGCCCGGACATAGCGCCAAGTGATTACCAGTTGTTCCTATCCATGTCGAACGCCTTTAGTGATGTAAAGTTGGACTCAAAAGAGGCTTGTGAAAAATGCCTGTCCGAGTTCTTCGTAAATAAGGAGAGGGGTTTCTACGAGAGGGGTATTAGAAAGTTGCCGTCTAGATGGAAACAGATTATCTAACAAAATAGCGCATATTTGAAGTAAATTCGACCACTGTAACACTTTTTATAAAGCATTGAATGAAGAGCTAAAAAGCGGAAGGGAGATATTTGACAACCTAATATTTTAAATAAGGAGTAAAAAGACAAAACAAAGTTATACATTCACAATAAATATACAGTTATTACAATTAGACTATCTAGACTTTCAAATATACATTTTTTTAGTTCTAAATATTTGAAATATAGAAGTTATCTAAGTATAAACTTCAGACAAACAACGCTTTCGATTAATTTTGTTTCTAAGAAGGTGCGCATTAGTCAAAAGTGCAGGATTTTTTAGGATATTTTCTTAAAGATAATACCATTCATAACTGATGCAAATATCTTATTTTTTTTATAATTTTCAGTTGATAAATAAATTGATCGATTGTATTACATTCAATTTCTTTGGAGATTTTCTCTTCAATTTAAAATTTTGTAGATTAAAATAAATACTTTTCTAATTAAACAAATGGTTTATTCATACATTATTAATTAAACATTTATTCAAAATAAGTAATTTATATATTTAAAATACTGAAATGATTAAATATTTAAATACAGTAAATATTCTTTTGATGTAGGAAAACTAAAAATTTGTTTGATGAAATGCAATTCATTATTTGAAAAATATTTATTTTCTTTAAAGAAATATTTATTAAAAGCAGAATTTTTGATTTCGTATAATTCAAACAAAATATAAAATTGAACTGTAGTAGCAAAATGACTACCGTTTAAACCTTACATGTATAATTATAAATGTTAAGAGTCTGTTTATAAGTGTAGTAAACGGTAGATTTATACGTTATGTGTGAGTTGTAAAAAAAATTTTTGAAACATTTTTATTTTTAACAAACCAGATATTAAAATTAATGCTATGCTTGTGAAATTGATTTAGACAATTTAAAAACACTCTTAGACAATACTGTTTTTGTAAAGGAAAAAATATAGTTTCAATTAAATCAGTTAATGTATTTAAATATACATTTTTTATAATGAATAATAGTTGTTTATATTATACAAATAATTCGTTCTTCGATTTCAAGAAATGTATTTATTTAAAATTACCAAATTTTGTTTCAATGTACTTAAAATTACAAAAAATATTTTAAACAATAGATGTAGATCTTATCAAAATACATTTTATATACTATGTGTTGAATTTCTTCAATCAGCAGTTCTGGAGAAAAATATATTCAAAAGTATCTGTATTACTTATAAATGTAGAATTGTTTTGGAATTACGAGATGAACTGCTGAATTTTTTTCCAAAAATATATAGTGACTACCAAAAAATTGTACGGTACAAAAACATACTATATGTATTTTAATGAGTTCTATAATTTTGGTTGAAAATTTTTTTGCAAATTTTTTATTTTCTAAGATGAATTGAACAAATTTTCATTTTTATTGAGTTTTCATGAATTTAGGAATAAATATTTCATTACGGTCTAAAGTTATTATGATAGTCGTAATCAAGAAGTGTAAAATTTTTTAAAAAAAAAATGGTGACAGGACAAACTCAATACAGCCGCACGACTGCTGATTCTTCAGGAGGACTACAAGATGGAAATTATCAGAGGATAAAATTATCTATAGGAATATATATTTATAGATACACAATTGTTTACATAGATATTATTTAAGTGTTTAATAAATCGTTTAGATTACCATCTCGAGTGAAGTCGAGACGGCGGATGCTTATATATATATGGAGAAACATTTTGTAGGAAATGTCACAATGTATTCTGGTATTCAACTCACCAACGATACTATAACTACAACTTTTTAAAATTTACTATGTAACTTTTGTAATGTTTTGAACTGCATCAAATTTACTATCCTAAATGGTAATTTTTATCTTCAATGTTTTAACTAATTTAGAACTCATATTTGATAATAATATTCATACACATACATAAATAGAATATGTATAAATAATTATTAAGAGAATTTTTTTTCTTAGCGTTAGATTTTTTAACTACTAGTACAATGATTTACGATCAATTATATATCATATCATATCATATCATATCATATCATACTTCATACTAATTTATAAAGACAAAGCGAGTTTTTGTTTGTACGCGATAACCGAAAAAACTACTGAACCGATTGTTCTGAAATTTGACAAATAGATTCTATATTATCTTGGGAAGGACATATGCTATATTTTTTATTGAAAATCATTTTACTTTCATCAATAAATTAAGTTAATGGTTTTAACAGTCAGTTCCATCAGCGGCCACTACGTGGCGTCTTGAATCACGAACATCAACTCAAAGTAGTCCGCTTAAAGTATTAATACCAGACCAGCTCTGTTAGATGTCCAGCAAGCCTTCGACAGGGTATGGCATGACGGGCTCGTCTTCAAGCTCATTGCCAATGACATCCCCCATTATTTGATCGGGATAATAAAGTCGTTCCTATCAGACCGATTTATTCGAGTTAGGGTAGGCAACACCCTTTCCGCTCCAAAGGCCATCTCAGCCGGCGTCCCTCAAGGGTCTAAGCTGTCCCCCCTACTTTTTACTTTTTTTTGCCATGATCTTCCCATACACGATACAATTACCACGGCACTCTACGCGGACGATATTGCCCCCATAGACGCCACTAAAACAATCTGCCACAGCACCTCAAGGCTAAACAGATTTCTCTCACACCTGATCAACTGGTACTCACGGTGGAGACTCTCCATCAACGAGAGCAAGTCCAGTGCAATCTTCATCTCCCGTAAAAACCGCACCCCTCCAAAAATAACGTTCAAAGACTCTTCCATCCCGTGGAGCCACTCGGTCAAATACCTCGAAGTGACGTTCGACAGAAAGCTATCCTGGAAAAAACACCTCCTCCTCACCAGGAGCAAAATACTAGAAGCCTTCTTAAAGCTCAAACCTTTCTTCCATAGCAAAATCCTGTCACCCAGAACAAAGGCGAGAGCCTTCTCCGCCATCATCAGGAGCATTGCCACATACGCCATCTCCATCTGGGGGTCCATCCCCTTAGAAAGACTTCAACGACTCCAAGGCACCTACATGAGGCTGCTACGCTCTTCCCTGAACACCCCTTGGTACTTAAGGAACACTCAAGTACTTAAGGAAACTAACCTTCTTGCTCTCAACGACTACGTGAACAAATTCGCCACAAATCTGAGAGATTCAATTAAACAACACCCGAACTCAGGAATCCAATCCCTGAGTAGTATCCGTCCTAAATCGACGAATCGCTACAGGAGGCCTTGCCACCTGATCAGCGATCCGAAACCCTATCAGCCACTACCGGCCACTACGTGCTTCGTTTTCGTACGTAAGCCTCTGCCCCCAATAAGGCAGAGCCCCTAAACTCACCAATTTCTCCCCTAACCACATCCCACTCCTACCCCCCACCCCCTACACCGTTCCGTTTAATAATATTTTATCCCAACAGTTAAAGGGAATGATACCTCCGGGTAAGAATCCCTGCGGGGAGGGGTTTTAGTCGGTAGGCATACGAGCAAAGGCTCCATGAATCCGACACTACCTCTCTTAGAGAGGTGTCTTTAGAAGATTTCCCCTCCCCGCGTCAAAAAAAAAAAAAAACGAATGTTCATATCCACCTTTGGGATTCGTATCCTAAAGAATGCGTGGCGTTAGTTATTATAACCTTTTTTGTTCTTCAGGTTAATCTGACACTACACTCACACCTTATGGATATCTTTTGATTTTTGTAAATTTTATTTTCTCTTACGTGGGAAAATCTCTCTCTCTCTCTCTCTGTCTCTCTCTCTCTCTCTCTCTCTCTCTCTCTCTCTCTCTCTCTCTCTCTCTCTCTCTCTCTATCGCTCTCTATTTATCTGTCTTTCTTTCTCCTTCTTTTATAAAATGGTTCTGTATGTCAAATCATACTGAATATAGTTTGTGACGACAAATTATATTTTTATTTTTATACCTTCTATTACCTTCAGAATTGTGACAAGAGACTAGGTTTTTTTTAGTTTGAAGAAAAGCAATGATGGCAAAACAGGATTTTTTACCAATAACCTTGAAACTATGAATATATATAATTACGTGTATATATACACACACGCGCGCGCGCATGCACACGCACACACGCACACGCACACGCACACGCACACACACACATAATATATCGTCGCTTCTGCATAAAAGAGCAATATCCATCGTCTGCTTAATAATATGCTATTCGGATACTAATTCTTTGCTGAAATTTCTGTTGGCATCACTACGAAAAAAAATTCACGTATTCACGTATTCAATTGAAAAAACGAAAATATACGATATATATATATATATATATATATATATATATTATATGTATATTATATTGTACACATTATATATACACATTTTAAATATGGTTTCCGTCGATACCCCGTTGCTTCAAGACGAATTCTATAGGCAGTTGTGTACTCGGATGATAGAATGCCATGTCTAGGTGTTTTTGGCCGATTTCTATGGGAAATATTGTATTTAGTTGATAGAAAACAACGACGAAGTATGAGGAAATCAACTTCTATGGGAAGATTCGTGTTGGGACGGTAAAATACTATATCTAATTTCGTGTTCGGTCGGTAGAAAACGATGTCTAGGTATGACGTGACTACTTCCACGGGGAATTTCGTGTTCGGACGGTAGAAGACGATATCTGGGTATGACGGGACGACTTCCAGGGGGAATTTCATGTTCGGACGGTAGATGACAATATCCAGGTATGACAGGACGACTTCCACGGGGAATTTCGTGTTCGGACGATAGAAGACGATGCCCAGATATGACGGGACGACTTCTATGGGGAGATTCATGTTGGGACGTTCGATTACGATATCGGGATGTTTTGGAACGACTTCTACGGGGAGTGTTAGAGACTTCTATAAAGAAATTCATTTTCTATCATTTGAACACGCACACTCCCTGTAAAAGTCGTCCTGGGATAACTGGACATCGTATTCTACCTTCCGAATTCAAAACTCTATAGCAGTCATCCCGAGACATGTTCTACATTCCGAACATGATACTCTCTATAAACGTCGTCTCGAGACACTTGGACATCTTTTTTTTTTTTACCGCTCGAAATTCGAACTCGAACTCGAAAGTACAATTTTCCTCATAGAAGCCGTATGTAATATGCATATATGTGTGTATTAAATACGGTTATATATACTTTATATACATACTGTATATACAGAAGCGACGATAGATAAATTACGGTCAATTATTTATAGTAATCTAGATTTTTATATATATATAGAGTACTTTTTACTTAGAGATTATTGAATTGCTTATGAAATCGGTTAAATTATTATCTCGGGCGAAGCCAAGACGGGGGATGCTAGTATATATATATATATATATATATATATATATATATATATATATATATATATTAATCTAACCTAACAAAGCTTTAAATTCAATTGAATAGTAAGGCAAGAAATCGCATAGGGGTCGCTAGGGGACGCGCGCATTCTGGTATAGGTCAAACGATATGGGCATATATACTTACTGTATTAAAATTTGACCACTTGCGAGAGTGAGAATAAATTTTACTAAACAGATAGAAAAATAAGAAAATTCATACTAATATAATAATGTTAAGTTACAGAAAATACTATATTATTTTAGACTTTAATAAATTTGTGAATAACTTATAAATATTATAATGATTCTTAAATATTAATTAAATAAAAATTATATATACAAATTATATTTAAATTTGTGATGTAAAAACCACTTTTACTATCTATATAAATAATTTGTATATTATTTATTTGTTTAATTAATTTAATCGTTTGGCCTCGTATGAGTGCATTATAAAGTCATTCTAGTAATTTTTCATAGAAAATTTCTTCCCGTGTATTAGCACTTATAACAGTATAATACATTTCGATGGTTTCATGATTAATTTTTTATAATTTTTTGAAACAGTGCATGTTTGTAGTAAAATCAGTGCGATATAAATGTCGCGGAGATTTTATGATCATGTGTAGGGATACCCTACATTCCAAGTCTACCAACAGAGGGCAGCTTGACACTTAGTTAACCTGTGAGCAACCACATAAGCCGCCGGTTAATATTTAAGCCCTTGACTCGGTCCATATGACCGCATTATCTTGGTACAAAAGACTGGTACATTATCGTGATGCAAAAACCAAGAGTTATCTTTCCATAAATCTGGCCTTTTGAGACGAATAGCTTCACGCAAACGACGCATAACACTCAAATAATACTCTTTATTAATCGTTTGGCCGGTTAGAAGGAATTCATAATGCACTACATCACGATAATCGAAGAAAACAGTAAGCATAGCCTTGATTTTTGAGCGACTTTTGCGTAATTTTTTCCGTCTCCGCTCTCCTTTGGCACGATATTCACTCGATTAATCGGTTGTTTCTGGATCGTAAGCGTAGACCCAAGTCTCGTCTCCAGCTATTATGCATTCCATCTTGTCCTGATAGTCCGAAAGCATCGTTTTACATACCTCCATGCGACGCTGTTTTTTTTTCAAAAAAATTGCGTGTTTTTCGCACCAATCGAGACTTCACTCTCTTCAGGCATAAAATGTCGTTCAAACAGGTGTTGACTGACCCATTTGAAATTCCAACAATATCATCAAGGGCTCTAGTACTCAATCGAGGATTTTGCACAACCAATTCTTTGATTTTGTCGACATGTACACCATCAGTATGTTCTTGGTAGTCTTTAATGTGGTTCGACTTCAACGCATGCTCGACTTTCGTTGAGAAATTTATGCCAACCAAAAACATTTGCTCTTGACATTGACTTCTCAGCAAAGGTCTTCTGCAACATTTTGAACGTTTCGGCGGCCGAAATTTCATTTCGAGTATAAAATTTAATTCTACTTCTTTGTTGAATAATTTCAGACATTCTAAAAACCGAAGAGACAACTTTTCTTTGTTCACAAAAGACAAGCGTAGCTATATAACAAATGAAAATAATTGCGTGAAATTTGGCACAGATAACTCTGACAGTACTACCAACTTAAAAATAAAAACATTTGTCGGAATCGATAAACCCGGAAGTTTGAATTGAAAAGTCTTTTCCATCTCATTTTTTGAATGAAATTTAATTGCAGGATTGCAATCTTCGCGAAGTCGAGAATAAAATGCCTGGAGAAACTCAATAATGATAAGAAATAATGCTAAGAAGAAAGATAATGCTAATACGTACTTTGTGTACGTTAGATTAAGCGTTAAGCCATAAACTACTTATGCATTGTGCCGACGAGATGTGCTCCAGCTGTACTATACGCAATGGAGTCATGCAACTGATGTTCTTCTTTTGCGTTATGTAATGTTCGCAATCATGCGCTTGGTTCTTCAGAGGTTTCCTTGCTTTTAAAATCCTTAATAGTGTTCTAAATGTTTGTCACTACAGTGTATGTTCATACAACACCTATCACACGCGCGCCCGTAACTTATCGTGTTCTGGAACGAAGGCAGAGATGGTGTTGAGATTGGAGCAACATGATTCGAACGCATGGGAGCATATACATCAAGAAGAAATACAGAATGAGGATCGGGCTGAAGAAAGAATCACACAAAAGGAACCGTTAAATAATAATAGCACGGCAGATCTTCAAGCAATAGAAATAGCTTGTTTGAAGCGAGAAAATAAACTATTAAAGCAGGAATTGGAAATTAGTCACCGGGAGCAAGAATTATGAAATAGCTGTTCAACAAGGATCACATCCTCACAAAATTCGTCCAGCATTAAAGAAATATGTGAACTTTTGAGTGAATTTAATGGAAGTAGTGATTCATTCTATAATTGGCAGCAAGAGGTGTAATTATTAGAAGAAACCTATGATTTAGATGAAAAATCAACTCGTGTGTTAATTACGTCGAAATTGAAAGGAGATATTCTAAGCTGGTTCCATTCAAACCTAGAACACCTGACTATGAATGTGAGGAATTTGTTCAGAAACATGAAAAGTATGTATGGGCACCGTGCAAGTTAAATATCGCTAAAGAAGGATTTGAAAATAAAGAGTGGTTAAAAAGTGAGAGTTTCGCAAGTTATTATCACGAAAAAGTAATACTAGGAAATCGTGTTCCAATTCCAGAAAATGAAATGATAGATTATATTATAGAAGGAATACCAAATATGCAGATGCAAAATTAAGCGAAGCTGATACGATTTCAAAACTTTGATGATTTGCTAGAATCATTTAAACAGGTTTTATTAATTAGTAGAAGAAATTTCGATAATTCCAGATACACATTTGAAAGAAGAGTATTAGAATATAAGTAAGAGTATGAGTAGAATAAGAGTATCTAGAATAAGGCACAGGACAATGTAAACGAAATCCGATGTTTTAATTGTTCTCGAATGGGACACTATGCGAGCAGCTGTCAAGAACCTAAAAGAGAACGTGGATCATGTTTTCAGTGAAGATCGATTTACACGTCACCTCAATTTAGAAATTGCCCTTTGAAAATGAAAGAATGGTTGCCAGCAATACTACGGGACAGACGGTGGACGATATACGAAGAGAACCAGTAGCAGCAGCAGTTACAAATTGCGTCTAAACCATACTGCCAGCGCCGTACCTATTGCCGTTAAGTTATGAGATAAATGACAAAATAATTATGTTTGCAAGTACAATTTAAGTGCATTGTTAGACTCAGGTTCTCTAATTAGCTTAATTAGAGAACATTTTGTACCTCCGAAAGCGCGAATACCTGCACCAGAAAGTAATAATGAAATAATAAAAATGTTTGGATTGTTGAACAGCAGAATACAGATCGAAGGCATATCGATAAATTTAAATTTTAACGTTGTACCGGATAACACTATGGCGTTCATTGTGATTTTAGGATGCGATTTGTCATCAAATCCCTTAATTAAATTGTCATTATACGGAAAAAGAATCATCTTACATAAAGAAAGCGAAATCGAAAAATTAAATTCTGAAATTCTACAAATCATAAATATAGATTACACTAGCGATAAAGATAAGATTTTTGACTGTTTAAATATAAATCCGGAAACAATAATAAAACCGCTACATTAATAAGAGAATTCTACGCAAATAATTACCTCGGAACATTTATGGCAAGTTCATATAGTGCAAATTTCGAGATGCAAATTAAATTTAAAAATGAAAACCCAATTAGTTTTAGATCATGGAGACTTGCATATACTGATGCCCTGAATATGGATCAACTGAAAAATAAGAAGTATTTTATTACGTTAGATCTAAAAGACGGGTACAATGTAAAGATGTCACAAGAATCGATTAAATTCACATCATTTGTCACCCCATTAGGTCAATTTGAATTTATGTACTGCCCTTTCGGTTTAAAAAATGCACCCAAAAATTTTTGCAAAATTCATACAACAGTTATTTTCCTAATCAAATCCGAAAAAGTGTTGATATTTTTGGACGGTTTTTTAGTTGCAACGGAAAAAACAGAAGAGCATTTAGAAATCTTATATGAAGTATTTCAAATAGCAGATTGATATAAATTAATTTTTAAACTAAGTAAGTGTTTTTTGCGCAAACGGAAATAGATTATTTAGGATACAATATTAGTTTTGACGGTATACGGCCGTGTGATAAAAATATTGAAGCTGTACTTAACTACCCAACTGCACATAACGCTAAGAAAGTCTTACAGTTTGAATCGCTTGCCTGCTACTTTCGATGGTTTATTTCCAATTTTTCTATTATCATTAAACCGCTGTATGACCTTGTAAGACAAAACGTTAAGTTTGTTTTCGGAGAAAAAGAAAACGAGGCTTTTGAAGCATTAAAACGATACTTATATAGCAAACCGATATTTCAATTTATTCGCCTAAAGCCGAAACGGAACTGCACTGCGATGCAAGTGCATCCGGATACGGAGCAATGTTAGTCCAAAATCAGCCCGACGGATATTTGAAACCTATTTTTATTTTAGTCAGAGAACTACGTTGACTGAAGTAAAATATCATAGTTTTGAACTTAAATGCTTAGCAATTGTAAATGTGATTAAACGATTTAGAATTTATTTAGGTGGTTTACATTTTAAAATCATAGCAGATTGCAACAGTTTTAGACTGACATTATATAACGTATCTCACGATGGGTAATCTTTTTACAAGGATTACGATTTCGAAATTGAACACAGACCGGGTAAAGAATGAGCCACGTGGATGCCCTCAGCCGTTGCCGCAGCGTTTTAGCCGTTGAAGCGAATACATTCAAACAAACGCTATCTATTTGCCAAGACAGTGATGAAGAAATTGGGAAAATAAGCGAGAAACTAAGTACAACCGAGTTAAAGAATTATGAATTACGAAATGGACTAGCATATCGGAACAACAAAATAAAAACATTACTATTTTATGTGCCACATTCAATGGAAAATAACGTGATTCGAACTTGTCACGATGATTTGGGTCATGTCGATAGCGATAAAGTCAAATAGAACATGTCGATATTATATTGGTTCACGGACATGCGCGAAAAAGTAAAAGAATATATTCAAAATTGTTTGATCTACGAAATTATCAAATTTTCACCATCCGGCGGTAAGCAAGAAGGATTATTGCATCCCAAAGATAAAAAAATGTACCATTTTATACACTCCATTTAGCTCATGTTGGACCTTTATAGAAAAGCAACTGCGGATCTATACATTTATTTGCAGTTATAGATGCATTTACAAAATATATTAAACCCAGTAAACCCAGACGTCTAATAACAGATCAGGGTACGGGATTCACTTCGAATGTTTTTAAAGAATTTATATAACAGGAGAACATAGAACACGTTTTAATAGCTGTAGGTACACCAAGGACAAACGGTCAGATAGAATGGTATAATAGCACAATTATAGGAATGATGGCAAAGTTATGCGATATACCGAATAAATGAGATGACGTTCTTCAGAAAATCGAATTTTCTTTGAATAACACGATCTGTAAAACAACGATGAATACACCGAGTCGATTACTATTTGGTGTAGAATAAAATGGGCATACCAATGATCATTTGCGATTTCTGTTAGGACAAGATAATAAAGATAGAAGTTTACAAGACATGCGGCAGAAAGCGTCTGATAATATTGCAAAAGTTCAACAGTTAAATGAATAATTATATAATCAGAAATGAAAAAATGCGAATGTATACAATGTCGGCGACTATGTCATGATAAGTACTGTAGGCGTAATCTAGTAATATAGTATAGGCAGAATAAGTATTGAGACAAGAGAATCGCCGATAGCTAACGGGATCTAAGATGAACTATTCGGTGCGTAGAGAAACGCAGCTAAGTAAGTTAGTTAGTGAAAAGATCCAAATATACACGTATTTAGATGTAAATATAAATGAACTGTTCGGTGCAAGCAGGAGCATTCCGTTGAGAATATCAGAGAGGGTCGTATGCTTGTCCGTGCTTCTGTGTAATTTGCAATTAAGTAGCTTCCGAAATATATTACCTTACTAAATTTTAAACAAGTATCTTTTGTGTTAATTAAAATTATAAAATTTAATTAAAAGTGAATTCTTATAAAATTTATTGAAAAGTGAATTCGCTCATTTAAAAAAATTAGATATTAACCCTTTGACGTCTTGTAAATTTCATAAAAACATAAAAATTTCTAAATAGAATTATTTGAACCTACTATAGTAGATCGTATTACAAAAACTCTGTCAGACTGCGTTAGAGAGTTAATCTACAGTTCTAATATTTAAATCAAATTACTATATCTACTTTGTAATCAAAAAGTCTTGGGTATTTTTTTTATTAATATCACGTATTGTTGGAGATTATTCTATGATCCATTTTCTTCTATTATACAAGGTTTCTTTCAAACATTCTTGTATTTTCTTTTTACTCAAATCTGTAGAATTCGTAAATCTCATCCACGATAACTGTAACACAGAATATATTAATACTAATAATTATGTTATCTTATATGCTTAAAGTATTTAAAAAGTTTATATACCTTCTCATTTAATTGATCACCGTTTAAATATTGCTCACTAGAAGATATTTCATATATTGTTTCTCTTACAGAGCTTCTTGAGGAGTTAAAAATTCTATATTTTTTCTTAAATGAATGAAGACTTTTTTTTAAAGTTTTAAAATCTGAATTCAATAAATGCGTGTTTTGTATTTTCGTCGTAATAATGTTCCTATAAAATGTGGATGTAAATAATAGATTTAAATCTTAATTTTTTTGTAAATGAAGTAAAAATTTACGTAACCATTAGCTACTTTCTTATCCTTCAATATAGGAAATTCTGTTATTATTGCCATTGCTAGTGAAATTTTAGCATTTTCTGGAGGATAGCTAGAAATTAACTAAATTTATGTTATATCAATTCAGATTGTATTGCCTTATCAGGTTAATAAAGTTGTTTTTTAATTTTATATTAATATTAAAATTTTATATGTATGACTATATCTTTATACTTATTTCAATATTCATAATTAAGAGACCCCATTCTATTCATTAATGAAATAATTAATATCATTTAATTTTTTATCATTTTTTTTGTAACATTCCATAAACCAAAGTTTCGTATAAAATTGTGTAAATCATTGGCAAACAAGTTTTGATATAAACTCAATATGAAGTTACTATATATATATATATATATATATATATATATATATATATATATATATATATATATATTAATCGTTTGCGACCACAACGGCCCTTGACATTTTTGAGTAAGTAATTTGGTTAGAAATTAGGAGTATGGAGATTATATATGATAATGTGTGTGTAGATACGCATACATATATGCGTATTTCAATCAAACGCTGGATGTCGAGCTGATGTTTCTTTATTACTGCTCGTCTCCTAGTATCCTTATCTTCTACACTTAAATATACTATATATATATATATATATATATATATATATATATATATATATATATGCATGCATAAATTAATAAATATTTCCATCAGTGTTACAGTCCAATAAAAATTAAAATTAATACATAATAATATCAATACATATACATATCAAAATTAATACACATATATATGCATATCTCTCTCTCTCTCTCTCTCTCTCTCTCTCTGTGCGCTTGTAGGTGTGTAAATTTATATATATATATATATATATATATATATATATATATATATATATATATATATATAATAAACTTCTTGTGACAAATGATCAACTACTCCGCTACTTATTTCATAAGAATATTATAAAATATAAATTTTGTATGGATCATTTATAATTTACATATTTAACTTGGGCTACTACGGCCCTGATTAATACTAGAACAATCGATAAAACAGAACAGCATTTTTTGTACACTTCAAGTTCCGTAAACTTCCACAGTATATTAAAAATCAGGCGCTTCAATCGATTTTAACTTCCGCCAGAGGTATGGAGCACTCTTAAGGTGTGTAGCAGTCGTCTATCTATGATATATTATTTAATTTTTTCTTTGAAAAAATTCTTTATATAAAATACATGTTCTTTAAACTTATCAATAATCAAAGTAACTAAATATCCATTTATAGAACTATTACTTTGTAATTTGCCGATTATTTTAAGAATAAAATTTTCTAATTTCATATCAGATTCATTAGGATCAGCTGTTTCTACACAATATTATCATGTACAATTTCATCACACAGTGAACAATTCAGTTTCTCTATTTATTTATATTTTTTAATATTCAATCTGTTATTAAAATAATAAATTTTAAAGATCAGATTAGGTGTAATTTTTTATAAGAGATATACTTTATTTTTTTCTTTTAAAAAATTATTCAAATAAACTGTAGATCAATACGTTATTTTAAAAAAGTGAATTTAGTAAATGAGTAAAAAAACTATTCGTAGTTTAATTTTAAATTTAAAAGAAAATTTAACTTATTTCAAAGTTTCTTTTAATATTCTATGTGACGGGGAGAGCGTAGAGGAGAAGCTGAAAGAGAAAGAAAATAAGGCTGCCAGTCGTCTGCAATGTCAGCATATATTATAGATTAGAAATGTATTATATAGACAAACATGTATATAAAGCTTATTTAATTTTTAACAAGAATTTTCTCAATATATTATGTTTGTACAATAATTTTTGAACCTATAAACAATTGTACTTACAAAAAGATTATAGGCAACTGACAGTTTATCTTCTCGCGTAAATTGTTTAATACCTCGTACCTTTTCCGGGCCCGACTCCATTTTTCCTTCGCCTACTGTAAATCCTAAAAAATCTATTTTTCGCATGCCGAATTTACATTTTTTTAAGTTTAGTGTCAGCTCTGCCTTGCTTAGAAGTTGTAGCATATACTCTACGTTCGACATCAGGCCAACCCAATTTTCTCCTATAATACACGAATTATCGAAATAAGTTACCGCGATGTTTCTTTTATGTAAGGGTTCTAGCGCAATCTGCATTACTTTCGCAAAGTACATGGGCGCATTAACTAGCCTGAACATCGCCCGTGTAAATTCTCCCGTTGTATTCTTTGTAATAAATACGGTCTTTTCTTTCGCGATTTGTGAAAGAGGCACTTGTAGATATCCCTGCGCAAGGTCCAGAACGGCAAAACGTTTAGTATGATATAATTTTTCCAAGAAATTATCCAAATTTGGCATCGGAAAATGCATTTTGATAGTTTCTTGATTTAATTGGCGATAATCGACGACCATTCGTGACGATCCGTCTTTTTTTTCTAATAAACGCGGGGCTTGCATATGGTCAACTTACGTCCGTGATCACGCCAGTTTCTTTTCCGACGGATTTCACAACATTCTTTCCATAACCTTCTAATGACGATGCAGCACGATAAATTTTGAAATTATTATTTAATACAAACCACGCTTTTATTGTACATATATACGCCCCCATATCTATTTGCGTAAGTGCGTTACAATCACGAATCTTAATTTCTCTTAAGAACTTCCTGATCGCACAACCCGATTTTAACCTATAGTTCGAGACAGTTTGAACCTCTTCTATTGTTAATTTTGCATATTTTATGGACGCACAGCATCTACATGACAGATGTCCAACCTTATCGCATTTAAAACAGATTGGCGGTTTTCGCGGTGCTTTACAATCGCGTGCCATACCATTTGTCGCGTCGCAATTAAAGCACTTACTTATTCGTTGATCGTCGATCTCCTGCTTCCGTTGATTCTCTCTCTTATTATTTTATCAATTCTTTCGTGTTTGACTATATCTTGACATATAGACTGCGTATCCTCGTAATGCTGGCTTAGAATAAATTGACCTAACTGCTTAGACCATAATCCTGAGACTATTTCGGTCTTTATTTCTTCAATATCCAGTAACAGTGGTTTACACAGAAGAACCTTATCATGAAAGTATGTGATGGTATCTTTAGAATGTCCCTGGATTCTTTTTGTCATTGCTTCGACTTTCTCTACAGTGCTTCTGTTCGCTGTAAACATTCTCCGAAAATACAGCTTAAATGGCGTATAATCGTGGATATCCCAATTCTTTGCCATAAACCATTTGTGCGCTGGGTTAACAAGGTGTACTTTTATAGTACATTTACAGGCACCATATTTTTACAGGCATCATATGTTCTTTCATGAATCAAGCAAAACTAAGTAGATCCTTAAGGATATTTAAAAAAACCACTTTTTATTCAAGTTGGTCGTCATCTTGAATCGGCCAGTTTGAATTTTAAACGTTGGATGTAGCAATCAGCAACCCCAAAAACCCCTATGGAAATATTTTTACGCTTAGGAGAAATCTTCCAAACGTTTAGGAAAAAGAAAAAATTAATATGCGCATTACAGTACCGGGCCGGGATGACGGGACTTAAATTACATCCTTAACAATTGCAACATTTGTGGCCATCCTTGCTGTTGGATTCTATACATAAATCTTAACTTTTTTGCTCACTGAATAACAATATCTTACCTGAAATTATAATCTTCGCTGAAATAATGCAAGATTTTATAGTCAAATGCAAGGTACAACTTATATACTTTATAATATCATCATACTAATTTATAAAGAGAACGCGTTCTTTGTTTGCACACGATAAATAAAAAATTACTGAACCGATGGATTAGAAATTCGAAATATATATTCTATATTGTCGTCGGAAAGGCATATGCTATATTTTTAATTGAAAATCATTTTACTTTCATCAATACATTAAGAGCACAGTTTACGATCTTAGCAGAAAGTTTCACCAGTGGCTAGTAGATGGCGTCTTGAATTATGTCGAATATCAATTTAGGCTATTCATACCGGGCCAGCTCTTTTGAATAGTTATATCCAACTTTGAGATTAGTATCTTAAAAAACATGTGATTTGAGTCCGTATTGCCCTTGTTTTTCTTCATGTTAATCTGACACATTCATCATTTTCGAATACCTTTTAACGGACCAAATTAGGTTTAGTATGCTATGAAGAAATGACAGTGAAATTCTTTTGACTGCTAAGACTCATGTTCTTCTTCGCTGGTTAAAACCTGTTAATACTTCAGATTTGATACCTGGCTACTGCTACAATATACTTGTTCGCCGGGATCAGTCCTTGAATAATTATGTTTCGACGACATCACTTCGACTAAGATATATATGGAAACTCGTATAGGGGATTCTTTAAGATGCACCCCACTTAGTAAATATATATAAGTATTTTGAAGTATTTTAAAATACCTGAAAAATACGATTTTCTATAACGTATATATACATTTAATTTTTTTTTTTATTTATTAACCAGTTTTCAATCTCTTTATAGATTATTTTGCTATAGAATACAAATTTCTAATACATAGAAGTTCTATTCATACATTTAAATTACATTTTTTAAAATAGGAATAGATTTCAGTACATGTTTTTCGAGATGCCCGAATAAATATTAAATTACATGAGCATTATAAATAAATCTTTAGTATACTTATAAGGTAGCGACGCTCGTTCTCATACAAAGGGCCAAAATATACGGTTCAGATCTTGCTTTTCATTTCCGCATTGACAATCGGAGCAAGATACAACATTTATTTTGAATAATGAGTAAGCTAGACTATAATATAATATTTACAGATTTA
Organism: Sycobia sp. Sy_11; assembly: GCA_018907035.1. Classification (NCBI taxonomy): domain Eukaryota; kingdom Metazoa; phylum Arthropoda; class Insecta; order Hymenoptera; family Epichrysomallidae; genus Sycobia; species Sycobia sp. Sy_11. Next base: position 159,974 of record JACCIC010000062.1, on the reverse strand, counting down.
GCTTTTGGAAGCTTTTGGTTTACGTGTTTGTACATAAAAATTTTTAAAAAATTCTGTACCTTCGGAACTTAGTTCAGTTACATATATATGTGTGTGTGTTAGGGTGTTGTTGGGGCGTTGTCAGGATTATTAACCAAAGAACACTAACATTTATTAATTATAATGTACGTATATTCAGACTATAAGAAATTACAATAATATCAATATAATAATACAACATGAATTCACCTTCTCTCTCATACGTCACACAAATCTCACAAATCCGCGCACACGCGCCACGATGTTCATCTGACCAATGCCACACAAAATCTGACACAATCTGTCGATTCGCTCACCTCATCGCCTTGCTCTGTCCTTAATCACCTGTAGCTGTACCAACTTGTATAATTACCTAAATTCCCTGATCCGTCTGCGCGCAGTCACTCACTCAATCTATACCGCATTACGGTATTTTCCGAGTATACACACATTCATACATACAGATCCTGTCGCAACTTGTCTCTAACATGTGTTTTTTACTAGCTGTTAGTTTAGGTTGCTCTTTGACATCTGTATAGGGGATTTTTAAAGCGTGTATTTGTATTGGCTGCAGTCTTCGCAAGATTATCAACGTTTTCATTTTCACTGATTCTAATGTGCGTAGATATTCATACCAGTTTAATTATACTGTTCTTGGTAGTTCTTAGATAAAATTCTTGTATTTTCTTTTTTATTTCTATTATATAGAGATTAGTTATGGTATTGATTGGAACATTTTTTAAACTTGTTAGTGCACTTAGAGAGTCAGTGAAAATAATAACGTTTTGTTTCAATCTGGTTAAAGCAAATTGTATTGCACCAATGATAGCGATGCACTCAGCGGTAAAAATTGAAACGTTTTTATTCAAACATTTTTGGTGACATAAATTAGAATTTTTGACTAGATAAGTACTTCCTACAGAACTCGATCTTTGTCATTTGCTTCCATTCATAAAAATGGCATATGAGTTCTCGTTAACAATTAGTTCGTCTACCGCTTTATTTGGATTATGTACGTTTTTGAAAGAATTTCCGAACGATATATCTATATTGACATTGTAAAATGACATGCTATAGTCTTAGTCTATTTGATTCAAACCTATTAAGATCTTTGTTATGCATATTTATAATCTAGATTACAGTTTTATGCACACTCAGATTTTTATTTGAATAAACTTTATTGAGAAAATTCGTGCATAAATATTTTGCTCTTTCTTGTAATAAATCAAGTTTGGACTCTGCAAGTAAAATACTTGTAGGAGTACTTAGTCTGTAACCTAGTGCTAGCCAAATAGCGTTGTATTGTATCTTTTCTAACGGGTCAACTTTCACTTTTTGTTTAGAAAAATATATAAATAAGCCATATTCAATTATAGATCGAACGTAATTTTTGTACAAAGGAAGTAATGTTTCTGGTGTTGCACCACACCATGTTTCTCTAAGATATTTAATCAAGTTAATTGCTTTTGATATTTATTTCTGAATGTAGTCTATATGGCCTTTAAAAATCATTATGTAGTCAAAAACTATTCTAAGAAAACGCACAGTTTCGCTTGACTTAATGATAGTATCTTTATCTTAATGGAGGTTTGACTAGGTGTAATCCTTTTTTTATTAAAATATATAAAAATGTTTTATTCGTAGAGAAAGACAAACCTCAGTTGTTACAAATTATTGTAGCGGTTTTTTAAAATAATTTTTTACAGGTTTTCATAGAGCCTCTTTGACAGAAGATTGCCAAGTCATCGGCAAATTGAGAAACTGTTACACTTTTTGGAAAATTATCAGTTATTTTGCTAAGTTATATATTGTAAAGGAGAGGGCTTGGAACTCCTCTTTGAGGAACATTCTTATATGTAAATCTAGGTTCTCTCTCTCCACTTTCTGTCTATATAATTCTTTTTGATTTTATGAATTTAACAAACGTTATTAAATTCTAAAAACAATTAATAGAAGCAAATTTTTGTAGTAAGATATCTATATTTAGATTGTCAAATGCATTTTTTTTTTAAATAATTGTTCTATTTTTAAATTTTAATTTTCTAAGTGAGACCATTACGAAATCCATTCTGGCTTAAAAGAAGAAAATTATATTTTTCTACCCACCACCGTAGCTTATACTTAATCATAGATTCGAAAATTTTGCAAAAGTAGAACGTTAATATAATAGGACTAAGGTCTTTTTTCAGACTTTTTAATAAAGTGTATGTAACTTTCTTTCCACTGAATTTGATAATTATTGGAGGCATATATTTCGTTATATATATCTATAAGTAGTAATTTGTATTTACTTGGAAGTAATTTGATACAGTCATATCCAATTCCATCTAGTCCAGGAGCTAAATATGACTATTTATTATTTAGTGTTGTTTTAAATTCAGCAAGAGTGAAGGATGAGTCGAAAAAGGCATTAATAGTGTAAGCAAGTAGCCAATCTGGATTTGTAGAGGCCCATGGAGGACTTATTTTTTGTTGTACTTCTCTATATATTTTTTCCCATTGATTGTTTGCAGAAGCATATTACGAGTTAGTTTTGTACCATTTATTTCTTAAAATTTTGCACGTGTTCCAGACGTATTTTCGGCCAATCTGATAAAGCAGTTTCTGGAATTTTTAGAGAAATTGTACTTGAGTGCCGCTTTTCTAAGTTGCTTGACTCTGTCGCATTCTGCGTCTCACCATGGAACTTGATTGCGGTGTAATTTGTCATTCAAATTCTTTTTCTTTGGTGTGTTGAATATGATAGCTTCTTTTATTATATTAATGAGAAGTGAATATTCATCGCAGGCTGATAGTGCATCGTAGTCATTAATATAAACATTGTCCAAATTATCATTAAGATTTTGAATTGTATCGTTCCAATTTATTCTTTTAGATGATATTTTATAAGTTTTTTACGGTAAATATTTGTTTCTATATTGATTTCAATAAGAAGAGGTAAATTATCAGAGCCCCAGGTATCGTCATTTACTTTTATGGTAGTTATATTAATTAAAGAGGGAGAACAAAAAACTAGATCAATATTTGAAGTTTTGTTATTTCGTAAAGATATATGAGTTTTCATATTTGTATTGATTTAAATTAAATTAGAATTTTTAATGCAATTGAGTATTCTTTCCACATTTATATAATTTTTTTCACCATTCCAGCTTGCGTGGTGAGCATTGAAATCGAGCATAAAAATAGTTGCATTTAGATCACAAGCATTGTGCAAAATTACATTCTATACTACTTGTAAAAGAGTGTAACCTGGAGTTCTGTGACATATTAAAAGATTGAAACAAGGCGTTGCATTAATTATTTTTATGCCTAATAGTTCTACATATTTATTTGAATATTTTACATGAGTTAGTTCGAGAAATATGCTGTTCCTAATTAATAACTTCCTAAAAAATACTTCTTCTCCTTCCATGTCGTTGACGATCTTTTCTAAAAGTCTTGCATCCTGTAAATTTCACTTGGTTATTTGTGTTGTTGTCCGTTAATCAAGATTCGACAGAGCAAAAATATCTAGGTTTCAGGGATTTCCGCTAGTTCTTCTCTTTTGTTTGTTATGCTTCGAGAGTTGCAAAATAACACTTTAAGATTTTTTTAGTTGTATACGAAGATTCTGTTGACATTTTTTATCTTGTTTGCGAAGTATCATCCGATTGAGACGAAGAGTCCGATTCTTGGTCCGAGTGGCTGCTCGCATTTGCACTTTGTTTTATTAGTTTTTTCTTTAATCTTTGACATCTAGCCCTTAAATTTTGTTCTGCAGTTACGTCTAAAATTTCTACGAATCCTTCGATATTATTAGTGAAATTTAGAGCTAAGCGACATTTAAAAAATGTCGCTGGCTCCCAGATTATAATCCATCCAAATAGTCGTCGTTTGATAGACCTATAGATTCGATTACAATTACATCTTCTTTTTTTGGTAGTGACGCAACGTTAGCGTAAGTTTTTTCAATATGGATTGAAAGGTACTTAGTAATTATTGGCTGCCATGGCTTCCGTTGTCAGAAGCCGATGAACCTGACATTCTGTATGCGGCACTGCTCTACACAAACTACAAGTACAGTTGTCTGCAGCAGCTTACACGTTTATTACACTTAACAATTTACTATAAATATTATTAACACAATGTACAAGAATTGTATTCGATAATACTTAACATGAATATGAAAACATGGCTGGTCGCGCCGGAGACACGAGCCGGACTCCCATTTAATATATTATGTTATGCTACTTTTACTTTCTGATTTAAAGTATGTAAAATGTATAAAGAATAATTAAGTTTTTCGTTTGTATTATTTTTTAGATAATATGTATAGCTGTAGGGTATAAAATTAAATTTACTATATTTACTCAGTGTTAATTACACCTTATTGATTATTATTATTAATAACGTATCTACATTATACCTACCATATACCTATCTAACTTTAAGTATAGTAATAAATGTTTGGTAATATTCTTTTAGTATTTCTACTATGAAATAAATTTTTAACTCATGTTTATCAATTTTGCAATACAAATATATGATATATATATATATATATATATATATATATATATATATATATGTTGATATAATCAATGAAATAATATACTTTATTGTGATTAGAAACTTTATTCAACTAATAAAATATAATGCGTGATCGATGTACAAAATAAGTAACAATTTAAGAATATATAACACAATATATAAATAGTATGTTAGGAACTTTCCGCAATACTGTCACTCTCGGTTATAATAATCAGACAGATTATTTCGATCCTTTTATAGCTGCAGGTGCCATTATTCCGCTTCTCGCTGAGGTCCTATTGGTGCGGGCTAACAATACTACTGAACATATTTTCGTTGTATATCAATACCCTTCCTCAACGATAATGTGTATTCAACCTGCCGCTTTTAGTCCACTCGTTTCAGCAAAATAATTTAGTTTTATTCGATTTAGAGGCTTCGTCAGCATATCTGCAATCATCTCTTCTGTAGGGCAATATAAAAATTTTATTAATTTTCTCTCCTTTAAATCTTTGATGTAGTGGTACTTAGTATCAACATGTCTTGTACGGTTGCTGTTTCTTTTAATATCTATTATTTTTAAGCAGCTTTGATTGTCTTCAAAAATCGTGGTTTTGATGCCTTGAATTTGTAGAAATTCTTTTATGATTTCTTGTAACCATATAGCTTCTTGAGAAGCTTCTGCAATGGAAATATACTCAGCTTTTGTGGATGATAGAGCTACGCATGTCTGTTTGCGGCAAGCCCAACTTATTGTAGCTCCCATGAATTGAAACAGATAACCGCTGTTTGATTTTCGGTTCTTACGGTCTTCGGCCTAGTCTGCATCCGCATAGCCGATAATTCTTCGGTGGCATCACCTCCAAGGACAAGCTCGTAATCTACCGTGCCTTTTAAGTATCGAGCTACTCTTTTTGCCTCGATCCAATCCACCGATGTAGGTTGTTTATTACATTGGCTCAGTATAGCTACACTTGCGCTTATATCCGGTCTGGTGTTTACAGCTACGTAGAGCAATGATCCAATCAATTGTTGATAATGCTCTTGATTGTCCATTATAGGTTGTACCTCCGTTATTTTGATATATACCGTATCAAGCGGTATTTGGGATGGTTTCGCATCTTGTAGACCGTATCTATTTAAAATTTCTTTAATATATCTAGTCTACTTAATACAGTACATACCATCTTTATCTTTTCAGACTTCCACTCCTAAATAATTTTGTAAAATTCCAAGATCATCTAGATTGAAACTTTCTTGCAGAAAAGCTGCTGTTCTATCTATTACCGAAATCTCCTTGGCAGCTATTAGGATATCGTCCACATGTATTATTATATAGATAACACTATTATTTTCCCTTTTCATATACAGGCATGGATCGTTATAGCTCTGTACAAAATTTTGACATTTAAGGATCGAATCTAATTTTCTATTCCATATATTGGCTGCTTGCTTTAAGCCACATAGACCCTTTTTTAATTTGCTCACCTGTTCTTCGTTCTTGATCACTTCGTATCCTTCCGGTTGTTTCATGTAGATGTCTTCTATCAAGTCACGATTAAGAAAAGCTGTTTTCGCATCAAAATGTTTTACTATTAGTGGTTTTCTACCTGCTATGGAGAGTAAAATCTTGAAGGTTGTTTGCTTTACGACAGGTGCAAAAACTTCGTCGTAGTCAATCCCAAATTTTTGCGAGAAACCACGGGCGACGAGCCTGGCTTTGTACTTCTTGCCCCGCCCCTTTATCTGTCTTGGTCTTAAAGAACCATTTGCAGGTAACAATATTTTGATCCTTTGGCCTAGGTACAATCTCCCAGGTATTATTTTGCAGTAAGGCATTATATTCTTCTTTCATTGCGCGCTCCCACTCATTTCTATCTGATCTTAATAGCGCTTCCTTTCTAGTTTTCGGATCCTCTTCTATAAAAGCTGCAAATTTAGATACTGCAATATAACGATCTGGCGGAACGCCTCTGTTATCTCTTGTAGATCTCCTTAATTTTCCTGATGTATCTATTTGGCTATTGTTTTCTTCTTCTGTAATTTCTTCTTCTGCACTTGAATAAAGCGATTCATCCTCATCACTGCTTTCACAGTTAACATCCGGATCAATATTCTTCTTTAAACACGTATATTCTACTACAGAATTTATTTCGTTGTTGACACCATTATCTTGAATAAATGTTGCATCGTGATTTATTTTTAGTGCTCCTGTTTCTATCTCAAAGAATCTATAAGCCTTTGATTCTTCTGAATAGCCAATAAAAATACTTTCCTTACATTTTGCATCTAATTTCTTATGGTGCTCCTTGGTCACGTACACGAGCGCCTTGCATTCAAAAAATGCAAGTTCCTAACATGAGGCTTTTCTTTAAACCATAACTCGTACGGTGTTCGACCCGTTACTCTCGTCGGCAATCTGTTTTACAAAAAATTTACCGTTGTTACTGCTTTGCCCCAATATTTTTTATGTATACTTGCATCCATTATCATACACCTTGCCATTTCCATAAGCGATCTATTCTTTCGCTCGGCGACTCCGTTTTGCTGGGGAGAGTATCCAGCCGTATATTGAGCCTTAATTCCGTTATAATCTAGAAAATCCTTTAAGCTTTTATTAATATACTCACTTCCCCGATCGGATCTTATAATTTTTGGGATTTTCCCAAATTGTGTTTTTGCCATCTGTACATATTCTTTAATTTTTGACACGGCTTGATCTTTTGTTTTCAATAACTGTACGATTGTATACCTGGAGTGATCGTCGATGAGAATCATTACGTAGCGATTACCTCCTGGCGTTATTGTCTCCATAGAACCGCAAATATCTGTGTATGTACGTAGTCAAGAATAGCCGGTGATTTATGGTGGGATACTTTCGGAAAGGGCTGGCGAGACATTTTTCCTTTTTCACAGTATTCACATATCTCTCGCCGTCCGCAGTCCGTAATGTGTAAGCCGGTCGCTAATTCCTTTTCGGCTAAATCTTTAATAACACTAATATCACAATGGCCGAAACGTCGGTGCCACACGTGCTGACAGTTCTTACCGTGCTGAATATTTATTGCTGCACACGATCTTTCATTAGCCTTTTGCACTTCATATAAATCTTCGATGTTTGATCCGCACTTAGTAACTGCTTGATTTTCTCCATCCTTAATAATTTTGCAGGTATTTATACTAAAATTCACGTTATAACCTTCCTTTGCGAGCAAATGTTGATGTATAAAGCACGTCCTTAAGCTTTAATTCTGTCTGATTGCCATTCACAACACATTTTATAGCACCTGAGCCCTTTCCTTGAATTTCACTTACTTTATCCATGTCGGCTAATCGCACAAAACCTTTTACCGTTGCATCAAAGTTCGTGAAAAATTTCTTTGAGTTTGTCATGTGGCTGGTTGCTCCAAAGTCTATAAACCAAGTATTTCTATAATTCTTCTCAGATTTAACACTGAAATGTGCATATTCAACATTTGCTGTAGATTCATTTTTGTAGACACTCTCCACACTCATGAATAATTTTTATTTTGAGAGGGATAAAATTTCCTTTACCGCATTGGCTTTATTATTGCTTTTGTCTTTTTAGACTTTATACTTTCTGCAGTCTTGTTTAATGTGGTCTACTTTTTTACAGAAGAAACAGCTCCTAATTACTGATCCACTATTTTTATTTTGTCCACTGTTGTTACTGTACGTTGTTTTCATTGCTGTTTCTGCTACAGGAATGTGGTTTCTTACATCCCTTTGACCTCCGCGCCTTTTAAACTCATCAATTAATTTGCTTTTGATAAATTGAGAGATAATGTCATGTTCTGGTCTGCTCTCCAATGCTGTTACGAGCGTATCGTAAGATTCCGGTAGACTTCCTAATAACATGGCTGTTAGTAAATCATCGGCCAATTCGGTCCCGACAGCAGTCAACTGGTTGACAGTATTTGAAAATTTCGTGATGTGCATCTCCATATCACCGTCTTCATCAAGGACTGTTCGACATAATCGTTTTAAAAGTAAAACCTTTGACGTGAGCCTTGCCTTTTGGGGGTATTGTTTTAACGATTCCCAAGCCTGTTTTGCTGTTGCGGCGCTTCTTATATGAATAAGCTGGTCATCTTCAACCGATAAACCAATTCTCACACGCGCCTTATCGTTATTCCTTTTCCACGCAAATAACGCCGTAGTCTCCGAATCAGCGGGCTTGTCGTACACACTTACGTCCCATATATTTTCATCTATTAACAGAAGTTCCATTTTGTAGCTCCATACGGCGTAGTTTTCGCCGTTAAGCTTCTGAAAAGAGCATCTGAATTATGAGCCTTCTGCCATTTTCCGTATAATGAAAATAAATGAAACACTTGAAAGTTCACTTGTATTGCACAATAACTTAATCACTTTATTTTAGCTATTCCTACTTTCAATTATATTCTTTTAGTTACTTAACGCGCACTGAAACCTGGTCCCATAACCTGTTGATATAATCAATGAAATAATATACTTTATTGTTATTAGAAACTTTATTCAACTAACAAAATATAATGCGTGATCGATGTACAAAATAAGTAACAATTTAAGAATGTATAACACAATATATAAATAGTATGTTAGTAACTTTCCGCAATACTGTCATTCTCGGTTATAATAATCAGACAGATTATTTCGATCCTTTTATAGCTGCAGGTGCCATTATTCCGCTTCTCGCTGAGCTCCTATTGGTGCGGGCTAACAATACTACTGAACATATTTTCGTTGTATATCAACAATATATATATATATATATATATATATATATATATATATATATATGACTTGTTTTATATTACACTACTTTTCATACTCATTTGTAATTCATTAAAGTATTCATTTAGAAAATTTCTTTGTTCCATATCCAAAGTAAGAAAATTAATTTATTTTACTTTTTAAGTGTGGATTTCGGTATTTTTACCGATGACTAAAGATTAATGTATTATGATTAATACAATACAAGAGGTATTCAACAATAAACTTTCCCTAGTTTGGTATTTTTTTCAGACGCTATCTAGCGTAATTGAGCTGATTATAGTTTTAGTTTAAACTCTATCGATAACAACGGAATTGATTTTGGTGGTCGAGAATACTTTTTCAGCGGTACAAATTCGGCAATCATGGAGCTACCAGTGGAAAGCGGAATCGCTTGTGAGTTACGTGCGGTGATCTGTTTTTTAACTGTAAAAGGTTGAAACGGTAATCAAATTCACAGTGAATTGGTGACTGTTTATGACGATAAACTTGTGATTTTCTTAAAGGACGCACAGAAGTGAACGATGAGCAGCGTGCAAGATATCCCAAAAAAGCCGTTACTGACGATGCGATTGTAGCGGTTGACCAAATTATTCAAAAGAACAGGCAATGGACTATTGATTATACTTTGGAAATGATGCATCCTGAATATCAAATTCGCCGAGCTTCAATTCGTAAAATATTGTCGGGGAAGCTGCGTTACAAAAAAAGATAATTACAAAATTGCAAAAGTCGTTGAATCGTAGCTTGAAAAAGAGGGTATACCATTTGTTAGATTATTTTAGCCTTCTATAAATAATAAAGCAAAAATACTTGAAACTAAATATTGGACGATATCGTAAATGGATGTAAACATATGTGTCCACTGGGTCTTATTACGATCTGCGTCTTTGCTGCCCTGCGCGGCAAACGATTCATGAGTTTATTATTTAGATGCCTGATGTTTTTTTATAGGTTTTAAGTTTCTCACAAGGGCTTACAGAGTTTTCTTTATCGAGTACTGTAGTGAGTCTTGCGTCGTCCTTTCGTTTGAACAGACGCCTTTTCTTTCCTCGTTTGAAATAAAGTTCAAGTTAAAAGATTATTTCGTGTATCTTTATTTTAACATTTCACCTACTATAATTAATAAACATTCAATACCATTTTTCCAGGAAGGTTCGTTTAAGCTTGCAAATGGATAAAAGAAATTTCCAAAACAACTATGTGGAAAAAAGATTTTAAGAGTAAAAGAATAAAGTTAAATTACTTTTACAGCCTACAATTAGTATTTTATTTTCTTCCAACACCGGAAAACTTAATGTTTGAATACTCTTGGATTTTGATTATATAATTAAACAGAATCTAAAGCTTATTTATTTAAATACTATCACAAATTATGCTGGATTATATAGAATTGTATATTAGGGGAACCTGGGGCTGAATGAGGTATGGTGTAAAATGGGTCATTTAAAATTTCTAATGAAAATAGTTGTTTAAATGAGCGATATTTTTTATAATATGCAATTCTTAGAGAATATCAGAATTTCAAGAAAAAATATTAGTTTTTTAAATAAATAAACGATTAAAAAATCTTGAAAATCAGCTAGTAAACATAAAAAATTCTTGTAAACTTTCATCGACCAAACAAGCATTTATATAAGATCATATTCATTTATAATTACTATCATCAGATTCATAATGTTCTTAGGAATAACCATCATGCCTTAAATTTATAAATAAAGTGTATTAAATATGTTTTATAAGTAAATTTGAAAAATGTTCGTATTGGGGCGGTATGGGTTTTCGAAACAGGGCGCAATGGGTCTACGCTCAGCGCGCGCAGACGTGTTGCGTGTATGCGTATTAGCCAGTATAAGCAAGAATATTTACTTTAAAGGTATGGAAGATCTTTTATGGCACCTATTAAGGGCCTTTTTTAGGATGCACATGATCGTATTTTTTTCATTTTGCTAAATGATATACAATTTTTAGCCTTTAAACAAAAACTGCGTCTACGTCCATGGGAGACGTTTCGCTCACTCTGTTTAGGTTTTTAGCCATCTATAAGATGTTCAATAAACCACAATCTAGAAAAAAATAAAGGAACACTCTTGTCTGTTTAAAATTTGAAAATTTTGACAGTATTCTTTTAATTCTCGCAACAATTACTTCGCTTTTCCTCCTCGCTATAAATTAATTTTCATATCACTCCTTTATATAGTTTATATATATTTAGTGTAAATATATTGATTTTCTGTGCATATTTTTAAATCGTATTTTGTACGTTATAACAGTTTTATATATATTTATAAAAATTATGAAGTTTATTAATTTATGATATTTAATATATACACAAAAAATTTTAATAACTTTTATAACATTTATTTTTTCTATTGCTGTTGTTTTAATTTTATTGTTGTTATTAATGTAAAGAATTCTCCATGTAATTTAATCCAATACGTTAAATTAAACAATACAATAAATTAAATAAAACATATTCTGCATTCTCACAATAGTTCTTCTGTTTTATAATAATAATTTTTTTATTCATAATCAGAAATTATTTAAACAACTTTTTAAAGTTTCATTATAAAAAAACTTTAAGTTTAATTATAAAAATAAGAACAAACAACTTTTTAAAGTTTAATTATTAAAAAATTAATGGTTCATAAAAAGAAATATGTTTCCTTCTGTTGGCTATGAAATATTTACCCAAAGTAACTAACTAAAGTAATTTTTAAATTTATTAATCATTTTTTAATAATTTATTAACTGTTTGTAATTGTATTTTATAATTACATTGTAATGTATTAAAAAGTTATTCAATTTTTAACATCTTAAACTTGCTTTATTCCCGCAGCGTGAAACCCATTACAAAACGTATAGCCCATACCGCCCCACAGTTGGGGCGGGATGGGTTTTCTGAGACTGTTACAAAAACTTCATTTCTCTATTAAAAATAATTTATTTTTCATATGCTTTTGTTATCCATTTACTTGCGGAAGCATTATTTTAACTTTTTAGCCCATTGGCAACCTTTGACAAAACTTAAAGAAACCATAAAAATCCTCTTAAAATTTTCATACCCTTCCCACATCAGATTCTTCTATTTGTGCTCATTAAAATGGCTTAAAATTTAATATTAAAGTGCCAAAGTTAAATGAGTATTACATACATATTCGTATGTAACTGCGTATAGTAATTATATTAATCGTGCTCAAGCATATTTTCTTTTACGAAATTCAGTCAGCATAATTTATAATTAAATTTAAATTATGTGGTTAATGTGTCTATATTTGTTAATTCTATATATGGAAAACCTTTAATATAATCTTCGAAATATTTAAAAATATTTTGCATAATCAAAATTATGCTAAGATTTCAATTAACGTAATTCTTAATTTAAATGTTATATTGTATTATCTGACTAGTTGCCGCTACTTGGATAGACGACCACGAAGAACTAAAATGAACACTCATACATTTAACTATTGATTAATTATGATTTATATTTTTTGTTAAAATGTATCGAGATTAAAATCGATATTTTTCCACTCGAGAAGGGTTACTTTTTCATCGCGTGTTGAAAGTTGCCAAAGGAAAAATAATTTAAATTAAATACTATTCGAACGTTTGCGAGAATCGCGTGAACTTATCAAGTAAAAAAGCCACGTTTAACGAGGCTTTTAATTAAAGTTCTGCTTTCCAGTTCGTATAATTTTGAATTACATCCAAGAAAGACAACGTTATTTCGCTCAGCTCCAACTCGCTACAGGATTGAAAATTTCAGGGAACGCTTTCTTGTTAGAATAGACAAAAAAATGAAAAATCAGCGTTTTTACGTCTTTTGATATCAATTTCTTACCTACCCTTTCGCTCATTTTTGATATGCATTTATATTTGTCTTTCCTTTACTGAAAAGCAAGTCTTCTCATTTATGGTTCTTTCTCGCTCTCTTTCCTCTTTTTCCTTTATATACATTCTTCGTAATAAGCTATCTTCTTGTCTTTCTCTTTTCACGTATTTCTCATGTTGCTCCCCCCTCTCTTTCTCATTCTCTCTCTCTCTCTCTCTCTCTCTCTCTCTCTCTCTCTCTCTCTCTCGGTTAACGGAAATACTGTAAGCGAATGAGAACGAGGGAGAGAGAATGACAGGTTGCGAGAGGAGAGGGGAAGGTGCAACAATGACAAAGCTAACGGCACCTTTGTAGGTCAAAGTGAGACACCGGAGTGATGTATACTCGGACAAGAGAAGGACAGAGAAGAGAGGGGGAGAGACTAGATAGAAGGAAAAGAGTGCAAGAGGGAGAGAGACAACGGGTGGATGAGAGAAGGAGGGAAGATAAAGGTCTATCTCGCGCGCGTGCTCTGATTCTCTTTTGCAACGGCGTCGTCGTACATCGTGAAAGAAAGAGACGGAGCAATAGTGAACTCAAGGCGAAGCAAAGTAGAGAGAAAGAGAGACAGTGAGACAGAGAGACAGAGAGACAGAGAGAGAGAGAGAGAGAGAGAGTGACTGAGCGCAGGAGGAGAGGGGAAGAGAGTGAAGGAGAAGGAGAACAACATCGAGAGAATGGGTAAAAGAGCGAGAGGTAGATAGACACTCTCGATGAGTGGGAGAAGACGAGGGAGTTAACATCAGGAGCGAGCGAGAGAGATTGAGAGAGGAAAGGAGAGGAAGTGAAAAGCGTGCACGGCGCGCACGAGCGGTGAGAGAAGAGAAGGAGAGGAGAGAGAGAGAGAGAGAGAGAGAGAGAGAGAGAGAGGGAGAAAGAAGGAAGGAGCGAGGAGAATATCGGGGTCCACAACAAAATCGCTTAATCGCTTCGCGCCACCGTCCGCGCTAGCATCGTAGCACCGCACGCGCCGCGTGCAGCATCGCGCGTTAGGCAAAGAAAGAGATAGAGCATAATTCCCGCATTATTTACCACACGCGTATTTTACGCAGCAGAAGCAGAAGCTGCACTCGCAGAGGTGACAACAGCAGTAGCTGCAGTATACAGCGATTCTGTATAATATTGGCAGGCTCGTCGTTCTCGTCATATAATAGAAAACGCGCACGAGGCGTGCGCGCGAAAAACGTCAAAAGTGTGCGCGCCAGCGCGAGCGCACATTGCGATCGTAGAAACGTATCTTACACTGTGAAGCTCGGATGTCCGATATTGTTCGATAACTCATAGGTTAACACGCCGGCCCTCCGATTCGTATAGGCATATACATGTCGCAAAGTTTACAGTTTTCCGCGAGTGTCGCCCGATACTATTTGCGCGAGGTGTCTCGCGATTACATAGCGCGCTGTATAAATATAATCATATCAGTGTTCTGTGCGTCTTTGTGTGTACTGTTTTTTTCTATTGCATTATTGCATATTAACCCATATTGACCGTGCCGAGGGAGGTCCAGAGGGTGCATCAGCGGGGGCCGCATATGTAAGCGGCGAGGAAAGAGTGAAGTTCGTTTCCGTTGCGCTTCTCGAATAGCGGGAGACACGTCGCCTTACATCCTTGCAAAACTCTGGTGAGTCGTAATAATAATTATTCCCGAATCTCGATATCGTGCTCAATGTAAGCTCGGAATTACTATCTTATAGACTTTGTATAATTATTGGCTGGAGCTCATCGCTTCGTTGCTATATGATTTTTTTTCTTCTCGTTTTTTCCATGAGCATATGTATATTTATATTTATCTGCATTGTTTATATATGTTTACGTATACACAGTTGCACGAAGATGCTCCTTATATACAGTGTCTTCTGCATGCGCTTCTTCCGTTTATACCAGTGAAGTTGCTTTTTTACTGGACATGTCTGGTGCCCGAGAATTGTAATGTCTAGAATGATTTTTATCGATATAAACTCGGATATAAAGCTTGAACAAATCTTTAATAAGAATTTATTAAGATTTAATATTAGTATTTAAATAGATTTGAAAGTGTGATTTTTATCCAGAGCTTTGATCGAATTTTATACCGTGCTTGTTCATTTGTTTTTGCTTAAATAATAAAAGGAAACTCAGGAAGTTGTGTATTCAGTTTAGGAATTAAACATTTATATATATTGTTACGTTGTGTCGATTCTATAATAATTTGTGGTGTCGATTCTATAATAATTTGTGGTGTCGATTCTATATATAATCGCACGCGCTTCATTTAAAGCACCATACCGTTAAGAATAAAATAATTTATTTTAAATAATTAATATAATTATTCATAATTAAAAAAGCAGACTCTTATTTTTACCCATCTAATCTTAAAGCTAACAAATAAAATTTAATATTTATACAAGTGGAAAAGACTACACGTATTATTATTGTATAAATATATTTTGATGACATTCAAATTATTAAGTTCATTTCGTTATAAAAACTTTCGGTTCATAAAAATCTAGACGAAATTTTGTTCAATTATAATACCAAGAATATGTAGAACTCCGAAATGCATTGTTTTGACAGAGTATGTAAATCGAATATGACGGACATTGATATTCCATGTAAATATAATCAGGACTAATATAGGTTTAAAATTTGGAAAAACTTATTGACCACACGCGCCTAATAAAAAAATTCTATATGTATTCAGTTTGTATGGTTTCCATGCCTCGAAATGGCACAATTAAAAAGGTCGCATCATTTTATACTCATGGACGTGGGACAAAAGAAAATGCTGAAATAAAAATGGAAAATTAACGCGAAAACGTCGTGTGACTTGCACCGCCTATAGAAGAATTGTCAGGTGAAAAACAGCGAATTGA
Organism: Sycobia sp. Sy_11; assembly: GCA_018907035.1. Taxonomy (NCBI): domain Eukaryota; kingdom Metazoa; phylum Arthropoda; class Insecta; order Hymenoptera; family Epichrysomallidae; genus Sycobia; species Sycobia sp. Sy_11. Next base: position 143,945 of record JACCIC010000062.1, on the reverse strand, counting down.
GAGAGCTCACCCCCAGTGACTATTTATATATATTTATATATATATATATATATATATATATATATATATATATATATATGTGTGTGTATATATATATATATATATATATATATATGTGTATATATATATATATATATATATATATATATATATATATATATATTATTAGATTTTAATTCGAATTTTCTAAGCCGTGACGGCATTGTGTATATTACATTTTGCATAATGTAATGTTTTCTTTTTTGACGAAATGATCATGTTCGTCTTTATACTTTAACGTTTACGATATTAATCTCGACAATGCAAATTAATAGTAAAACAATTCATAATTGCACTATTTATCCAAAATGAAACTGTCTCGACCCAACGATCATTTCTCTTTGGGCGTGCAAGAATTATAATTTTGATTCGGTTTCTGCCCCGCGTTCTCTCTCTCTCTCTCTCTCTCTCTCTCTCTCTCTCTCTCTCTCTCTCTCTCTCACTCTCATAGAAATGACAGAAACAGGAAAGATCCGTACATATAATCTTCAATTAAGCGTCCCGTTCTCCTGTGATTTTTCCAACAGATCGATCATCAGCACCACCAGCACACCACCACCGCCGCTAGTTCTTTCAGGCTGCACGCGTCTTCGTTAGTCCCCCTACTTTCGAGTTTCTATATGTCGCTCGACAACGAAGAGGAGCAACAGACGAGGGAGCATTGGTACCATAGGCGGTGCAATCAGCAGCCAAATCCGAGCCGCTAAGAAAGGATAGAGAAAGAGAGTGGAGTGACTTCGCGCCACCGCTCCGCTGGCAAACCCTCTGGCCTTCTTTCTTGTTTGTTCTTATCTTGCTCGAATCCCCCCTCTTCTTCTGGAGCCCCGGGAAAATAGTAAACCGGGAAAACGGGACTCCTCGAGGACGAAGCCGCCGTCATCGCGGGCTCCGCTGCAGCGCCGAGTCGCGAGACTGCGAGCAGCATGGTGAGGTACGAATAAGAGACATCCCATATTATAAATATGCTTGCTACTATATATACATTGCTTTTTCCCTTATTTTTTATCCCCCTTTCGAGTCATGTTCAAATTACTCGAGGCAGTCAGAAAGGGAGTGAGTCGAGCATTTGCATAATGTGATCTCTAAGCCCCCCCTTTTCAAGGGACATTTTTATTTGAAACATATTTTTAAAATCCTACATGAAGTAAGGTTGGGGAAAAAATCATTTAAAAAAATTTAAAATAGCCTTGTATGCAGTACGGACAGACCTTTAAAATTTATGCTTGCGACGATCAGATATTTTGTGTGTATGCGTGCGCGCCCTTTCATTTGCTTGTAACGTACAGAGGAATAGAGAAGGAGGAGGAGGGCGAGAAGCAAGGAATTATAGTCAAAAGATGCGTTGTATTTTCCTAATTATCCGGAAATGCTTGAAAATTTTCTGCCATGCTTAAAAAAGTGCGTGTATATATAAGCATGTTCACCTTTACCAAACAAACGCTAAACGGAGCAATTCAATTATACTTTCATATGCAAGTTAAACATTCTTTTAGTGCTTTATATATTAATTTATTCTTTTAGTTATAAGTTTTTTCTTATACAATGTAATATTTACGAATTAAGCTGCAATGTATCGGCAAATTTTTTATTTTACGTGATCAGTGCTGTGTATTTTATGCGATTTTTTATGCATATCAATTAGAAAATGGTATTCAATTTTTGGAAATTCGAGAATTTTTAAAAATTGTAATTTATGTAGGTTGTAATGCTTATACTAATGCTATGATTGATTCTTCTTTAATTTTTATGTTTAAAAGCATTTTGATTCTGTAAATTAATCATCTGTTCAATGGGAGAAGCGGCAGTACTTGTACTTATACTTCTTCCCGAGCTTAAAAAGTAATCACGTAAGTACTTACATATATTGAATGAATTTCCGTAAGCTTATACATATATATAATTATTTTAAAAAATTTAAAGATCCAAACGAAGCTTCAACACATACTGTTCTCCTATTTAAATAAAATTGGCATTTTAACCAATGTTTCTTTTTCTAGATATGTAACGGATAACGGTATATAACAAAAAATGTACAGCGTTGCGTGCGCGCACGCGCGCATGTGTATGCGAGCATGTGTGCTTGCGTGGGCATGCGCTTGCGTACGTGTGTGCGTATACAGTTTAACTTAATTTTATAAGCGCATATTTCTTCAAATTTTAAGACGAAAATGTTTGATTGTGTGTGTATGCGCGCGCGCATGTTATGTTGTGTGTGTGCGTGCGTATGTGTGTGTATGTGATCACGCTCTATTATCCATGTGTATGCCATACGGCATACCATTTATCAAATTCGACCTGGACTGGTACATTGAAACTCCTCGCGTAAACTGAACCGGTAAAATTTTTTTTCCTATATAGATACAACCTTTCTTGAAGTCCGTGTGAAATTTGGGCACCATATCTCCATTAGTATGTGTTTGCCAGCTGTTTGTTTACGACGCAGAACGTTTGTCTAGCGATATTGGACTATGAACTCGTGGTGCGCTCTCCGAAGCGGATTTTTGAGTTTCGCAAAGAGGAAAAGTCACAGGGAGCCAAATCTGGCGAATACGGTGGCTGAACGATGACTTTCATTTCGTGTTTGGCCAAAAAACCAGACACGATCATGCTGGAATGCGCCGGCGCATTATCCTGGTGAAAAAACCATGAATTGTCTGCCCACTAATCTGGTCGTTTACGACGAATTGCGTCACGTAGATGCCTCAAAACGACCAAGTAGTACTCCTTATTGACCTTCTGGAACGAATTTATGGTGAACCATCCTATGGTAATCGAAAAAAACTACTGAGTATCACCTTGATTTTCGGTGGATGGGCGACTTGCATGAGGCAAATTTTCGACGACTTCACGACCTTCGTTGAATTCTTTGTGCCACTCAAATACTTGCATTCGCGATAAAGTAGACTCTCCAAAACACTTCTGCAACATTTTCAACGATTCCGTAGCAGCAATTCCATTGGAAACAAAATTTTAAGCAAACTCGTTGATCAACTTTTTTTCCATAGTCAATATCGCCAGATAAACTTTTTGCGTCGTAAACAAACAGCTGACAAAAACACAGTAATGGAGATATGGCACTCAAATTTCACACGGATATCAAGAAAGGTTGTACCAATATAGAAAAAAAAGGTTTTACCGATTCAGTTTACGCGCGGAGTTTAAATGTACCAGTCCGGGTCAAATTTGATCATCTGGTATAATACCATATGAAATTAATTTATGAAGACAAAACGTGATCTTATTTGCACACATTAAACAAAAAAACTAATGAACCGATTGCTCTTAAATTTGAAATCTATATTCTACATCATTTTCGGAATGACACAAGCTATATTTTTTTGCCAATTCAACTATCAATGCAGGCAAGATAGGAAGTTACTTTACCAACAATTACAAATTATCCTTGCTTTCGTATAAAAAGGTGCTATCTGAATTACCGCTTCGAAAAGATGCTATTACGTAGATCATTTTTTTGCTTCAATTTCAATTGACACCACTAACTATATATACACTACATACGACTTGTACGAGAAAATATTGTAATATTGTATTCGGACAGTAGAATACGATGTCCAAATATCGACTTCTATGGGGTGTTTCATATTCTATCATCCGAACACGCAATTCCCTGCAAAAGTGTTCCCGAGACACCATGACATCACATTCTACCTCTCAAAACGAAAGTACAATATTTTCCCATAGAAGCCGTATATACGATATATATATCGTCAGTCCCTGATGAGGAGCCGTAGCGAGCTCGAAACGTTGGACAAGTCTTCAATTAGGTAAGGGTGTTGGGGACAGTCAGACTGCACTTTACTAACAAAGAATTTTTTCAGCTAATATTTTATTTTCAGATTAGTCTACGGGGGTGAATGTAAACAAGGACAGTCTGACTGTCATTATAATTTTAATTTAATTTTTAATTTAATTTTTATTTTGAAATTTTATTTATTTTATTTTTTTTATTTTTTATTTTATTATTTTTTTATTTTTATTTATTTTTATTTTTTATTTTTATTTTTATTTTTATTTTATTTTTGGATTGAATTGATTGGACTGTAAGACCAATAAAAAAAATATATATATATATTTAAAATTAAATACCGCGAATATTCAGTTAGTGGTGCCATCTGAAATTGGCAAATTGGTAAAATTATCTATAGGAACATAGATTTATACATGGAGTATTTTTTACATCATAATATTTAACTGTTGAAGAAATCGGTTACATTATTAACTCGGGAAAATCCGAGACAGTGGATCCTAGTAATTTTATATGGCAACTATTTGGTACCCGTAGAGGGAGAAATAATTGTATACCGTGTGTTTATCCGAATGATATTCTATAAATTGCCTCTTTTTTGAGAAATATTTTTTGAAAAAGGCTGTGAATATTTCCTTTATGGATACAATTGGTTGATCTATTCCTATATCTTGTGCACTAATTTTAATAAATCAATACAACTCTCATTTTCTCCTTTTATCAATTGTTTCGTTCTGCGCATTTATTGATAAAAAAGAGGTATGACAGTATATATCCTTGCGTATACACTGTCGTAGAATTTCCAAAAAAATCATTTGTCTATTTGTCTACAGTAAATAAGAAATGTTAATCTATAACTATATATATCATATATTAGGGATAGACACTTAGCCCTGGGATTGTAACACCAACTCTGGTAACACATTTCAATCCAATCTTTGCATTCGTATTTATGTCTGTCTTTGTTAGTAATAGCGACTTTCGGAATCTGCAAAAAATCGTCGAACGCAGGGCGAACCTCCGAGTTGATAGTCCTAACACGTGCGTATATTTGTCACTGATTATCTATCGAACATAATTTTGTCAGGCTATAATATCTATGTTCTTTCGCCATATGCGCGTGTGTGTAATTTAATATAAGTATTTTTTTAATTTTGTCATGTTTTACAATGTATGTATATATATATATATATATATATATATATATATATATATATATATTAATATTAATACATCAATATACAAAAAATAATAAAAAAAAAATAAATAAAAATTAAAATTATAATGATCGTCAGACTGTCCTTGTATACAGTCAAATAAAATATTAGCTGAAAAAAATTTTATGTTAGTAAAGTGCAATCTGACTGTCCCCACCATCCTTACCTAATTAAAGATCCAGTCCAACGTTTCGAGCTCACTACGGCTCCCCTCATCAGGGACTAAACTAAACCTTATATTCTAATCTATATATACCTCATCCCCACTACCAAATTTAGTAAATTAAATATAAAATCTCCGGTATGGATTGTAATAAATACTACATTGGACAAACAGATAGATATTTAAAAAAGAAAATTTAGGAACATAAATATAGTTTACGTAGTTCACATATTACTTCCGGTTTAAAGGAGGAATGTTTAAAGTTTTTACATTCTTTTGATTTTGAGAATGTGCGTATTTTCGAGCATAGTATTAATAATAAGTATAAAATGGAGAGTCTTGAAAGTATTCACATTTCCAAGAATCAAAATAATGTTAATTTAATGTTAGAGCCAGTAAATTAGATAACATTTATCATTCTTTATTAAACTGATTGGTTTTGAATAATTTGTGTAGAAGGGGAATTTAGATTTAATTTACTAAATTTGGTAGTGGGGATAGGGGTATATGTAAATTAGAATATTAATATAAGGTTTAGTTTAGTCCCTGATGAGGAGCCGTAGCGAGGTCGAAATGTTGGACTACTACAGCAAGTCTTCAATTAGGTAAGGATGGTGGGGAAAGTCAGATTGCACTTTACTAACATAAATTTTTTCAGCTAATATTTTATTTTCAGATTAGTCTACGGGAGTGATTTAAAACAAGGACAGACTGTCATTATAATTTTTAATTTTAATTTTTATTTTTATTATTTTTGTATATTGATGTACAAATATTTATATAAATATATATTGATATTATTACGTATTATTTTCGATCAATTTAATTGGACTGTAAGACCAATGAAAATATTTATTAATAATTATTATTATTTATCATATAACTAATTCGAGTCGCATAATGAATCAATACTACATAGGAGTATGTAGCAAATTGATATGCCTACTTGACTATATGTAATTATAACTCAATGCCACGTCCCTCTGTATAGACGAAAATCACACTTAAAATGACTTGACAAAAGTAATAAACCTTAATAGATATTACACTCACTTCCTATATACTTGTATCAACAACCCAACGGGCTTTTATTTACCATCGACTCATCAGTAGTTTTCATACATACTAAAATAAGACTGTATCCGGCAGAAAATGTTAACTGTCTAAATTATCCGCGGCTAGGACGCGATTTTTAAACGCGCCGAGGAATTTTCGCAGCTCCCGGCATTAGAATTCTATCATCTTGAGCGCGATATTATCCGCGACATTATTATTATAAATATATATCCTTCGGCGGGGGGGGGGGTATACACACAAGTCTCAAAAGAGGCAACTACGAAAAAATAATGGAGAATTTGAGCTAGTGTAGTATAATATAAAAATATAGCATATATCGGATTTTCATTGAGTGACAACTCTTGGCGACAACTCTTGGTGCGCCATTGGCTCCCGTTGACAAAAATCGCGCAACGGTACCTGTAAAATACTATATATCTATAGACATATATATGAGCATGCGCTCGGCGTAAGCGCAACACATCAGCTGTAGCGAGCGAATAGCGGAACCGGAAAGTGGGACACGACCGGAAACCGGGTTCTGACGGCGCACGCGCGCGCGCCGGCTTGCCACGATGGTTCTCATCGCATCATCGCGCTGCCCAACGCGATGCCGCTAATGATGCCTTTTGAAATTGTCGGCAATGCCCGCTCATGACGAATGAAAAAAGAAGACGGTACTGTGTATAAAGGATAATTCTGATAAATAAACCTCCTGTGTCCGGCGCAATAATGTACTTTTCTCGCCTAGACGTTCCTTCCGCTGAGCTCATTTTTCCTTGCGCGCAAAGCGACGAGGGAGAAAGGAGTAGAGATTCTCCACTGCAGTTCTTATCTTTCACGATTCATAAGTATAACTTTTGAATTTCTTGATCCATTTGTATATATGTGCAATAATAAAGGCCGAGCGTTTAAAAAAATCATGATAGTTATATGTATATGTATCTTTGCAACTCTTCGAGAGAGTCCGCAGGCGATCACTGTACGGCTTTTTTGGTGCATGCGAGACACATAAAATTTTTCTTCGTTCGGATTCGAAAATCTGAAAAGAATGGAAGAGAATGGATCTCTCTTTAGACTACACTCATCTCGTGGAAAATCGATGTAACTCATAGCTTTCCTTTCTGTCCCTTTTTTCTTCCTTCTCATACAGACTATTTTTTCTATCTGGAGCTCTTTCTTTTTTCACTCTGTCCCTACCACCCTCCTGTCTTCGCTTCTTTCACAAACTTTTTGCGAATGATTTCACGGACCGCGCAAATCGAGGACGCGCGCTGCTTACACGGAGAAAGAAAGAGATAGAGAGCGATGAGATCTCTTAGACGTCGTTTTTCTTCCCCTCTCTTTATGTTTTTTCCCGTGTGCTCTTCTCATACCCCTCGATCTTCTCCCTCCTGTCATCTATAACGTACATACTGGTGGGCGCCTTTGCGCGCTCATTAACGGGCCTTTTTTCGTTTCAACCCCCCCCCCCCCCCGCATCGCTCGCTCTCTGTATACCAGGCTTCCACTTCAAACGCACTTTGTTGCCGGCAAGTATATATCGAGCATACGATACTATAAGAAATTCTCAGTTATAATTTTATCTTTTCGAGTTGCGAAAATAATAGTTTAAATTCAGTTTAATAAACAGTTTCGATTAATATATATATATATATATATATATATATATATATATATATATATATATATATATAGATACGAATAAGCATTTTCTTAAATTTATTACATTTATAGGCCAAGCACACAGAAGGCGTTCCGTAGCAAATTCAAGATCCCCTCTATAACTTTGTCTTACTTTATGTTTTCCGGTGCGCTAACTCGATATTTTGTGATTACCAGATCTAAAATCTATTGTTCCCTAGATAAGGCCCACTTCTCCCAAAGATAGTTTTTTTTTTTAGAAATCTAAATAAATTTTATTTGCAATCTAGTCACCCCGATAAATAATGATATTTTCAAAATTTTCTGTCTCTTGCATTTTTTCATAAAATGCATATTTTAAGATTTATATCGTAATATGCTTATTTCAGTTTAATATAAAAATGTATATTATAAAATAAACAAACTTGGATTTGTTGGAAATAAATTCTTAAATCACTTAAATATAACATAATGTAATAAATTAATAAATTCAAATACAAAGTTACCTAGATATATATATATATATATATATATATATATATATATATATATATACACGCGCGCGCGCGCGCGCGTGTATGTAAAGCAACTGAAAGTTTAATTATAAATCATTTGACTCATGTACTTTAATGCATCAATTTATAAAAAATCATCACAAATTGAAAATTCAGACATGGTTTTAATTATATGATTAAGTAGATTTGGCAATACATAAAGTTAATGTTTACTTAATAACAATGTTTATCATATACAATATCCTTCCAATAGCTTGATTTAATAAATATAGACTGTGGTGTGGAATATTAGGAAATAAAATATCAAACTTTTATAAATTAATTAATTGTTTAATTCTTTATAAAATGAATTTATTTAACACGAAGGAAGGAACGCCTGTTTACGAGGACAGGTATCAAAAGATTAAGTAAACTTTCAAAATCAAAAATTCTGAAACTCTGTATTGCTATAGAAAACCAATCTTAAACTCCAGATATCTAGACAATAAACACATAAATTCTTTCTACGTAGAAGTATGAAAAAGAGTCGAAACGTCGACAAATAAGAAAACAATTACGACGCACATCGTTACAAAGAGTGGCGACGCAGGTCGTAATTTAACTGACCGGACTCAGCTTACAATCCTATAAGAGTTTATGACTGTTTGCTTCTCAAGTGATTTTTGATACGTTATTTATGAAGACTTAAATAATCCAATAGTTCTTAAAATGTTATAATGATTTTCAATTTATACATTACAATAGACCTTTGAATCTGTTCTTTATAAAAATCTTTCTTCTTCGAAATAATTAATTTACTCAGAATTACTAGTTTTTTTTATTAAAATTTTTTCACGTGACATATAATTTTTGGATATGTTAAAAGTGATGAAAAGAAACTAACTTCAAGTTGCAACAGTAGCAACTATGAGCTCAATAGAAAAAATAAGCACATTACCTTATCCTAATTCTTGTGAGAGTGCGCGCGCAGGCGTGTGCGTGTGTGTTCTTTTTGTTTACTCTTCTTTTGTATTCCTTTCATTACGAGTGACAATATTTTTATAAAACATTTCTCCCCACTCCTGTCTATCTTTCCTTCTTCTATCGTATGTCTTGGATCATGACATTCGAAGTGGCATGGACATCTCTTCCAAGGCTTGTGTCTTGCTTGTGCATTTCCTTGGACGAATAAAGAGGAGAAAACAAGGAAGGCGAAGAGTGGGAGAGAGAGAGAGAGAGAGAGAGAGAGAGAGAGAGAACATGAAAGGATGAGCGCGTACACACATTTTCTCAACAATCACGTTCCAACGGTTTACCTGGGCAACGGCAAGGCGGTCGCGGCGGTGCGCTCGCTCGCTTAACTCCCTGTAATAAAGAGAAATGCTGGCTAGAAAGCAGGTCTTGACACGAATCTAGGTTATATACCTCCGCGCACGCAGAGGTACCTCTGTATGTGTATATATATATATATATATATATATATATATATATATATATATATATATATGTGCATAGCATCTTATACGCATAAAAATGATCGTGCATACATATATTTTATATATACTATATACACGCATCCTTTGCAATTTTACCACCCTCTCCGCTCTCTGTTCGTCGATCCCGTTCCCTCTTTCTCATGCTACTTGGATTCCGTTTGGATCCTTTCTTTCTCTCTCTCTCTTTCCCTCTCTCCCTTTCTTTCTCTCTCACTAGCTGTCGTTCATTATATATTTTGCTCCTCGCGATTGCTGTAATGCTTTTTATACCTCGGTTTTTTCGTTTTGTCTCAGTTTTATTCCATGCCTACCCTCCCCCTCTCCCTCTCTTTCCCTCCGTATTTGATCGCACTGAAACTTTGAAATAGAAAGAAAAAGACCGAAAACTTGACTAGTGCGATGAAACGGAAAAGAAAGCCGTAAAGAAAAAGAAGAGAGAGAGAGAGAGAGAGAGAGAGAGAGAGAGAGGAAACTTTGACGTTTGTGTGTTGGAAAGAAATCGCATCTCGTGTCGCATCTACTTCGTTTCGTCGGTATTGTACCTGATTGTACCCTCGCTCTGTCTTCGCACTTAATTTCTCAAATTTTTTTTCGAGTTTTTTTTCTTTCCAGTTTTCTAAGAGCTTCGTTATTATTTTTGTGGTTCTGCCACGCACATACAATAGACTAACATAAATGTTTTAAATCCTTTTTAAGTATACATATATATCTAAAAAAAGAACTTTTAACAAAAATAAAATAGTTAGGCGAGTTTAACGTGTTCTTAGCAATATAAACATTTTAAATATATCTTCTCATGTACTTTATATAATAAAATTTATATAAAATGCTCTCCCAATGTTCGAAATATTTTAACACAAAAAATATTCTATAATTAAATTAAAAATCAGTTCATTCAAATAATCAGATCTCTTGGCTGTACTAAAAGGTAACATAATAGTATATATTATTATATTGTAAATCTTTTCATGGCAAAACGAAAAAAATGTTCATATACCAGAATAATATCTATATAAAATATTTTTCTAAAATATTCCGAATTAGATTAAAAAAAATTACATAACGCATTAACGTCTTAAAACATTGGGCCATTAAAACAAATGACTCATTGTAAGTGCATTTTATATGCATCCCTATAAATAACAACATGTATAGTTTACACAAAAAAATATCTAAAACTTTAAAAAATATTAATAAATAATTAGTTATAATGGAAATATAGCTTAATAAAGTAATGAAATCATTTACAAAAAGCCGAGTTTATTTTCACATCATTTTGTCCACGCGTGAACTCAAAAAGAATTATCTTGAATCATCGATGTTTTTAGGTAAACATTCTTCCACTATTTATTCTGATAATTCATTGTTATTAAAAAAAAGCAGATATGTACTTGCCTGGTCCGTTCCCATAAAATTTATAGCTGAACAAATCCAATATTGTACTTTTATATAATAATTTTTTAGAATTTTAGATATATTTTGTATAAACTGCACATGCTGTTATTTATAGGGATGCATATAAAATGCACTTAGCCATTTGTTTCAATGATTCATTGTTTTAAGACCTTATTGCGTTATATAATTTATTTTTTCTTAATTTATTTCCAAAGATTTTAGAAACATATTTTGTATAAATATTGTTCTGATATATGAAAATATTTGTGATTTACTATGAAGAGATTTTCAATATAATTGCATATATTATTATGCATATATTTATGTCTTAATATATTACTGAGTTTAGAAAAATATTTTAGATCAAATTATTAGAAAATACATATAAGATATAAAGGTTGTAAATGTCTTAATATACTAAGAACATATATTATTATGTTTTCCTTTATAACAATCAGTACGACATCTGACTATATGGATGAACTGCTTTTTAATTTAATTATAGAATATTTTTTGTGTTGTGGAACACAACACTCCCCATGGAAGTCTTTCCGAAAAACCTGGACATCTCACCGGAACTCGCCTTCGTGTCGTTACCAGGCCACTTGATATATATACGTTGCAAAAACGTCGATAGAACAAAGTTTAATATTTCTTTTCGTGACTTGAAATTTTGAAATTTAAGCATAGAAGTAAATAATGTAGCAGCAGCGCCAAGGCTTAGCGCCTCTGAAACTCGTCTTCGTGGCACTATCGCGCTACTTGAGATTCATTCATTTATCGTTTGTACTTTATTAGAACTTTCGGCAATAAACTTTGTGACTAATACGGTACTCCTATATTCGTATGAATTGTGTACATCGATATATACAATATATGAATATAATACACACACTGCGCGGTCGTGCGTCTTCAATTTTACAACACCTATAGTGAACTGTAAAAATAAATTTGCGTACGCGCTATACAAAAGCGCGCTAAGTGCATCTTGAGAAAACATTTAGTTACGCACAGATATACATATAAACAGTTCCGTGCAAAATAGAAGACCAGTAGTCATTTTAATTTGGAAGTTTCGTTAGAAAGTAAGTAATATTTATCAAGTGAGGTCAGCGTGAAGATGAAGAAGAATTGCCTCGGGGATTGCAGAAATTGCAACTCCATTCCGAGAGAAGCCGTCTTTCTGAATTTGTAAAGGATTGTTTGATTGCGCGTGCGCGCGAACATCTACTAACTTTACCATCGAGCACATTTTTAAATTCAACGAACTTCAAAATTCTTTTCGCGGTTACGGTTGCTAAAATTATCAATTGGCTCGTATAAAACTATACACAATACACAGAAGCTATTAAGTCGTCGCTCGTTTTCGTTCAAAGCTTCCTTCTCAGTTTATTAACGGATGTAGCGCTGAAAAATCTCGAATACTTTCGAGTAGCCGCAAAATTATCAAAGTTTCTTCGGGTTTCGTCTTTAGCTCAATGCCTATATAGGTAGAATATTGTAAAAAATTTAAGCCGCTTGATACAAAACGAATTAAATGCGGCGTATATGCAGCGCGTTCTTCAATCCCGCTGGAGAAGTGTCTTGCAATACCGAAATTAATTCTTATTTCTTTTTTGATAATACAGCGTCTAATTTTTTCTAAAAACACGGCAGTCGTCCACTCCCTACGCGCATTTAACTCATACCCTCCCTCAACGCGTTTATTTCACGAATGCATCATTTTTTGTTTGTTCCAGCCGATGTTGAAGATGTTGAGAGACCGTGGCGCGATTATTGGTTCTTTCTATCGAGTTGAGAACCGTGCCCAGATCTTTGGAATTCTTTAATCAATTTTTACTTTACGTCATTTCGACGAATCGCATACACCATCAAAATCGATCACATAACGTCAGAAGAATAGCAGTAATTATAGTATGACGCAGTTCTACACTATTTATATGCAATATAAAGCAATATATAAGTAGGGACCGGAAGAATTAGCGAGAGAGGGGGGATTCTATTTAGCGCGCTAGTTGCAGCAGTCGCAGTAGCAGGGCTGAATTTGACGGTCTCTCTTATAGCCGGTGCATATCGGAAGGATCGGGCGAGAGAGCGAGAGAGAGAGAGAGAGAGAGAAAGGAGCTGAGGGAGAGAGAGAACGGACTGCGCACGACCTAGAAAACATTTCAAAAAGACATTTTCCCGTTCACCCGTGTGCGCGCGCGCCCCGTGTTACTGCATGCGCCCTCGCGCCTTTCCCTCGGCATGCACGCGCGCGTTCTCCTTTCTCGCGTGCGCGCTGCTCGCCGCTGTGCTTCGTCTCTTTATATGTATATCCTACCTACTTATCTCCTCCACTCCGATTCCTCCTTTACCATGCCGCAAGCGCAGATCTCTCTCTCTCTCTCTCTCTCTCTCTCTCTCTCTCTCTCTCTCTCTCTCTCTCTCTCTCTCTCTCTCTCTCTTTCTCTTCTCTCTCTCCCTCCCTCCCTCCCTCCCACCCTACCTCTCTTTCTATAATATAACATGGCGTCCGATGCTCACGCGTGCGAGCCTCGTCCCCTGGTGCAGCGCTTCTCTCCTCTTACGATGTCCTGGTATCAGGTCACGTAGCAGCATTAAAGCAGCAACACGAGCGCATAGTTATACGCTTGTTTTTCCACGGGGAATTTCGAAATCAGTTGGATGGTACTGGTGGTTTTATCAGGGCGCGTTTCAACATTTTTTACTTAATGACGGAATTTCCTGCATGCATATGCTTCTTCTCCTTGCGGTTGTGAAATGTATTTATATATATATATAATTTTTATATAAAGCAAATGGAAATTCAACTTTGGAAGATGCCAAGAAAACAACAAGTTGAGCACCAAGCTCATCGAAACTCGTATTTCAGAACTTCCATATTATACTATAGGCTTCTTTTATTATGTACGAAGAAAGTGCAATATTATACACATTTATACTATTATACACGTTTGATTGAAACAAAACATTGGTTTTCATTCAAATTAAAGCTTCGTTATTATAATGTCTTTATTGGAGTTATATGTATATTTTTTTAAATAAACTAATAAAGAATTTTATTAACAAATAGGTCTAACAGTCCTATTAAGTAGAATTACACGCGCGCGCGCGCACACACACACACACGCACACACACGCGCGCACACAAAATATTATAATGATATAAACAAATGTATCGAAAATATTATAATTATACTGACAGACAGACTAATCTGAAAGAAAAATTATAATTATTATAAAGAACCATGTCTTCCAATCAATGGCTCCTGACGAGGAGTTTAAACGAGCTCGAAACGGTCGACCAGGCGGAAACTGTAACAGATAATTCATTTCTGAGATAAATTGGTGTGGATGGCAGCCAGATTTCTTTATTAACTATAATTTTTTTTTCAGATTAGTCTGACTGTCATTATGATTATAATATTTCGTATATTTTTGTTATAATTATAATATTATATATATATATATATATATATATATATATATATATATATATATATATTAGTTTCGCTTTAATATGTTACGGCTGTTTTTATCTTTTTTATAAACAATCTATAGTATATTTCTCTAAAGCATCCTTACTTGTGGAATTAAAGTCGATAGAACTGTTATATGGTAATGATAAAAAATATTATCTAAAGATTTAAAGAAGGGACGGGTTGATTGCAGAAAATCTCGATAAAGTAAACAATACTTTTAGTTGGAAAAAAAGGAAAAATATTTCTGCCTCTGTATCATTTTGAGCGCAAATATTTTGACCATAGCCAAGCGCAGCGATCCAACTAGACCACAACGAATTAGATATATCCAACTTAACGTCGAGGAGAAAAAGTGAAAATAATAATAGTTTTTGACTTCAAAAGTGAAACTTTAATCCAAGAGATCTCTAAAATGTTTTGCACGCTGCAGTTTCCTGCTTGGGAGAAACGGACAGCCACGAAAATAGGAAGGAAACCGAGGGAAACGGCACTTTCCATGATTTTACCTGGGAGTTTACACATGATCAAGTATGAAAATTATCAAGAAAGAAAAATATACTTATGGCTGGTGAAGTATTCGAATATGAGAACATGAGAATACGCTTTTGATAGTAAAATACGCACAATGGCAAAATAGAAATGGTCCACAATGACTAGTAACAAACAATAATCACACAATAATCACATAAAGAAGTAATATAACGTATAGACGACAATATCTCTTTAAGAAATGAATATGAGAAAATTTTCGTACTATATATATATAGTGAAAATAACATTTCGGAAAAAAGTTGGAATCAAAAAGAAAGAATATAAAGAAAAGGCGAATATATGTGAAAAGCGGGGTGGAAAGAGAGGGGGAGGCGGAGGAGAAATAAAATTTGGATACGAATTTCTCTTCTTCCTCTTCTCCGAAAAGTATATATTCTAACAACTTTTTCGATCGAAATGTTTAAAAACTATGTCTTGCACCCGCTTTTCACAGATATTCGCCTCTTCTTTATGTTCTTTCTTTCTTTATTCCAACTTCTTTCCAAAATTCTATTGAGCAAAGGAAAATATATAAGTTCGAAACGAGAAAAATTGTGAGTCATTAGCAAAGAGAAGAAGAGAGCCGAACAAGAAACAGACTAAAATGAAGAGAATCAATAGAAAAAAAAATAAAAAAGAACCAAATACAGTCGGGCGGAGGTCGAAGATAGAAGAGGAAAAATACACACATGGTCAGAAAAAGGTATAAAAAAGGATGTAAGATGTCATAGCCGCGTGAGCAAATGAGATAGGAAGCTAGAAATACTTATATAAAACGCTTATATATATAGCGATTGTGTAGAATTGATGGAAGACGAATATAGAGACAGTGCAGCAATCCTACCAAGAGAAACTGATATAGATATGAACAAATGGGAATATACGTGTCGAGAGAAGGCGCGTGGCGCACAGATATGGGGGATAAGACAAGGACAAAAGCTATAGCCTAGAGAAAGAATCTTTATTCAGATATTTCAGCCAGACTAAGTGAGACTGCGAAAAATTGTACCTATTATACGAAGGAGGGAAGGCGAGAGAGAGAGAGAGAGAGAGAGAGAGAGAGAGAGAGAGAGAGAGAGAGAGAGAGAGAGAGAGAGAGAGAGACAGAGACAGAGACAGAGAGGGGGGCAGAGAATAAAAGAGAGCGGGAAACTTTGGGAAATAAGACGAGAGATAAAGATAGAACTGTGGGAGAGAGATAGAAATGTGCAGAGAAGAAAGTAGAAAAGAGAGCGGGAAAACTTGAGAAATAAGACTAGAGATAGAGAGAGAGACAGAGACAGAGAGAGAGAGAGAGAGAGAGGAGATTCTCTTAGCAAAGCTCTTAGCTGCGAAAAGGAAAAGATTCTTGATGTCATATTCTTTTCAATCAAATCGAACGCCTCTCTCTCCCAGAGTTCTATCTCTATCTCTCTTACTTGTTCGCTCGTCTTTGTCATTGTCTCTTTGTACTCATTTTGTAGCTTTAACTTACTCTTTCCATCTTTGTTTATAACTTGTACTGTCTTACTCATTTTTCCGCTTGTTTCTTTGCTCCATTCCATATTACTAATCCGTTCGTTGTATTATTGTTGCCTCTTTTACTTTACGCATTTCCTCTCTCTCTCTCTCTCTCTCTCTCTCTCTCTCTCTCATTTTTTAAAAGTTTTTTCTACTTTACCTTCTTCTCTCTTTTTCTACTATCATTTCCGTTCATTTCCGTACATTTTCTCAGATCTGCACGTATTCGGATTTCGAAAAAATTTTCGCGTGCGCACGAGAAGTCTGGCGTTCCACAAAAAGAATTTTGGCGTTATGGACAGTAGTCTGGTTACTTCTCCTTTCTTCTTTTTCCTCATCTTCCGTCAAAGCTATATTATACGAGTGTAGATATGAATGCTACGATATTTCTCCTATGTAAGACGATGATAATTGCGACAGAGAGTGTATGGAAGTATATGGAACGCGTTGCTGCTGATGCCGCTGCACGGATCTTTTTCCTTTTCGTGCTGCAATGTCTTTCACGAGTGAGCGGGTCCATGACCAAGCCGCGTTATTCAAGAGTTATTTATCAAAGCGTCGCCTCATTTTGTTTTTATATTTTAAGCCCCACGGAGTATTAAAGTCCGCGCGGTCGGTGTGTCGCGCTCTCGGTCGCACACAACTCAGCGCACTTGCAACAAAGATTATTCAGCACAATGTCTTTTACATGCATATATGGAAATTTAATTTTGGATTTTTTATTCATTTGCTTAATTTCATTTTTTTTTTTGTTTTTGAAGATTAAATCAGCGCATGCCTCGTTCATCATTTTTTGGTTTGAATACGAATTTGAAAAATAGCTTCTAATGCTCTCCCCATAACTTATATTCATAGGAGTAGAATTTTACGCTGCTATATTGGACTAAAATTTACAGCCTTGCGTCACTACATGTTAGCGCGAAAGCATATTTTTATATATTATCTAGCGCTGGTTAAGAATGCATATGTGGCTATGGCACGCCAGCGCGAGTGCACATGAATGCGTGTATGTATATAAAATGCATTCTCTTGCCTTCATTTCCCTTCTCTTTTCGCCCCCTACTACGACATCCACCGTCTCCTTCTTTTTTGCACTCCTCATACTCCTTCATCTTTTTCCTCTCTCTTTCAATGCACGTCTGTATAGTGACTCACTCATCAGAAGAACTGAACTTTGCCACTCTCCTTTGCCTTCTCTCTTCCTCATTTCACCTCCCGTGTCACGATATATATCCGTCTTTCTTTCTTTTGCTATTCTATATACCACGTGCCCCTACGCGTGCGCTATCCTCTACACTGCTTCCTCCTCTTACTTCTCCTCCTGCTTCTCCACCACCTCTTTCTTATCCTACTCTTCCTTTACCTATATCTTCATCTTTGTCTCATTTTATTCGTCGGCTGTCTTCTACTTACTTTGTCATTTCCTCTCTTCCTTTAGTGCTAACAACTTCGCGAGTATCCTTTTTCGTTCTTCTCTTTATCTTGCTGAGCGTGCCTCCCTCTCTTTCAGCCCACTGTTCTCTCAGTTCTGTCTGTCTGTCTGTCTCTCTCTCTCTCTCTCTCTCTCTCTCTCTCTCTCTCTCTCTCTCTCACATTTTCTCCATCTTGTCAAAGCGTATTTTTCTTCGCCTCGTTTATACTTATTCTCTTACTCCCTATCTCTCTCTCTCTCTCTCTCTCTCACACACACACGCGCGCGCACACACACTTACACAAAAAGAGAGAAAAAGAGAGACGCACACAATTTTCTGCTCCTATATCCTTAACTTATGCGGTTTCAGATATAGCGAATATAGGGTAGTCACGAAATATTCCCTTTATTTCTCCTCAGATTATATTGACGCACATACACGCGATATGCACGCACTGCAAGCCGTCTTACTCGCTGCAAATACTTGAATTTTCCTTTTATCATTATATTTCCAGTAGTCCGCATTATTATTTTCTTATATAGCGAATCCCCTTGATTCTTGACTTAATCGTTAATAATTCCACTGTTAATTTCTAATTCTTTTGCGACTCTTACTTTTTTCAACGTGCCAGTTGTTCTTGGAATAATTGAAAAAACCATTGTAGTAAACGATTAGCAGATAAGATTCGCTGTAAATAATCAGGACAGAAACCGTCAAAAACCGTTACATTGCATACTCGCATACTGGCACACACACACACACACACAAAATGCGTTCCTTTTAGGTTGATTTGCTGCTATTACGTTGTATTAAATATTTTCCAGTTCCAAACCTTAAGAGCGGCGCATATTTGATAATTATATATAATGAGAATTCAGATGTTCAAAGAGCCAATAGTTATTCACCATCCGAATTTCATGTCTAAGGCTATATGAAACTCTAAATTTCTGAATGTTTAGAAATACCCAAATTCCGTTAAATTATCGTTGTAAGAAATATTTTTACAATGCTCTTATTAAATCTCGTATATTAACTTATGCATCGTGAACTCGACGCCTCTCCCAGCCTTAACCTCGCATGTGCTAGTGTTTGTTCGATACGTTTCACAACGCTTACAGATTATAACTAGCCTTTCTGTTTCATCTCTCATACTTCTCAAAAAAGTCTCTTTCCCACCAGTCGTTCCACAGTCTCTATCCGTCTCTCAAATCATCTCTCCTCTCCTACGATCTTTTTTTCAGTCCTATATATACGCTTATTTTCTTAACGCATTTATGCGACTCAGTCTCCTCCTCTCTCGCTCTTTCTCTCTTTCTGGATATCTCCTCTCTCTCTGGCACACTCTCCTTGGTTATCCTCGTGTACGCTATCTTCCTTGGTAGTCTCCTTGCCCTCTCGCCGTCTCCTCCACTTCGCGTACAGCTTCCCCTATTCAGCATCTTGCCTTTTCGCCACCACCGCGCCCGCGACTACGCGCCACTCGCTTCGTCCTCCCTTTTCGTTCTTCTTCTATATACTCTTGTGAGCGTTTCGATCTGCCTTTTCTTTAACGAACAACTCTCGTCTTCTCTGTCTCCCTCGCCTTTTCTCTCTTTCTCTCTTCTCAATTTTATTCTGTTTGCAAGCTGTTTTAGCTCGAACCTTTTCATCCTTCTCCCACTCTTTCCTTGTACATTCTCCTTTTCTTTTCATCTTTCCTTTAAAATATTCTTTAGCTTTCTTGTCTTTTTCATTTCTTTCCACCCCCTCCTTCCTCCCTTGTGGCAGCGTTGCCATTTTTAGTATACAAATATATTTTTACGCAGTGAGACGACGTCTGCATTGTTTATTTATTTGTATTTTTTCTTGATATTCTTGGATCAGGATCTTTTCCTCAAAACCTGATAAAGATAATTGCTTTTTCTAATTTCGAGTATTTGGTTTGATATTAAGTATACAAATATTATGGAAATTATTGAAATTAAATTTCCACCAATTTTGGTTAATTGATGACTTCAAAGATATCTTTGTTTTATAGTTAGTTACTGAGTAATGATTCTATAAGTTTTTGCTGAGATTACTGCAAGAAAATAAAATTGAATATAAATTAAAACTATTCGTTTTCTGATCCTTGCATATAAGTAGTCGAGTCTGGATATTGTCGATGTTGTAATTTATGGATTATTATTTTATTATAATATTCTAAAATCTTTTGCCTTACCATTCTTTCGTTTCGTTCTTTGTTTATTTCCCTTCAATCATTCTTAGCACACAACATTATTTCTCTCCTCTCTCACTCTTCTATGCTATTTTCTACCCTTCTATATCTGTCTATCTATCTCTTGTACCGTTTGCTGTTGCTCCGAGTATGAGCGCTGGTATCAGTGTATGAGATGTATATGAAGCACATAAAGGCAGACGTATATAGGTGTATGTGTGTGTGTGTGCGCGCGCGCGCATGCGTGCGTGCGTACGTTTCTGTATTACATATGTATTTATACATACGTAAAATGAGGTAGGTGGGAGCGACATCGAGTTAGACAAAGAGAGCGTATAAAAGTATATATGTATATACCTGTGTGTAAAGAGAGAGATAGATGCCGAGGTTGGGAAGGAGGAAGAAGAGTGAGAGAGAGAGAGAGAGAGAGGATAGAGTAAGAGGAGCGAGCATTCGTTAGAAAAGTGCAATAGAGAGGTGCATAGAAAAACAAGCAGAGGACGGCCGGTGTGTAATATACAGAAAAAGAGAGAGGCGAAATACATATATGTGTTAGCGTCATTGAAGGAAAATGAGAAAAAGTACCGCGCAGATTATAAAGCGAGAAAGAAAAGCTACCACATAGAACGTATACCTGTATTTATGCACATGTATGTACCATGAAAGCGTAGAAACGGGCGCGCGAACACTTATATATATATATATATATATATATATATATATATATATATATATATATATATATATAGTGGAGAAGCGTCATATGGAGAAACTGTGAAAATAGCGAGTATGAATCGTTAAAGTGATTGAGATATGCACACGCGCATATTATATATGTATGTGTATTATATATACATAGAGAGAGAGAGAGAGAGTGAGAGAGAGAGAGAGAGAGAGAGAGAGAGAGAGAGAGGGGAGGATAGGGAAAGGTGTTTACCTGTATCCTATAGACACTTTGCTGCAGTAAATAAAATTATTTGTTTTATATAGTTACTCTGTATGGACATTTTTTTTTCTCCTGCTCGTGCGATGTCAACAGATGGAATTTTGCAAACAGGATTCGCAGTTCCGGTATTCTGAACCATTTTTCTAGACATTCATTAGCACAGGGAAATATAGGCACATGGCTTGCTGTACCGTAAAGCTAAAAAAAGTACATGCATATTATATTCACTTATTATTTGTTCTTTATAAGCAGCATTTCTCGAACAATTGTATTCGAAAGTAACCGTATTGAGTATATGCCGGGAACAGTTCAACGGACCCCGAAATGAAATTGTTAAACTTTTGTCCAGAAATATTGTTTGTATCGAAAAACTGTATAACACAAAACATGTATTTTCATCGCTCTACAATTGTAGCTTTCAAGTTTTTTTAAAAGTTTTCTTATTTTCTAAGAAAAATTTGGATCATGATTTTTATTGGCTTTTCATGGATTTGGAAATAAATATTCAATTTCCCTTGAAAGCCATTGCGATATTCATAATCAGCATATCAAAAAACAGAATTAGATAAATATTTAGAAAAATAGTGTGATATGACTAACTCAATACAGCCACACCACTGCCGATGTTTCAGAGGGACTCCGAGATGGTATTATTGATTTTTTCTTCAGAAATATTTTTATAGGTAAAATTATCGATAGAAATATAGATTTATACATAAAGTATTTTTACATAGTTATTATTTAATTGTTTAATAAATCAGTTACATTATTATCTCGGACGAAGTCGAGAAGGGGTGTCCTAGTTAGATGTATTAGCGCACAGGAGGGCTGCCGCAGCAAATTCAAAGCCCCGTCAATAACTTTGTTGTGACTTTATGTTTGTTGGTGCAATGAATCGATTTTTCGAAGTTGCCAGGCCTAACAATTTGTCGCTTTCCGAGATAAGGTCCATTTTTCTTAGAATGCCCCGGTTTTCTTTATTTATAACAAAATTTGATTTGAGAAAAAGTACATACGAGGGGTATTCAAAAACAAACTTTTAGAATATAGTATATTATTTTTATTTTACTTTATTATTACTTTATTTCATTATTATTATTTTTAATTTAATTTATTTTTAGTAATAAGTTTTATTTCAGATTATGCAGGGGTGATCATAAACAAGGACAGTCTGACTGTCATTAATCTAGTTAATATATCATATCATCATACTTACTAATTTATGAAGACAAAACGTGTTTTTGTTTGTACGTGATAATTAAAAAAAAACTACGGAACCGATTATTCTGAAATTTGACATATAGATTCTATATTATCTTCGGAAGGACATAGGCTATGTTTTTTATTAAAAATCATTTTATTTTCATCAATAAATTAAGATAACGTTCTTAGCAGTCAGTTTCACCAGCGGTCAGTAGGTGGCATCTTGAAACTTGAATATAAACACAAAGTAGTCCGCTTAAAGTATTAATACCAGGCCAGTTCAGTTGAATGGCTATATCCAACCTTGGAATTTGTATCCTAATGAATGTGTGACGTTAGTCGGTATTATCCTTTTTGTTCACCAGGTTCATCTGAGACTTCTGTCTCACCTTATGGATATCTTTTTATTTTTTAAATTTTATTTTTTTTTATGTAGGAAACACCCACTCTCTCATTCTCTTTCTATTTCTCTTTCTCTGTCTTGCTTCGTAAATTGTTTTGTTGCCAAATCATACTGAACATAATTTGTGACGATAAATTATGCTTTTATTTTAATATATTATATTAACATAAGAAGTGACATAGCTATCTTATTTTAGTTTGAATAAAAGAAATTATGGTAAAATAGGGTTATATTCATTATATATTATTAGGTAATTCTTTATCATGAATTTCAAACTGTGTGTTTATATATACATCGTCACTTCTGAATAAAAAGGCAATATCGAACGTATTTAATTTAAAAAAGAGAATATATATATATATATATATATATATATATATAGGTGTGTGGGGAGGGATGGAAGTTACGGTATGTGTCGGAGGTGGAATGCCAAGCGCCGCATGGCACAGATGGCCGTCAAGTTGCGGCACGTTAGGACCGCGCCAATCTAATG
Organism: Sycobia sp. Sy_11; assembly: GCA_018907035.1. Lineage (NCBI taxonomy): Eukaryota > Metazoa > Arthropoda > Insecta > Hymenoptera > Epichrysomallidae > Sycobia > Sycobia sp. Sy_11. The sequence continues at coordinate 120,505 of JACCIC010000062.1, read as the reverse complement.
AAGACGTCTGCAACCGGCGCACGGCTAGAAATGACCCAATCTAGGAACAGTACCTACTCCGCACGAATGAGATAGCCGAATAGCTATGGCGTGCGGCATTGGGTGGCAAGGAAGAGTGGAGGAAATATCGCATTGAGGATAAATAGGAGGGCTAATGTTGGAAACGGGGACTTGCTGACATCGGTTTTAGCGGAGAGGTCGGATCAACGTGTTGAACAAACTATTTCGTTTTTATATGAGTCTTATTTTCATTTTAATAAAGTATTTTATTTTATATCAAAATTATTTTCCTGTGTTTACCTTCCTATACATCCTTATTCCTACAAATTTTGAGGGCTCAGCCGGGATACAGACCAACGAAGACTTCGTCACAGCGTAACCGAAGCCATTAATAGACGATGAATAGCATAGTCAATGGCGTATACGTCATTGGCAGGCGGCCGATATACAGCACGGACTCGGGCGGAGTCAACAGCGTGAACAAGCATTGCCAGACAGCCAGCGGAAACACCGATCACGTACTGGCGTCCCACGAAAAATCAAAAGACAACGCTAAAGAGAAGTTTGTGAACACCTCGGCAGTTGCGTTGATGAAGGAGCACCGTATCCCGAAAAGGGTACAACCAACGCGTGCTGCAAAAACTGAAACGGAGTTTCTACAAGCGAAAAGGTCAGCTCAGAGAGCAGCGGCGTTCGCACACGGAAGGGCTCGTAGAGAAATGGCGGATCTGAGTACAGTGGACACTGCACAGGAAGGCGTCGCGAAAGGAGCCGAAGCACAGACGACAGTGCAGCAGCAGATTGCTGACCTTTGCGCGACAAAGGAGCAGACTAAACGAGCAATACTGCAATTGGAGGCATCAAGGCCGCGTGAAACGAAATTACGCAGAGAAGCAGAAGAAGCTAGAGATCTTGATGCTAGACACTTCACCGAACAACTGACTGCAGCCTTTAGCGGATCAGCAGCGATCGGTTAAGAGCGAGAATACAGGATCCATAGATGCAGGAGGAAGTGCGTCGGTAATAGGAGATCAGAATGTCGTTCGCTCCAGAATGCGCCGTCGGGGAGCATCGGAGAGCAAGACCTAATACAGCAGTTATTCGGAGCGTTACACTATTAACACTATGAACTGTTAACTGTTACACTGTTACCACTATTCGCCCTAGAGTTTTCTTCAAGGACGAAGCTGACGCCCTGGGGAAATTTTCGGGAGAAGACGAACCCAGACCGAGAAATATGTTTCGCAGCTAAACGAGTACTTACGGGAGCGGCGGAGAAGTGGATGGCTTGTTAATGGTGAGCTCGTACCTGGACAGAAGTGAAACAGTGTCTTACGAGTGCGTTTCAGCGTGATTTGGAGCTAACTGGATACTCGAGTTACTATGCGAAGGAAAGCCGGAACGTAATGAGACACTCAATCAATACGCACTACGGATGTATACCATTGGCAGCAGACGAGGTGTCGTAGAGAGACTTATGATGAAGTATCTAGTCGATGGCATCCCCGGCGAGGAAATACAGAAAGTATCGTTATATGCGTATACAAATTTCGATGAACTGAAGATCGCTATAGCGGTGTACGATACGGCGAGAAGCGCTTCACAAAACAGCCGCCCCGGACGGAAGGAAAATGTTCCGAGGAAACCTTTTCAGTCAAATGTGAAAAGACAACATCTGACAAAAGCAAGTAAGTGCTTTAACTGTGGAAAGATGAAACATATTGCTGCTACAAATGCCAGCCGCCGGGCCATCTTTTTAAGGACTGCGAGAGGAGAGCCAACTCAGGAGGCACTGGAACGATCAAGCAAATCAGCTACGATAGAAAAGGCCACCTCGGTTAATATAATACGGGCAGATTTGTGTAACGAGGTGAATAGACTGCCCAATAGTGGAATACCGATAATAGAATACGTCAGCGGACTGAACAGCCTCGGAAAAACTTTTGTGCAACCGAAAGGGCGAACCGTGCTAAATACAGTGTTGAATGGTGTTAAATGTAGATTCGAATACGTCCTGGTGCCAGACGACGCTACGGAAGAAAAGGTGCTCATCGGAAACCCACTAAGGGACGTTGCTACACGAAGGCATCAGCTCTCCCAACTGTTCGGAGTTTACATGTGCCGTGATAGTCATGTGAAAGAAGGATGGTACACCGCTCGTCTGCATCGACTACAAACCGTTAAACAAGGTGATGGTTAAAGAAAGAACGCCGATGCCGATTATCGAGGATGTTTTAGATGAACTGGCAGGTGCTCAAGTCTTTTCGACGATTGATCTGAAATACGAGTTCTTCCAGGTTAAAGTCGAAGAGGATAGCCGTAATTATACGTCTTTCGTGACACCCAGTGGACAGTATGTGTTCAATGTTGTGCCGTTTGGCTTAACGATGTCTCCTACCGTGTTTATTCATTGCATACGATATGTGTTCCCGGATCTAATCCAGAAAGTAATATTGGTGTTCATGGACGACGGCGTCGTGAAAGGAAGTTCCGAGCGCGAGGCTCTGGATAACTTAAAACAAGTGCTGGCGACAGCTTCAAGATATGGACTTAAAATCAATTGGAAAAACTGCCAATTGTTACAAAGAAAAATAGAATTTCTCGGCCATATTATTGAGAATGGTAATATCTAGTCATCACCGGGTAAAACGGAGGCGTTGCTAAACTACCCGGAACCAAGAACGCCAAAACAAATGCAGCGATTCTTAGAGCTTATTTTAGAAAATTTATATTAGAATACGCACGGTTGGCAAAACCTCTGAGTGATCTTCTCAAGAAAGAAGCCAGTTTCAAAATAAGAGAAACACAGCGAGAAGCCTTTCTGCACCTGAAGCAGGCACTCGCAGTTGCACCAGTACTCTATCAGCAAGAGAGAGAGAGAGAGAGAGAGAGAGAGAGAGAGAGAGAGAGAGAGAGAGAGAGAGAGAGAGAGAGAGAGACAGACAGACAGACAGAATTACACACCGACGCTTCTAAGTACGGCTACGGAGTGATACTGCTGCAGAAATCGGCGCATGATGGAAAACTACATTTGGTATATTATGTGAGTAGGAAGATCACCGACGCGAAGAAAAAATATAGTAGCTACGAGTTCGGTTTTGTAGCAGTTGTAAGAGCATTACAAAAATTCCGGAATTATCTCTGGGGAGTGCGCTTCAAAATCGTAACGGATTGCTCTGCCTTCTGCCAAATAAAGGAGAAGCGTAAGCTGATGTCACGAATAGGTCGATGGATGATGCTCGTCGAAGACTTTGACTACGAGATCGAGCACCGGTTGGGAACGCGAATGAGGCATGTCGACGCGCTCAGCCGAGCTGCCTCGATCAACGCCGTCCACGACGCATTGCTAGGAAGATTGGCACGAGCGCAATCCAGAGACAAGAAAATCGGGGCCATCAAGAAACTATTAGAAACCGGGAAATTCAAGAATTATGTAATGTACTCGACAAAGTACGATTTATGCAGCAACATTTTGGCAACCTAAGACTCTTCATCACCGACAGCGGCACCGCTTTTAAATCTCACAAATTCGACGAATATTCTGAGAATGAAGGAATACGAGGCCTACGATGGCTCAATCGCTAGAGCGAAGGACTAGTAACTCGATGATCCGAGTTCAAATCCCAGTCTAGGCCTATTGACACAAGCACCGCTGTAATAATTTACACGTGCTTTGTTTACAAATACACCATAGACCTCCGTCGCTGATTAGCACCGATATATGGAAGCATAAACAGAGCGACGTTAAATAACATGAAAAAACAAAGAAGGAATACAGCATCAACCAATCACCGCTGGCTTACCCAGAGGGAATGGACAAGTCGAGCGGGTCAATGCCATTGTCGCCGGAGTGTTTTCTGAGGTATCAGCGGAGGAGCTCAGAAACTGGTACAAGTACGTTAGCCGAGTTCAAAGAGCAATAAACGGAACTTACCAACGTTCCATAAGAATGGGCCCATTTGAATTATTGTTCGGAACGGCTATGGGTTACCATGAAGATGCACGTTTCAAGGAAAAAATCGAGCACGAAGTCATGTAGAACTTGAAGGATTTGCGCGATGAAACTAGAATAGCCGCCAAACAAGAGATAGATAAGGTGCAAAACGAGAATCGGAGGCAATACTACGATTCTAATTGCTTGTTCTCCTCGCGGCAATCTCTACATATCCTGTACGCTTAAAAACTGTAATAGAACAATCTTAATATATATTAACAGGTAGATATAAATGATTTTTTCCTTGTTTTTTTCAGTAAATTTAAATACGTTTAACATTCATACATACGAGAAAAGACGTAAAACTCGATAGAAAAAGCGGGAGAACCAGATTAAAAGTGAAAATCGGGAAATGTATAAAAAAAGGGAATAATAAAAAAGAATTGAAAAGAATAATGAAAGCATACATAAAACATAAAAGGAGAGAATAAATCCGAGCAAGAATGACAGAGAGAGAGAGAGAGAGAGAGAGAGAGAGAGAGAGAGAGAGAGAGAGAGAGAGAGAGAGAGAGATTTCCTTCCTCAACTTCTACTGGAATATCTTTATAGAAGTCATGCCGTCATACCTGAACATCGTCTCCTACCGTTCGAACACGAAACTCCCCGTAGACTACGTCCCGAGGCATCTGGACATCATATTCTACCGACTAAACACGAAACTTTCAGTAGAAATGATCCTGAAGTACCGGGATATCGTATTCAACCGCCCGTACACACCAACACAATATTTCTCCGTAGAAGCCGTATTTAATAAATATATATATATATATATATATATATATATATATATATATATATTTCGTATATTTCCATTTTTCAATCAAATACCGTGAATATTTTAGTGTGGTGCCAACTGAAATTAATGTAATTAATGATAGTCTGCGAATAGTAAATATTGCCTTTTTATGCAGAAGTGACGATGTATTATATATAAAATACATAGTTTCGAGATTGTTGGTAAAGAACCCTATTTTTTGTGATTATTTCTTTTGTTCAAACTAAAAAAAAACATAATTTGTCGTCACAAATTATGTTTAGTATGATTTGTTATACACAACCATTTTATAATAGAAGACACATAGAGAGAGAGAGAGAGAGAGAGAGAGAGAGAGAGAGAGAGAGAGAGAGAGAGAGAGAGAGAGATTTCCTCACATAAAAAAATAAAATTTACAAAAATCAAAAGATATCCATAAGGTGTAAGATATCCATCAGATTCACCTGAAGAACAAAAAGAATACTACCGACTAACTCACACCTTCTTTACGATACGAATCCCAAAATTGGAGATGACCATTTAAACTGAGCTGGCCTGATATTAAGAGTTCAAGTGGACTACTTTGAATTGATATTCGTGATTAAAGACGCCACCTACTAACCGCTGGTGAAACTAGCATCTAAGACCGTTAACTTAATTTATTGATGAAAGTAAATGATTTTCAATAAAAACAAAGCTTATGTCCTTCCCAAGATAATATATAATCTGTATGTCAAATTTCAGAACAATCGGTTCAGTAGTTTTTTTGTTTATCGTGTACAAACAAAAACACGCTTTGTCTTTATAAATTAGTATAATATAAAGTATGATATGATATGATATGATATGATATGGTATGATATGATATGATATAGCTTCTCTTATATGAACCAACATCGATTTTCTACTACAGTTGCAAAAATTCTCTAGTCTTTCTCTCCTCTGTGATAAGTATACTTGGTCCCGCTTTGCGTCAATATTTTCCCCTCTATCCTGCTGCGAGCGAGCTGAAATTTCTGTATAGTTGCGTGCATGATTATATATATATATATATATATATATATATATATATATATATATATATAATAGCTGTGCATGTGTAGAGTGTCTTCTTTATCTCCATCCTGTACGTCGTATGCCTCTTTATTTTTACTATGGCACACGCTGGCAAGTGTCAGGCTGTCGTATAGAGAAGTAGAAGAGACCAGGAGATGTAAAAGGAGAGTGCGGAAAGGAATAAAAGAAGACGAAACTAGTAGGGGTGAACTGGGGGTGAACTGCGGGTGAAGAAGAAAGCGCGAGGGGATTCGGTAGATGTTCAGAAGAAGATTTATCTGATGCCATCTGGCGTAACATTTTTTACAGTGATCTTACATAATTTGTTTTTGTTTAATAGTTTATATCAGAAACAAAAGCATGTCAACAAAAGCTCATTAAAAGGAAGAAATTATAATAAAATATTTCCTTTACACTGCATATAAAAAGACCATTAATTTCTTCGACTAGTGGTTTGGAACTAAAAGTCCATATTTCAGATGATCCAGGTTATTTAAGGCAAAATATAAACATACAAATATAACATGGATGATTACTGCGATATAACTTTACACTGTCCATATAAAATCTATACGTATTTCATATCTGGAAGTAGATCTTACTAAAAATATAATATCTCAAATTGAATAATTCTAATTCTTTTATTTTAGTTATTTTATTATTTCACATAAGAAAAATTTCTTTAAAGTATTATAATATTATTTTAGAAAATGTATGCATTCATTTCAGGTAATCCTTTAAACTATTTCACTTTTTCAAGCTCTAGCATAATGTGAATGTGTGTGCGGGTGCGCGCATGTGTGCATGTATGTGTTAAATTATACGTGAATTATGAATGTGCAATGGATATTATTGGAAACTTTTGCTCTTTATAATATAACGGATGTAATGCCATCAATATGTCGGCATATATGATGACAGAGGCTTTTGTCCCAAATACACAGCGAGTATTATTCGCTTCGTGCTCGAGCACTAACTATGCGCAAACGTTAACCATGTCAATTTCACTAGCTTCAGGCTCCACAAATTATATTGCTAGTACCGAGCTTTATTGAAAAAACTTTAATAAATTTATAGTCATTTAAAATTTTTTGTATAAATATACCATTAATTGTGAATTCATTTAGAGTTATTTGATTGCTATTATAATTTTGTTATTTTATAATAAAATTGCATTGTTAACATTAACTTTATTGTTCACTAACAATATTAGTTGAAATAAAGATAATCTAATATTAATATAATTATATTAGGTTATAATACAATTGTATTTGTAACAATCCGATTTTGTTTTCACTAATTATACGCGTATTAAATGTAATTTTTAAATTTTGAATTCTATTCAAATGATTACATATAAGTTAAAGCTTAAAAATTGTATTTATATTAATTGTTCTAAATGAAATTAATAAATATTTTTATCGGTCTTACAGTCTTTATACAATAATATATTATAATAATATAGTGACGTCAGACTGTCCTTGTTTACAATCACCCTCGAAAAATATGAAATGGAATTACTATTCAATAATAAAATAAAAATTAAATTAAATTAAAAATTAAAACTTAAAATAAAATGATTTATGTTCTATGTTAGTGAAGGACGATCTGATTGTCCCCACTACCATAAATAAAAATTTTTCTTTGTTGTCCGACGTTTGAGACGGCTATGGTTGGTCTTCAAGAACTATAAAACTGAGCTTCATTCTATAAAGACTGTAACAAATATACAAAGACCGATACAAATATTTATTAAAGTAAAGTATAAAATTTACATATTTACATAATCAATAAAATATCCAAATTATTGGTATCATAAATAAAATTGCACACATAATTCATAAAAAATGTGTCAAATGAAATGTATTTGTAGTAATACCAAAATTGATTTCATTACTTGGAGCAGTTAATCCACACAGCTAAAACATGTTTACATTTTGGCTTTATCCGGCTTTGCAAGAACATTCAAAGCGCAGCGCTCGTTTATCTTTTCAAATTTGACCCTTCAGTTCATGTAGTTTCCTTGTAATAATGTAATCTAACAATTTAAATCTTTTCATATTATAATATTGTTCCTTCTACCCAATTTCTGGTAGTATCGTTACATTACGCAATCTATGTATCTTAGCCGGTGTTCTTCCATTTTAATGTGATAGATACCTGTTGTATATATTAATGTTGTACTTCAAATACATTTTATATTCGTTATTAATACAATATCATTACACATATAAAATTTTTTTGTTTTTTCAAAGGATCGTTTCATTTAAAATAAAGGTTGCATCCGATGAATTCTAAAAGAGACCTAAATTATGTACTTTTTTCTATTTACGTACAATTGTCAGTAATAATTGTATCGATACGGGAATGGGACAGATAAACACAGGCAGGCACAGGAACACGCATATTGATTTAAACTAATGGGTAATATATAAATACAAATATCGAGAAAAAGTTATATATGTATTCGAAGATTTTGTATTAGAATACGCGATTTTAAATACACGATAACAAAGCAGCGATAATTTTCCACGATTTTCTTAAGCAAGACACCGCGACATACTTCATTATAAAAATATAAATTGTGATAAATAAGGTATATATATATTTACAGCGACGTGAAAGGATTGTTGAATACAAAATGTTACCATCAGTAACTACTTTGCTGTACTTTCTTAACAAGTTTAATGCTAGTGTCGGTAAATTTCAGTTATATCAAATGAAATATAATTTTAGGATACTAAAAAATATGCGAAATGAAGCTAAAGTGCGACCCGTTACTATCTTTGCGTCGACTCACATTCATTTGCGTATACAAATCATCGTCATGGCACGGCGGCCGCGAGCTTAGTCTGACATTCAGGCTTCAACGCGTTGTTCTCAATATTCTCCCTCAAATTTTTTTCTCGAGTATTTTCTTGTTTCAGTTCATCTTTTCGTTTACGCGACGCTCGAAATATTTTGTTCCTTCCATTATTCTCCTACTCCTCCTTCTTCTTCGTCTGCGTTCCGTTGTCTCCTCCCTTTCTCTCTCTTATTCTCCGCCGTCCCTCGTCTCTCTCTCTCTCTCTATCTCTATCTCTCTCTCTCTCTATATTTCACTATCTTCTCTGCTCAAATATTTCTCTCTTCTTTGTTTTATACTTTTTATTCGCTTCGCCATTTTTCTCTTTACGATTTTACTTGGCAGACTGTTTCTTCTCTCTTATAACAATCCTGCTCAGATGAAAATATTTTAGTCTTTGTTGATCTCCTTCGTTGTCAACTCTATATATTTTTAAATTTTTTATATAATTACATATTATTTAACAATGTTCCTTTTTAAAGGTATGGAGAAAGAAAATTGTAAATTATAAAAAGTGTCTTATTCTCTAATAATGAAATTATTTCAAGATTATTTATTTTTATTCTATAATGATTTGGTGAGATACCGGTTTAATTTTAAACAAGAATACATTCTTAATCATATGTTACAGTAGTAATATTATGAAACTAAGAGGATTTGAAATTGGTTATATTTTTATAAAATTACGTATGTGTATTTAGATTATAAAATAGTGGATAGTGTATTTTCACATCAGCAAGAAGCTGGCAATAGAAGTATATTCGATGAAAGATCTAGACATGAGTATTTTTTAGTGTGCATTACAAAAAATTGATAAATCCTTATAGAAACTGTTTCCTACTTATTTTCAACTTTTACCATTAATGAATATAGTAATGCTTAATAATGTAAAGTAATGTCACGAGTAATGTTTTTCGAAGCGTGCATTAAACTAATATATTGCAATATAGCGAATATTGCTGTCAGTAGAAAAATAAAATGGATTCGGATACAGAATAGCGCATAAAAGTAGCGATGGAGGAGGAGTACATTATTTCGATTTCCATTGGAGAGAGACAAAGAAATTCTCTCGCTTTTCGGACAAAGAGCGATAGATATAAATATATTAAGGAAACGTAATGCCAAGAGAAGACATAAGATGAAAGCTGAAAGAAAGCTTGGAGGGTGGGGGGAACGACCGAGTAAAAAATACAAATAGATATTCGCCTAGAAACGAAGTACAGTGCTTCAGGGTCTATATTCTTAAAGGCGCTACTACTGGTGCTGCTCTCTGGTTTCCAGTTTCCCTATATCCGCGGAAAAAGCATCTATATATATATATATATATATATATATATATATATGTTTGTATGTATCGAGCTTCTCGAAAGAAAGAGAGAGAGAGAGAGAGAGAGAGAGAGAGAGAGAGAGAGAGAGAGAGCGAGCGAATAAGGATAGTAGAAAAAGGCGGGGAAAGAAATGAAAAAGGAGTAGTGGCATTAGTAGAAGCAGCGGGGTGCGGGCGTATATAGGAGAAAAGAAGAAAGGCGTCGGCAGCATCACCCGCAAAAAGAGAACGAGAGAGCTTGGGTGACGGGCTAGAGGATGAGAAAGAAAAGGAGGAGGGAAGAAGGGGGTGCTTCACGCTGAAGAAGAAAAGAGCGAATAGAGAAGGTGCGTCAGCGCGCGCGCGCGTGTGTGTGCATGTGTGTGCGTGTGTGAACGACGTACATATATAGCTATGTTCTCAACCAGTGAGAAAGGGTGGAAGTTATATAGAGAAAAAGAAAGACAACCGGTGTGCCTCGTACTTTGTAGGAGTGTGAGCGAAGGGATGAACGTGAAGCGAGGAGAGAGAAAGAGAGAGAGAAGGTGGAGGAGGATGAAAAAGACTGGGGACAGATGGCTGTTTCAGACAATGAGAAACTCGAGAGAGATAAGGGTAAGAACGCGCGCGCCCGAGAGCGAGGGAAACAGAGAGAGAGAGAGAGAGAGAGAGAGAGAGAGAGAGAGAGAGAGAGAGTAGGCGAGGGAGAACGACGGAGAAAAAGAGAACCAGCTTTTTAGCTCTCTAACTCTACCTCTACTTCGCAGATACAGAGACAGAAAATGAGTAAACAGGAGTCTAAGAAATGGGGAGAAAGATGATGGGAAGGAAAAATGGATAGTAGAGGAGAAATATGAGCTCATCAGGAAAAAGGTTGGATGAGCGCCTAGACGTTCGGTGGGGATGCAGAAGCAAAAACCTTTCTTGAGCTGAAGGGAATGTGGAACTACTTTTTCGAGGGAGTTCAGGGAATTGAGCGAATAAAGTTGGAGGAAGTGTAACGAACAAGGGTAACAGAGACAGGAAGAGATAGTTGGGGGGGGGGGAGATGTGTTGTAAACATTTGAGATGCGGAAGAGGAAAATGAGGGGGAAGATTATAGGGTAAATATACACGAAGGAAAAGCAGACTAGCAGTACAATAGATAGGGGGAGTGAGTGCAAACAGTGTAAGGTAAAAATGTAATGAGAAAGTTAAAGATATAGTATAATAGTATTACGGATGTTTGGAGCGAGATAAAGAAGGAATCTTAATCGTATGGTCGTATAGTAGGTTCAATTGTCAGGTAATAAATGTATAAGTTTGATTTAAATATTGCAAAAATCACAACAATTAATTAATTTGTGTATATTCTGGAAGTTTTTAAAACAATTTCAAGCCAAATCTTTAAAATGTTACAAACTTTTAATATACATATTTATATATGCATGTTTGTATATATGCATATATATAATTAAATTATGAATTTTTTGAACAGCTTTTGAAGTTCAAATATAATTCGCATTGCCTTGTCTTTCATGTTTTTGATGTTAGTTCTATTTCTTATTCTCTTGTCAAAATGTATAATGCTGAAATTCCTATTATGAGATAAGTATCTAGGCCGATCTGCACATTTGTTAGTGGTTTCATAATAATTCTTTTTATATCATAAGAATCCTGTGACATCATAATAATTCATTTTTAAATGATCCATATATTATAAAGATAGAAGTAAATTAAATATACAGCTATTACAAAGTATTATCTTGTCAATGGCAACCTATGTATCATTTGGAACACAATCCTGAAAATAATAAAGCTTTAAAGAAGTATAAATACTTAAATTCAGTTATAGATAAATAGACACTTACTTTCTTTGAATCATTACATGATGTTCAACTTTGCTTTAATATGAAAATAATGCAAACGGTACCGAATTTGAGATTATTTCTCTATTCCAACATTTTCTATTACAAAATTCCATCAAGACTACTTCATACAGCTTTTAAAACAAATCAGTTACATAAAGTTGAAATTGTTGAGAACCCTATTACATTAATTAACGTCACATTCAAAGTATGGAATAGTCCAAAACCATTCCTAAGTCTCTCCCTCACCTTGTCATTTTTCTAATGACCATAACACGAGAGTTCGGCCCAGATTCACTTTGGAATGTTACAAATAAACAGCTGCAGGAACAGAGTCATAGAAACGTCATTTATACGCCGCGGCGCATGAAACCAGATGAAACGAAGTTATAACGAAGCTGTACCTATATACTAATAATATCAGCTAATACAATATAGAACACGAAGCTCACACGTACGTTTCAAAAAAGGCAAAAAAAAGCTCAATCGTCTTTTAGGAGTGAAAAAGCTTTCTTTTATTTCCCCAGTGATGATCGTAGGGAGCTTGTGCATGGAGAGGGGATGTAAGCATCACCTATACCTATGTTCCAACCCCTCTATCTCTTCTTCTTTCTTTTTTTTCGAGCACAGTCGTGGGGGTCTCTTCTATGCTTGTGTATAATATATGTATGTGTGTATCTACGCGTTCAGCGTCGCCGTAGCCCACGTGCGACCTTGGTCGAAATCTTGGCGCCTCGGTCTCACTCGGCTACCCCGCCCTCGCTCTCGCACCCTCTCTCACACGCGCGCTTGCAAAGATCCGAGTGTCTAAGTCTCGGCTCCCCTATATTTGCTGCCATCACAGGTACTTTTTAACCCTGCCTCATTTCCTAACCGTTATACAAGAGGAAGAAACGGAAGAGAGTGGACTGGGTTGGCATTTCTTTCGTGCAAGCTCGTTTATTGCATCTTCCTTGCGTGGCTCTTCTTTCTCGTCATTTCGCCTTTTCTTAACGAGTCGGAGAGAAGTAGTAAAAGGTATAGGATGGGTGTACAGAGAGGATGTAGTGGGCGAGGAAGTGAAAGTGCCACGAGGAAGGTGCAAAGGCAGGATTCGAATAAGTTTATAGCCTTGAAATTGGAATTGGCGAGATCTTGAGGAAATGGGCAGAAGGGAATTTTAGATAAAAGCGCGTGTTCGTTTAAAAAGAACTTGGCTTCAGGTACGAAGGATGAACGTAAAGAAGAGAGAACCTATCAAAAGTTATTATACAGATTGAACAACTGAAGTAATAGATGGGAGTGTATTAGGGAGGGGAGTACATTGTTCAAGCAGACTCGAGCCTACGGAATTGTCAATACTCCACTGATACAGTTATTAATCGGTTTTCAATTTTTTGCGACATTGAACGTGCTTTGACTACAGAAAGAAATTTCTTTTATGAATTTTATTCCAAACTTATAAAGTATAAACAAGTGCTATGTATATTTCTCTAAAAATACTGAAAACTCTAAAGAACATTTGTATGTTGAAAAAAAAATTCACCTACAGTTTATTTTTGCTGGTTACATTTGGTGATGAAAAAACGCGAAACAGGGCTTGCGTTTTTCATTATATAAGTTTTGTAATCGACTTCAATAAGAATTAACATCAAATAATTAATCGAAAATACTTTTAAAAACTATATTTCCTTAAAATAGATAAAGTCTGAATATAATATATGAGACTGACTCGAGGTTAGACCTAAAGCCACCAGTTCAATGCCAATATCCTTTAATTAAAGATTTTCTTCTAAAGACAATAGTTTTACATATGAATATAATTTTCTTTCGATAAGTAGTCTTTTAAAAATGATTCCCATGAAAAGAGAATATAAAATATAGAAACTATGGAATGATACAAAGATACTTGGCTTTCTTCTTCTCTTTACTTATTCCTTTTCACGTATGGAGAAGAAAGAGAAGAATTATTATGAAATAGTGCGGGAATATGAGCGCATCTGCATTCAGCTGGGTGGGTGGAATGAAAAATAAAGTAATATGAAAAAGCGAATGAGGGTGGAAAAATAGAGGGTGAGACGGGCTTATGCAAGAAACGGTATAGTAGAGGAAACGAATGAAAAGGGCTGTGGGAGCGTATGGAGGGTAGGAGAGGGAATGAGAGAGACAGAGAGAGAGACAGAGAGAGAGAGAGAGAGAGAGAGAGAAAGGGAGACAGACAGACAGACAGACAGACAGAAAGAAAAGAGAAGGGCGGATGGCAGAAAACCAAGTAGGGAGAGAAAAAAATGAGATAGTTTCTAGTATAGCGAGGATAATATAAAAGGAAAATTCGTTTTTCTCCTTTTATTTCTCATTCCGCTTCTCTCTTCTTTAACCTTTTTCTTCATCGTGTGTGTGTGTGGGAGGGGGGGGGGATACGTGCGCGCGTGGAGGGGCTTGGGGCTATAACTATTGCCATAGCGTAGAAGAGACTCTTTCTCTTCTCTCTAACTTTCTTATTTTTTTCGAACTGCGCAAAATCTTAAAAAGAAAAGAGCATACATTTGCGTAATGAGCTCAAAGGTTTGTTCTATTTTTGTTATTATTAATAGTACTAATAAGTAAAAATTGAACCTACATCGACCGATGTAAATTAAATTAACAACTAGTTTCGTTTTTAATCTTAATTTTTATTTTTATTTTATTTTTATTTGTAGTAGCAATTTTTATTTCTGATTCTACAGAAGTGAATATAAACAGGGATAGTCTGACTATTCTTATATAATTATAATTAGATTATTTTATAAAGACCGTAAGCGCGATAAAAATATTTCTTATTTATTAATATTGTTATATTATTATTGTTATTCTACAAAAACTGTTATATCTGAGATTCGATCAAATAGTACCAAGCATATTAATGTAAAGTTGTAGATACTAGATAGGTTATGAATAAAAATTTAGTATTAAAATTTGTATTTAATTATGATTTTTATGTATAAATATATTTAAAGAGTCAAATAGCTTAATTAATTGTTCTAAAATATGTTTTCAGACTGTAAATCATGAAATGCGAATATGAGTGCAAACGAATTTAACAAAATATCTTTACCAATTTCAACGTGCAGCATGAAATATTTATTGCTGTTTAGTGTATCTGATCTAACCGACAGCATCGAAAGACTTTATATGCACCGATTCGTTTTACTATACATTTTATGAATTTTTCACGAATCATTATAAATTTTTTTCGTCAATATTGACTACCCTATGGATTGCTTTATTATTGTAATTTCTATAGTATGATAAAACTTGATCAAAAAGATGTTAATTTTTCTTGATTCTTTTTATTCACAAAATTAAATTTATATAAAAGACCTTTTTTATAGTAACAGAGGGACACATATAACTTAGCCGAAACTATATATTGAGTCGAAACTATATATTGTGTTTCAATGCCATGGCATAATGAGATAATGACATTTGATGGGTTTCTTGATGAAAAATTCTAAGATAAGTTCTGTAAGAGTATATTTCTGTTAATACTTACTATCACAATTTGACAGGAAATGACTGAATCAACAATAGAAATAGTCTTTCGAAACTTTTCAAACAATCTAGATTTAGCTCTACATGTTTTTTCAGCAAATGAAAAACAAATTAATATGATATTAAATTTCGTCCCGAAATCCTTACGATCGATATAATTGCTTTACAAATGTACAGTATGATCACAACAATTAAACGCTTAGCTAAGTGTAAATTATTAACATGACACCGCGGGTAGTTGAGGGTAACTCATTCGACCGTAACGTTCAGTGGGATCTTAAATGTTTTCGAATATGATCGCTTTAAAAGGCATTTCTAAAAGTTAAAAAATTTTAGAATAGAGATATGCTTGCTGAGCTACTCGATACTTTATATCTGAAATTGCAAGAAGTTTATAGTACCATCGGCGTGATTGTCGTAGTGAAAGCGAGCCTGCGCGCATAGTTATATTAGACATCGCTAACTTAGTTTTTTACAACCAATATTAAAAATATTTTTATCATTCTCTGGAAATGCAATTCTTCTATATATTTTCCATATTTAAGATCGATAAAATGAAGCAAAATCCACTTATTTTTAAGTATATATGTCTTAAGTCAACGCAGTTCCTACGTGACTAGTACCTACGCAATAGTTCATCACGCGCGAAAAAGCCCACCGAATCACGGGCTTTGCACGTACTATGGATAAAACTACAGCATAAACAGAATTTTCGCAAAACAAAGCAAATCACAAAACAGATAAACGCAAAACCGCAAAACTACATCGACGCGTAGTTCTCTCTCTCTCTCTCTCTCTCTCTGTCTTTTTCTACTTTGTGCGTGTATATTATGGCCAATCTATCACGGCTTACAAATCGGTTACGCAGGAAAGAGATGATGAGTGAGCAATCAAACGGAGACTGAGTTCGTTGAGGCTGGACACCGAAAAGACAAAGGGGACAAACATCGGGCGGACCCGTGAAAATGGGCGAATATGCGCGCGAGCGAGAGAGAAAGAGGGGAAATTCCTTTCTCAAATCCGTAGACATATACTGTGTGCTATGCGCGGCGTTTTGCTCTCCTGTTTTAGCAAGCTGCAAGCGCAACAGCTGACAAGCGTGCGAGTTTCTGCGTGAAAATAAAAAAGAGGAAATACACAGAAGAGGCGCAGGAGAGTTAGAGAAACCCGCGGTTTCCCGAGTACTCTACAGTCCAGATAGAAAGTGTTCTCTGTTTCTTTCTCACTTCACTTTGCCCCTCTCTTTCCTTTTTGTATACTCGCGAGGTCTATTGCCAACGGCATTAGGCTGCCGCGCGAAATCGCGTTTGTCTCTTTCTCCCCTCCCTTTTGCATCCTCCTCTCACTCCCCCCTCTCTATTTTTCTAATTCCCCCGCTCATCGCGACTTTCCCGTGGTCGTTATATACTAATGTACATCCCGTACACGCGCGAAAACTGTTCGGCAGAGAGTCGAAAAGGAAAGTTTTGCAGATAGATAGATAGATAGATAGATAGATAGATGGATGGATAGAGATGGAAATATATATAGAGAGAGAGAGAGAGAGAGAGAGAGAGAGAGAGAGAGAGAGAGAGAGAGAGAGAGAGAGAGAGAGAGAGAGCGAGAAGCGAAGGGGGTAAAGAGAGAATAGATAGGGAGAGAGTTAAGGAATTCGTAATGCGCATTTATCAACTTCGTTTGTTAGAAAGTTGTGTTTTTTGCTGAGAAATTCAGTATGGATTTTTGGATTGCTATTGTTGTGTAGCAGAAATCTTTATGTAATTAAACGGGAGTTTAGACGCACTTTATATTAAGATAGAAAAATTGCGTTCGAAGAAACATATATAGGGGTAAGGTTAACCATTTCTTGAATTGCTTTTAAAACTTAGCATATCATCAGTAAAATATTTAGGGCCTTCGGTTCAATTGTCTGTCCTCTGGGGTTTACAATTCAAAAATTGATTTAGCACAAGTCTTAAATCTTTATCTGTCTATAATACATATATTATTAATTATTATCCACCATATTGCATTCGTTATTTTAATAGTTTTGAATCAATCAAAACTATGAATCATTAATTCCAAAATCCTAAATGGAAAGTATGTATATCATTTGTGACCTTCAGAGAATCATGCATCAATAGCAATTATATATAGATAAAACTTTAGATTATTATATAATAGTATGGGAATACTATGTACGTCATTTTGAATTTAAATATTTTAATTTTCTGTTCCCAATCAGGATCCCAGCTAACTCAAAAATTGTTGTACCTTAATTTATGTTCAGAATATTACTAGAAAAAAAGTATCTTTTTGATTATAAAATTTAGAAAATTATATTCCAAAATCTTGGTACTGATATTAGAGAAACAACGCGTGATCTCAGCACCACTCGACAAACTGCTCGTTTGATTTTGGTCGACCAATTGTGCATGTGATGCATTGCTGCTCGATTCTTTCGGATACAATTTAACTTTTTCATTAACAGTATCGTGAACAGACTGCTGTAGACACGCTGGATCATCTGAATTCTGATCCTGCAAGCATGGGACTCTATCGTAATTGATGAAGAGATATTTGTTTTGGTATAAGATATCAGAAGATACATTAACTAGAAACCGAATAAACTCCGTTTCAGAGGTATTCAAAAATCAAAGTGATATTTATCGTTTACTTTCATACTCTTGGTGTGATTCATCATAAATTCCTTCTAAAAAGACAGATAGCCAATAAAGATTTTTATTTACCTTTTTCTAACGATACAATTTGTGAATTCTGTATGACGACCATGTGTTCTTTCATAGAACCACGATTCTCAATGAATATAAGGTCATGCAAGAAATCAATACCGCTAACTGTATAAGACTCTTTTGGTTTCCTGAAGTCAAATTGTCATTCTAATAACAAACTCGTTTGACTCCATTAATATCACCAAAGAAAACTCACTGGAGTTAAAACCAAACCAGAAATCGCTCGATAAAATTCCTTAATAATTGGAAATACGTTCGAGAATATACATATATATGTGTGCGAGTGTGTGTGAGTGTGCGCGCGCGCGTGCGGTGTGTTTGTAACTTCAAATGCAACATATTGAAGTAAATTCAATGAATGCCGTTAAAAAATATGATTTTTATTTATTTCGATTTTTGGGATATTTTTTTTTGTTAATGCAGCTCTTCTTTTAAAGAAACGAGCCGTACCTGATACAGAACCGTGCCATATACGAACAGCCACAAGATCGACCGTACCGCACGCGTTCCAACCCCCTCATATGCGCGCATCACCTTGGCGACATAATCCACAAAGAAAAGCATTCCTACTTCCTGAAACAGTGAAACGAATTGCGCACGCTCAGAACTATAGTTGCCATATAAGCCGAGTATGGTACGCCAAATGGAAAATTGATGTTGCCTTCCATGTATATGTATAAATGTCGGAAATATATATAGTGACGAAACGTACGCCAGAAAAAGAAACTTGGTGTATAAGACATTAGCATATAATTTACGTATGCACGCACACAGACACACAGACACACGCGCGCACAAGCAAATCGAGTAATAAAATTGTACCCGCTTATTATAATTAGAACAGAAAATTAGCCTCAAAAACGTGCAAAATGCAGAAAAATTATTATAATTTACTAAAATATGTGTCCATCGGCATTGTCTAATTGTTCTATGAAGAATCAATGTCTAAAAATTTGTCTAAAAATTATTATATTTGAATAAGAAAGAATTTCAATAAAGTTTTTTCTTATTGTATTATTGTATTTATTGAAATGAACCGCATATAATAGATAAATTAAAGTTTATTTTATTTCTGTATTGTAGGTGAGTTGCAGAAACAATCGCTCCATCGCTATAACTATACCAAATGATCGTTGACACGTAAGTTTTCTCATTAAATACATATATTGTTTATACATTTAAAAAATATTCATTTTGTTAACATTGTAATTTCCATTACAATTGCACGAATAATTTCGTATATATTAATTAATTGAACAGGGGAAAACATTCGTGTAAATAACATTAGATAAATGCAAATATTAACGTACCGCTTAGGAATGTTACAAACATTTTTCAAGGAGAACCAAACACGTGTAGTAGGGCAAAAGAGATCGGTCTCTCCTCGCGCGGGGTAGGATGGACGTCCGCGCTCCGCAAACGCTTTATAACACGACAATGTCTATATGTGCATGCGTATTTGCGTGCATGTTTGCAATGCGTTTATAAGTGTACATGAAAGTGAAGAAGCGAAGAGAAAGGAAGAGGTGAACCTTTAAAAAGGAAAAAGGAGAGGTAAAAGAAAGAGGTGAAGGCTATATATATATATATATATATATATATATATATATACATATATATATATATATAGAGAGAGAGAGAGAGAGAGAGAGAGAGAGAGAGAGAGAGAGAGACAGAAACGAAGGGCATTCGAATGCAATGTACTGTTATGTCTTACGGTACAGGCGTGACAGAAATTAGGACTACTTTACCTCGATCATCCCCCCCTTCCTTCGCGGTTACTCAAGTATTCCACTTTTCACGTCGACCCCCCCTCTTTTTCTCAGTTTCTGTCTTTTCCTTTCTCCTTTTTGTTCAACTCCCGTATGCTTCCTCCTTCTTTATTTCCAACGTTATGCCGGCTTTCTCTTCATTCAATTTTTTTACCCTGCTTTATATATACCGTTCACGTAATTATCTTTATATACTTTCCTCTTTCTTCATTCTCTCTCTCTTTCTCGATCTTGATCACGCCACATCTCGCATCTTTTTGGCCATTTTTTGCTTCCTAAGATACGCGTCTCTTTGCGCGTTCCTTTTCTTTATGCCTTTCATATATTTTATATCTTCTATTTCAATTTGAATTTTGAAACGGTATTATATATGTGTAAGTGTCGAGTTTTAAAATTGCCAAAATTGAAATATATATAACCAACTAATTATGAATTATGAGTAAGGTTGTTAACATATGTAATTGGAAATGGTGCAATAAACATATTATTTACGAGACTGTTAATATTATATATTCCCGAGTCTCTGATCTATAAATATCTATAAATGAAAATGACACTTTTTTTCTTGTTAGAACTTTCACGTTCTAACAAAATATAAAAATCTATTTTATATTTAATGTAAAAGTTACTACTTCTTTAAATCAGCTATTTATTATATTGTTTTCAAAATTTTATTCTTCTTGGAATTTTCCTTTTTTACTAATGTATCTATCTATACGTGCACTATATATATAATATCTGGGGAATCATTATAATAAATGATTCTTCTTTTTGCATTTTGATATAAATCAAATCATTGTGCCTTCGCAAAAAGTGTGTAGAATTGCTAATTAATATCTTTTTCTTGGTGTTTAAAAGAGCTTAATACAGAGGAAATTTAAAGCTTTTTTATGTATGTATATATGCCCAGCGAGATCATGATACTTTTCCTCACTATACTGATGTAGCTAAAGTCTGTAGAAAAAAAAAGTAAGGTAGTTTAATCGAATGTCAGGTAAAATCTTCTAAAATGTTTCTATTAATATACGAAATTCCCGAAATTTCATTATGTATATACCTGTATTAACGCGACATTTTTCCTGCTCGCCCGTGTAGCTTCTTCTCCTCTATCTCGCAGTATAGTTTTCATAAATAATTTTTTTACCAAAGTACGTAAATCCGCCATTCTGATCTATAGTCATTGCTTCTTTCATAAATATGCACTTGATATAACAGCAACTTATTCTTAAGGACTAAAATGATCCAATTAATATCACGCTCCGGCTAAAATTGTAATCTTTGTCCCTTTCACACTGTTATCTTCTACGCTCACTCTCTCTCTCTCTCTCTCTCTCTCTCTCTCTCTCTCTCATTCGTAGCTTCTCTTCTTCTTTTAATTGAAAGGAGCTCTCCTTTTTTCTTATTACTCCATCCTATCGAATATCTTATCTTCTTTTTTACGCTTCTACAATCCTTCCCGTCTCACTCTTTCTCTGTCCATCATATTATCTCTGTATACCTGTTACTTCTTTTTCTCCCTCTATCTACATTGGGTTATTATACAAATCAACGCATTTTCAACAGTCTCTTCTCCTTTATAGCATCTCTCTCTCTCTCTCTCTCTCTCTCTCTCTCTCTCTCTCTCTCTCTCTCTCTCTCTCTCTCTCTCTCTCTCTCTCTCTCTCTTCTCTCTTTCTTTTCTTTCTTTCGCTTCTCCCAATCTCTATCTTTCTCTATTCGATTCTCTCATTCTGAACATTCTCTGTTCTTTCTCTTGCCCTTCTTCAGTAAAGAGAGCTCCGTAAATCGCTTTCTTTCTCGTTCTCCTTTCTTCGTTCGCTCTCGAGAAGGAAAAGGTACACGTAGCTCTCTGTCTCATCTCTCTCTCTCTCCCTCTCTTGTTCTCTCTCTATGCGCGCTTGTATGTGGGTGTATGTAAAAGTCGTGTGAAATGCTTTTCAACCTGATGAAAATACTTTCCTTTTGCAACGGTGACTGTACATAAGCACAACTCGGGAGTTCTTCTGTTAGGCAGTGTCAATAACACTTATTTTGTTCAACTTGCTTCTCGTTTCGTTTTAAAAAAAATGCACATCTGCTTTCAAAGAGAAATTTTTAGAATTTCGATAATTAAAATTGAAATTTATATCAATGCAAAAACCGTTATTTTCTGAAGATTTTTTTTATATTTTATTTAAAGCAGATTGTTCACCTACATTTTATTAAATAAATCCTCCTTTCCATTCTCCAATTACTTCATCTCTGTCTCTCTTTTTCTGTTTAATCAGGTTTAATTCTCTGCTCGTATATACGGTGTCCGTCCGTGACGTTCCTCTCTCTTTCCTCCCTCTCTCTCCTCTCCTCTTGCTTTTTTCCCTTTACTGTGTCTCGCTCGCTGTCCCCGTTTCGCTTGAGAAATAGGCGCTTAGTAGGAGGAACGTTCTATTCATAAAAAAGAAAGGAAGAGGAAGAAAAAAGTCTCTCTCTCTCTCTCTCTCTCTCTCTCTCTCTCTCTCTCTCTCTCTCTCTCTCCCCCTCTCTCTCTCTATCTTTCTTCCTTTTTCTTTGTTCGTTTTTTGTCGCTGCGCTCAGGCTATATAAACTCGCCGATGCGCCTGTAGAAGCTTTTTTTCCCCCTTCCGCAGACGATATTTACAGCTAGGAGCGTGCGTTAGCGGATTCCTCGTCGAGAGCAAATACTGCCGCCTCTATCCTACGATTATACTATCCCGACTATACGCAGCTACGACGAGGACGACGACGAGGACGACGACGACGACGACGACGACGATGACTATAGTCGATATATCGGAATAACTGACGCGCAATATATCGTATATCTTAAGTCCCGATGTTCGCACGAAGATTCGACGATGTATCTAATATTTTCAAAATACCAGCATGGATTTTTCATTGTGTCTTGCGCCCGTTGGTCCATTACTTTTTAGAAATGCCCAGAGCGCTCCTTGAGTTTAATCGGATTTCATTTTGAGCGAAGCAACGCCCTAAATAGGTGTCAGAGTTCCACTGCTGCTCTACGTGTATATATATATATATATATATATATATATATATATATATATATATATATATATATCGCGAAAATTCATTTATATTGAATCGCAGGGCTTATAAATCTTCCCGACACAATGATTTAAATGAATGAATTCACTTAATTTTCAGTAATTAGTAGAATTAAATGAAAATTCAATTATTAGATTCCATCATATACATGAAAAGATGCGCGCGCCAGATAGATCTCTCATTTTATATTCGCCAAATACATTAGCGTCTTATTGCTCAAGATAGTAATATCTATAGGTATATATGGTGTGTATGTATATGTATCTTTTCCCAATGTGCCTGCGGCGTATACACGCGTCAGTTACAGATATAATAATTATCACAATTATATGCGATCGCGTCCTAATCGCGCGGTCCCTAGACAAGCTAGAAAGAGGGAGAGCAAGCATATATTTTTCTATAAGTGTTCAGGTGAATTGGTGAATGGGCAGCAAATGCTTTATTCAGAAAGATATCTTTCTTGTCCGGGCAGGTTCGAATCGACGCGCAAGTGCTTCTTGATGCACGTAGCTTTGCCTCGCTGTATCTTTTTTACACTCGGTCACAGATTTACATATCCACATTCTAACATTATCGTTCATTTATGTTTTTGAAGCGCTCATTACGCATATCATAGCAATTTTTTACGGAAATTCACTTTTTGCGATTAAATACATTGAAAAGATCCATAAAAATGATGGCTTGTCGAATGTACCTATACGGAAAATAAAAAACAATTTTAAAAGTTCGAACTAAAGTTGTTCACCTCAAAATACATTTTTTGTTTTATACAGTTTTTTGTAGTAATATTTGTAAGTGATATTTCTGGAGGAAATAAAAAAATTTCATCTTGGAATACTCTAAAGGATCAGCGGAGGTGTGGTTGTCTCTACTTTCTGTTCTCCAAATCTCGATCCAAATTGTTAATATAGAAACCTTTGAATACATTTTTCTCAGAAAAAATGCTTTTAGGGAAAAAATCCATAGAACAAGAAAGGCATATTTTAATTAACCTTACAACATTTACTTGAAATATTTTGAGCACTTTTTCTTATTTTCCAAAATAAAATCATAATTTTAAAAAATCCATAATCTTACGATTTGATGAACAGACCAAGATGTTGCAGCATCCCAAATGGGTGCTTTTCGGAAATAAACCACACACACACGCACGCACGCACGCACAGACATATATTACTTGTATGTATATGCATGTATATATGTTTATTTACGTGTTTGCATATATGTATATTACGTCCTTTTTCGACCTTGTGTCTACACGCTCGCTACACGCTGTAAACCGCTATATATTGTGTCTTCACAGCTCCGATGCGTACGCTCCCGTATAAGCAACGTGCAAGTATAGGAGATCGGAACGGTCCCCTCTTGAGGGCCGGCAATGTATCTCAATCATCACTACCCCCCTCTCTCTCACTCCTTGGACCACTGTCTTTCTCTGTAGATCAGTCAAGGCTTGTGCGGTACCTCCCTCTCCGCCTATCATGATCTTTGCGAGATTTATTCTCTGATCTTGAGATCTTTCGGGGTACCTTCTTATATGTATATATATATATATATATATATATATATATATATATATATATATATATATATATATTAGGAGGCAAACTTAGTTTCCGACCGTTTTTAATGGAGAAAGGACATTTATGATCGCAAATGGATACACGTTAACTTAATCAAAATATTTTGTACTACTTTTTCCCTTCATTCTGACAATATGGCGATACTGTGGCGAAAGAACGATAGCGGTTTCGAGGCGATCCAATCATCCACAAATTCTCGCACTTCTTGAACATGTTGGAAGTGCGTATCAACGAGGTCGTGCTGCATCTATCTAAATAGGTGGGAATCAGAAGGCCTATGTTTGGCGATTACGTAGGGTGCAGCGACACTTACCATTTAAGCTCCAGGGTGTTTTTGACGGCTTTCGCAATATGTGACCGAGCGTTGTCATGCAAGAGAATTACTTTGCGCCTATGTATTGCTCGCGATTGCTGATCTATGTTCGATCAATCTCTGTTGCAGATCATTCTGTTGACGTTTGTATACCTTTGCAGTGACGGTTTATTCGGTTTTAGCAGCTCGTAGTACAACACACCCTGTTGGCCCCACCAAATGCACAGCAATACCTTTTGGTCTTGAATGTTTCATTTAGTTCTCGATGTGGACGGTTAACTTGGGTCCACCCATGATTTTATGCGCTTAGGATTGTCATAGTAGATCCATTTTTCATTACCAGTCACAATACTCCGCAGAAAACTCTTCTTTTTTTACCTGGCAGGCAAAAACAGTGCGATGTTGTATCGATTCATAATGACATTTTCGGCCAAGTCGTGTGACATCCATTTTCCTTCTTTATGAATCTTTTCCATCGCATGTAAACGTTTGCCAACTGCTGAGTCACTGACTCCTAATTTATTAGCGAGTTCTTTCTGTGTTTGAACTGAGTTTTCGTCCAATAATGCTTGCAATTCAATATCTTCAAACTTTTTCGGTTGTCCAGAATGATCTTTGTCATTAACATCAGTATCTCCATTTCTAAACCACTCAAAACCACTCTTTACATGTTGTAAGCGATGAAGCTTGTTCGCCATAACATTCTTGAAGCAATCGATAAGTTTCTACTATATTATTTCAAATTAAAACAGTGCATAAGGACATATCGAAAAAGTGACTTATCACGATTCATTTTTCACGGATGAAAACATTATAATGTTTACACAAATGATGATGTCTGTTAACTGAATTTTATTGATAAATGACAAAATTAAATAAGTACTAGATCCGAAACATCTGACTTTTCGTACCACATATATCGCTATCGAAACGTAAAGGTCGGAAACTAAATTCCTCTCCAAATATATATATATATATATATATATATATATATATATATATATATATATGAGGAGAAATTGATCGTCCTATTGATCTATATGCGCTTCTGGATACACGTGAATTGTTATATAATATAGCATTCTTATATTTATCAATCTTGCATTTAGATATTTTCGAATTCGTTTAATTTTGATAACTAAATTTTTAGTTTAATAGAGGCTTGATTCGAATTATTTTTTACTCATCGTTATTTTCTTTAATGATTAATTCAGTAGACCTCCGAACACATCGAACATGACATCACCAAATATTGCTTCGGAAGTCTGAACAGTACAGGAGTTGTAGTATTAAATATGCTTGAGCTGCCTTTAACATATTTATCTTCTTGAAAGAAAATGTTAGTATTTGCACCGACAGACAGCTACCATATATAATTGCTCTTTATATTATATTAGTCGGTTCTAAAGAAAAATCTTTTCATTTGCGATTAATACGTAACTCGAGGCGTAAGCAATTTAAATAGTCTTAGTTTTGAAATAACTGTTTATTATTGCAATGATAAAGTATGCAAAGATAATGAAACAGATTATTATTGCATCTTCTTTTTACTGAAGTTAAAGATGCCCTATCCCTCGACATCTCTATTTTATTATATTTAATGTGTATGCATATCTAGAATCTATTCTTCGAAGTGTAAATTTTGAATTATTACAGTCCACCGCGTTTTCACAAAAATGAAAAAGCGCTACAAACTACTCAAAAAATTATGCAGTATATTTCTCTCGAGATTTTTCTAGTAAATCGAGTAGAGCAAACTCTATTGGAAAAGCTGCAGAATTTTTGACATTATGTTTTTGACATACTTAACCAATATGTTAACCACGATTCGTCTAACACGAGTGTGTTCTCGATCAAGCTGGATTCTTTCAATTTTAACGAATAATCGTAATCCAAATAGTTCTTTCGCCAAATAAAAGTATTAGCTAGAAAACTAGAGGGAGGTAAAGAGAAAGGTAGAGAGATCTACCGAAGAAAAAGCGAGCTGGCTACTGACTTATAGAACTCTTCCGAACGATCGCCTCCTACATTTAATTCAGCGTGACTGCACCGCGCACCTTGAAGAAAGCTGGACGCAGAGAGAATAAATACGTACGTATCTATAGAGGTATAGAAGAGAGAAAGAAGGAGAGGAAAACACCCTTGAGCCCGTAGTTCCTTTATGCTCTTGACATCGATCGCACGAGGTGGCTTTCTTCACCGGCGCGCCGCGCTCCGCCCGCACCGTGGCCGCGCACCAATGCGCCATCAGTTCAACGAAGTGTGGCATATATATATATATATATATATATATATATATATATATATATATATATATAGCAATCGCGATCACGGGAAATCGAGTCGGAAGAAGTCTCCCTCTCTCCCCCTCTATCCATCCACATTTCACCCCCTCTCTCTCGCGCTCTTTCTCTTCCTCGTCGTTCTTTCTTCTTTTTCTCGCGGGTACTTTTTCCGTGGGAGATTTTATATACCAACGCACTATGCCGTCGTCATAGTATGTATACGCATGTATATATATATATATATATATATATATATATATATATATATATATCCGCTTTGGTTGTACGTCTACACGAAGAAAAATAATTTTTACTTATTTACTTACATAATAAATGCTAAAATAATCGGTACTTAGCTCGATTTTTCTTCTCGTCTTGCTTGACATCGTGCGTGGAGCTTTTTCGGAAAACAAGCCTCTTGAAGTCGTACCACCTTGTCCACACATTGTTAATGCAAGAGTAGACGTGCTTACGCGATTACTGTGTAATTCTGTTATAGCTATATGTCTCAAGTTCGATATATACAATACTCTGCTACATGTCAGTTTTTGGAATAAGGTCATTATAACCTCTTTATAGAAATGTGTAATAAATTAGCAATAATACAAGCCTTTTTTCGAACTTTTTTTGTATCAAATAAATTTATTAGCACATCATCTATAGCTAGTATCCTATTGAAAAATATCTATAATTATTATACCATTGTCTGTAAGTAGCTATAAAGCATTCGCCTTATACAAGTACTTTCTATACCGATTTTCAAAACGTCGCTCTTTTACCCTATTTATTTTTATCGTTCTAAGTACTGATTTCTGCAAGTATACCTCTCCCCTTTTTCTATCTCGCTTTCTCTTGTATATCACTCGATCTTATTTTGCTCCTCGCGCATCAAATTCACTACCTGTCTTATTTATATACTACCGTTCCCGACCGTTTCATTTTCGCTGCGTGAATTTCTTGAAATACGTCTATCATGATTTTTCACTGCTTCACTGAAAAATTTAGAGAAATGCATTAGAATCTAAGGGAAATGTTTCAGCCAAGTCATTATTATCTAGTTTTGTAGCATAGCATGGATATGTATTTACCAGGATTCGTTCTTCAGAATATAGGAAAATTATCTAATATACGAGGTGTATAAAAATGTCCGCTTGTATAAAATTTTTTTTATTATGTTGGTACGCATGCCCCTGAAGTACGATAAAATATTAAACAATATTCATTGCTTACTTTTTAAGTGGCAGCCGCTAACGTTAGACGTCTTTTTGAGCTCGGCGATTTTCGTTTGTGAAAAAAATTGGAGCAAAGAATTTGTATTCAATTTTGCATAAAAAATGAAATAAAGTGTAGTGAAATTTGTAAAATATTATCAAAGGCATATGGTGAGTCTGCTATGAGAAAAACAAGGATTTACGAATGGTATAAGCGTTTCCAAGATGGTCGCGAAAACGTTGAAGATGAGGAACGACCCGGACGCCCAAGCACATCACAACCGATGAAAACGTGAAAAAAGCGAATGAAATGGTTATGAACGATCGCCGAATCACAATCAGAGAAGTCGCTGATGATGTTGTCATATGAGTTCGCTCATGCCATGGAATTTTTTCCGATTGTTTTAGATATGAAACGTGTGGCAGCAACATTTGTTCCAAAATTTTTGAATTTCGAACAAAAACAGCGACGAATGGAAGTTGCTCAGGAGTCGCTAAATGAAGTTAATAACGATACATAACTACGGACTCTCCAAACCCGCGAACTTTAAAAATTCTCGTTACATTTTGAACACACCTCGTACACAGCATATGAGTAACACCACGAGATTTTCAACTTTTGAAACTGAAGACCGGTCAATTTCTCATAAGATCAAAGTTATTTTTAATTGTAAAAATAATTTTTGTAAGACTATATCTAATTTTAGCAATTTGCAATCTTCACGTCAATTTTTTATTATTCTATCAGTCAAAAATTTGCGAAATTTTTGCAAAATTATTATAACGGGGTAGTAAGTTAAATATTACATTTAAAAAAAATACAAAAAAATATAAGGAAAAGTTATCTTCTTATTTCAATTGTAGCGGACAATCATTCTTTTATCAAATATAATTTGCACCTTCAAAAGTACACATCATGACCTTTCTAAGAAATTTGGAATTATCTTTGAAGAATTTTTTTTAACTTTGATACTTAAATATTATTGTTATTGATATTTATATTGTTTCTTGTATATTGATTAAATATGTAAAACCAGTTTTTTTTCCAAAATCAGAGATCCTCCTGCTGTTTTATTATTTAAAGCTAGAGCTTCAAAAAATTCAATCAAAACGGTTTTCTGATCAACAATTTCGAAAAATGATCATATAATGCATATAATAGGTAAAAAGCACAGATCCAATATATATAGGCATGTTACCGAGGATGTTGCAAAAATTATATAAGTTATTTTCAAATCAATTGTGGGCATATTATTATATATTCAAATTCGATTAAAAACTTTGACGAAGCCTTTGTTTAAACATACTTTCCATTCACATCATGCAGTGTAATACGCAAGAAAGCATGGGAAGAAGAGTAACTTCACATGTTAAAGACTGTGAAAGACTGAATCAATAACTTCAACGGAAATCTACGGTGGTAAAGTGATGTTTGCCATGCCCTAGAGCAGTAGAACCTTTTAACTTCGTCAAAAATTATTATTATTATTATTATTATTATTATTATTATTATTATTATTATTATCCGTACACACGCGCGCACGCGCACACACGCAGAATCACACAGATACCCACAAACTATAAATAGGTACGCTCTTGGTAAACTACATTATATATATATATATATATATATATATATATATATATATATATATATATATATAATACATCTAGAAAAAGACAAAAGCTATATAGTACAGATGCATTTCTTCCGTTCGATATAGAAAGGAGTGCTCAAAGTAGGCAGAAAGAGAAAGAGCAAAGAACGACATAACATTCGCGAACTGGTTGATTAATACACAGAAGGAGAGAGGGGAGGGAGTAATTAGGTTCTTTTTCTCTTTTTGCGCGAAACTTTTATCCTGCATCGCTTTATATTATTTACGCGAAAACTCTCCCCGAGAGAGCAAATCAATGTCAATTTTATATAACAAATTTATCCAGGCGGCCGCTTTAATGTGCTTCTTTAACGGACTCTCGCGGGTTTTTCCTTCGCTTTCTCTACTCTCCCCCCTCCTTTTTCCTTACCATCTCCATCGTCGTCGGCATGGCTTGGCCTAGTTCTCTTCCTAGCACTATCTGGCGCACGTGAATACAATATCCATCAGAGATCTTCTCTCTCTAGATATATAATATACTATATTTCTCTCCCGTTGTACGCGGCCTGAACGTGCCGTGGCGAGGGGCGGGAGGGGACGCCAGACGAAACGAACCGCGGAATCATGTCGGAGTAAACAAATCATTGCCGCACCTCTTCGAGCGTTCGAAGGTGGAATTTCCATTGGTGCCCCCTCTCCTCCTCTCGCACTTGTCCAATAAGTACGGCTTCGTTTTTCTTTTGTGTTTTTTAAGTAAGAATAATAGACCACTGCAATGAGTATTGCAACGCTTTGCGCTAAATGTTAATGTCGCTGTGGCCTGATGTACTTCTTCTATCTTTTTACTAGTGGACACATGTGCGCATTAGTAAGCACAATGATTTAAATACATGCAAGAAGAATAGTACATTTTCGCTCTATATATAATTAATCTAAATTTCATTTCATTTCTGGACCTGCGAATACAGCGATTTTTAGATATAGAAGATGAACGTTCCAGTGCGTTTTTATCCTGTAATATAATGTTCCATCATTTTGTTCCTCTGAAAATATGTTCTAATACGCGTTTATCCTCAGACAGATAGTTTCGCTAACACTTTGCCTTCGCCATTTTCTTCAATGGATATTTTTTATATACACCATTACATTTTTCTGTCATTTATGCATTATAGTATTTTTGAAAAAAACACTTATAAACATTGTTCAGATGTCAACGTATAATTATAACAAAAAAAAAAACAATAACGCGAGGTGACAGGTAAGAATCGGTTAAGCCAATGAGGGTTATATTTTTACACTTTAGTTTACAAAAATCATATGCAAATGTATTAAAATGGGTACATCATATTAATTTGTTCGACTTCAGACTTGCTTTAATGGACATTTCCATTCTTTGGTGCGTGTATACATATATTGCAATTTCCCAAGCCCAGCCTATTCTTAATTCGGTAATTCAGACTCGTTCTCCGTTGTTCTGACTTCGAATATTAGCATATAATTATCCAGCATTGCTTTTATTCATTCAATATATTAGGATTGCAAAAATCATTTGAAATATCTCCGTTAACAGATTAAAAAACATAGTCGGTCTTCGCAATGAAAGATTTGCTTCGTGATTTGCCCAAGGTAGGGGGTACAAAAAAGAGTCGAGCTTTAAATCGAATGAGAATCTTCATCATCAGCATTGATGTGAGAAAGTTCGGGTAACGCCTACTTTTTTATCTTCCACCCTTTTCCCTAATACGGCTTTTCTTTTCCGTAATTATATATATATATATATATATATATGTGTGTGTGTGTGTGTGTGTGTGTGTGTGTGTGTGTGTGTGTGTGTGTGTGTGTGTGTGTGTGTGTGTGTGTGTGTGTGTGTGTGTGTGTGTTGTGTGTGTGTGTGTGTGTGTGTGTGTGTGTGTGGGTGTGTGTGTGTGTGTCACGCCTTTACGCTTTTTTTACTCGTTTTTTCGTAAAAAGGGCGTCAGAGAGAGAGAGAGAGAGAGAAAGAGATAGAGAGAGAGAGAGAGAGAGAGAGAGAGATAGAGAGAGAGAAAGAGATATAAGGGGGTATAAGAAAGAATGGTCGAAGTTGCAGTTTCCACGGCGACCCGATGTGGAACGAAGGCAAAGGGAGACGGAGACAGAGAGTTAGGGAAGGGGAGTAGAGAGTAAGAAAAGAAAGGGATCGAGACAGCGTACAATAAAAAGCTGAAGGAGAAGAAAGATAGGAAGAGAGAGAGAGAGAGAGAGAGAGAGAGGAGAGAGAGAGGAGAGAGAGAGAGAGAGTGAGTAAAAGCGCCCGGGGGTTCGCTGCAGGACTAGCTTTGAAAAGAAATACCCGAGAGAAAAAGTGGAGGCAGTGGTGTGTGCGCGAGAGAGGAACATCGATAATGCTGTGGAAAAGCGTAAAAGCACCGCGTGCGAAACTGTGTGTGCGCGCGCGTAAGTTTGCGGATATATATATATATATATATATATATATATATATCCAGCGGAGAAAACAAGCAAGGCACGAGGGGAAAAAGAGAGGGAGAACTTGAAAAGAACGAGAGTGGGGGCAAGAGAAAAGCGCCAAAAAAGAAGTAAGAAGGAGATAAGGAAGCTGTATGGGTAGAAGCATGGAGAGAGATAGAGAGAGTGAGAGAGAGAGAAGACGAATAGAAAGATCTCGAACGGGAAGCAACGGAAAAAGCGCGTAGTGTAGGTGGTACACTTATAAGAAGGATGGAGTCGAGGGGTTGCAAAGAGGAAGGACAAAGAAGTTCTCTCTCTCTCTCTCTCTCTCTCTCTCTCTCTCTCTCTCTCTCTCTCTCTCTCTCTCTCTCTCTCAATCTTACGCGCACTCGCTTGGCTCACACGGCACGGTCGCGAAAAGCATAAGGGAAGGAAAGAAAGGGGCCAGAAGAGAGAAAATAGCGCCTTTGCGCGCGCTGGAAGCAAATGAAAGTATGAGGGAGAGGAAAGGCTAGGTGTGCGTGTGTTTGGGGGAATGAATGTTTGTGTGTGTTTGTGCGGGGGAAGGTTGTATAAAGATCGGCGGAGAAGGAAAGTAGAGTGGGAAAAGAAAATGTGAAATGCGAAGGACTGAAAAGGAAGGGAAGACACGGCAGAGAAGCTTCATGTGATATACAGTTCCAAAAGAACGAAGGAAGGAGAGATGAAGGACGAAGGCGGGTGAATTGAAAAAACCCAAAGAAAAATTGAGATGAATTCTGGGTGAAAGAGTGTGAGGGAAGCGTTTCTCGGTTACTCCCTCTTCTACCCATTCCTCGTCTGAATTCAGAAAAGGGAGAAAGATTAAAAAGACAGCGAGTATATATGCTTTTTCCGCGTGCCCTCTCTCTCTCTCTCTCTCTCTCTCTCTCTCTCTCTCTCTCTCTTTCTGTCTACCTCACTCTGTCGCTATGTGGGGTATATATATATATATATATTTGAGCTCGGGATAGCAGAAGGAAGGCAGAGGGCGTGCAGGAAGGCCAAAGGGTGAACTGGTCGATGGTGCATTGACTATTCCGCCAGATTCCGCAAGGCTGAGACATCGGGTTCGTGGAAAAATGGAGAAAGAGAGAGGCGTTGTACTCAGAGCGGGTGGTTCAAAAATGCGAGAGAACGAAGAAACGGGGAATTTCTAAAAAATGTATAAAGTAAAAGGAATTTTGGAAAAACATGAATTACCTGAAAAGCCACTCCTGCGCGTGCGCGTATATAATGCCTTTTATTGTATACGAGTGCGAATTTTGCTAGAGAATAAATTAGAAAAGAGTTGTCATTTTTCAAAGGACTTATTACTTAAGATCATAAGAGTGATATATGTAAGGACCATGGCAAAAAGTTCTGAGTAAGTGTGGATACAACTTCGCGCATATATAAATTTTATTATATATAATAAAGATGAAAATGTTTTTCACATATGATGTACCTAAATTTAAAGTTACTTACCGTTAACAATCAAAGTAACTATATAGAAATGCTATAAAAAATAAAAATAAATATATTGTTTTATAAATAATAGGTGTACATTATTTCTGAATCTTTTTTTAATTCCTTTTACACCTACAGTTAGTTATTTCACTTTTATATTCAATCACTTTCAGATAGAAATTTTTAACCTTGTGCGTAATGGCGGACTTTCAGGTCAGCTGATCAGTTCGGCTGATCCAAAATAAATATTCAACCAAAATTAATCGATGGTTCTATGAGAATTTTTTACATTTTTGACAGTCGAATTGGAACGAAATCAAGTATACTCGTAGGTCCTCCGTGTCGACTTTCATTGATCTATAATCCCGTTTAAAAGGCTCCCAATATACGTCGAGATATAAGTTTATTTGATTAAACAATTCTCGATTGCGACTTATAAATATGCAAAAACTAATCAAAAATTGAAGCACCAATGATGGGTTGAATGTACGCTCGGTGCTTCAATAAGAACGGGACAAATAAGAATATTAATATTTTAAAATACTTTCGTCTTTGGAAAGTCTGTCTGCTGTTCAAAAAATAAATCAATTTGCTCTGAATCGGTGAATTTTTTTATTATATGAAAATCACAGCTTGAGTACAATGGGATTTAGATTTTCAGGACATAAACAGTGATTAATATTCAAATATCTTAGTTATTTCGAAAAAAATTCTGATTATCTTTTATTTACAATATTCATATAATATTTTCTTTTTGTTTTATAGTATTAGAAATCGGTGTTCTTAAAAATTAAGTAATATTTGTTTAATGTAAAAACAGCTTATTTAAATCAAATATATTCTAAATGTATCGAATGTTTCCTTAATTTTGGAAAACATATTTTTTAATATAAGAAAATTGAATTATTGTTACAGAAGAAAAACAAAAATATATAATCAATATTTCTATGCGTATATGATTTTAATCGCAAAATCAAAAATCTTCTTTTGTCGATTGTTATAACTAAATTAATAACTGTTGGTTTTTCATATTGGTTTTTCAGTATTTTTACAAGCAAATAAAAAAGTTGTAGACTTATATTATAATAAATTAATAATTATTTTTATCGGTCTTTATACAATAATATATTATACTGATATAATAACAGTCAGACTGTCCTTGTTTACAATCACGTTCGAAGAATCAGTTTAGACTTAAATTTATATTAAAGTTAGTAGGAGCACTCAGGTTGTCCTTCAGAAACATAGAACATAGTTTCTTTTTATTATTTTTATTATTTTTTATTATTTTGAATTTTTATCTAATTTACTTTTAGTAATAAGTTCCGTTTCAGTTTCTTCGGGGGTGGTCATAAACAAGCACAGTCTGACTACTCTCATTATGCTAGTATAATATATTATTGTATAAATATTGTAAGACCGATGAAAATATTTAGGAATTTAATTCACAATAGTTGACATAAGTAGAATTTTTAATTTTTTACTTATATTAGAATTTTAAAATTTCTAAAAAATGTTTTGAATGCTAATGTTTTGCACAATAAAAATATATGCAGAAATGTTGAACTATGAAGACTTACATATTTAATGTAATAAGATAAAATGAGTCATTTATAAATATGCATGACTATTCATTACTTTTTTATAATATTAATTATTAATTTTCTGCCGTCATTTTTAGGAACGTAACACGGCGTAACATCTATATTTATAAGTACTTTTTATTTATAAAGTTTTAGATTGAAAAAATCGATTTTTTATGTCAGCTAAAAATTTAAAAGATGCCTAAATGAAAGTTAAATCCAATAAGAACGATTTGAATGAATTTAATCTGATTTTGATGAAAGCGCGTGATGCTCTATTAAGCAACACTGCCAATGCGTGGAAAGTAATAAGACAATATTTAAGATACCGACTTGGAGACTAACAGTCGATTTAAAAGAAAAAATGTGGGAAAATTAAAAGCGAAAACAATGCAGAACAGGCTTAGAGCGAGATACCGTAAAGGCACAGTCGTCTCCAACGGCGAGAGCGTGCGCGTTATTATGTTAATACAAACATACGAAAAAGCATGCACGGCGACACGACGATGATACCGAGTGTAATGAGCTCGTATATGATAAGCAAAAAGCGTATATTGTAGAAAAAGGAGAATCCGATAATAAGCCGAGTCTATATGTATGTGACGTTCACAAAGACGACGAGGAACTATGAAGCGCGCGTGCACATACAAACGCGTAAAGCTTATATACACATATCTCGGAATCGCGACCGATAAGAAAATACATATCGAGGGAAAAGGAGCGATGGACCGAGGGAGAGGAAGGGGGGCGAAGGAGAGAAAAAGTGATCGATACGCGTGAAGAGGAAAAAATCTGCCGATGTTGGGTGCAAGAAGAACTCGGGAGAAAAGGTTGAGCGAAGAGAAAAATATCCTCGGATATCGTTCATATATATATATATATATATATATATATATATATATATCGTCTCCCCCCTCCCGCCGCGATGATTGCGACTTCCACATATCGTCGTTTCTTAGATTTTTGGAAGATGTCCGATGGTTCAAATAACTCGAATGCCTGCTGCTTTGTACAATCACCTCGAACGTTACTTTTTCTATTTATAATTTTATATATATTTGAGATTCAAATAGAATTTAATAAACTTTTTTGCAATTTCGTTCTTTTATTATGCTGTGTGTAGTTTTTTGAAAAAATATCGAAGCAGACGTGTTGTTGGGTTTATACTTTACTATTTCATGGAAGTGTTGTATTTTAATTAAACAAATTGCGTATTTATATTATTTAAAGAAGAATTTCAACTTTACGAATACACATTTCAGATGTACATAATATGTACAGAATATCGATTGAAGAAATAGGAAAGCTTTGAATAGAAGTTTCTCTTTTCATTTTTGGTCTATATTATGCCTTATAGATTATAGCTTTTTCCGCATTTAATAAATCATTATTTTACACCAAACACACCACAATACGAAAATTTTCATATCTTACTTACTTCATATATTGAGGCGAAATAGTAAATTTTTAACAAAACAACGTACTATTTTACATAAAAAAGAAAAAATGGCGAAGCAACAAATGAAGTTTTATTGTGAATCGAGTATCTTATATATAATAAATATTAGGTGTTTGCTCTTTATATATATATATATATATATATATATGTATATATACATATAGAAAACTTAATATTTAGTACAAAAATTTTTGCACCGTCCTGAAAACATTTAAGTCGAGGATGATGATTTATAAATTTTCATATATAGATAAACAGTGAGCATAAGAAACAGAAGAAGCGAAAAGTAGAATATATATAATAAGAAACATTTCCCGTTATCGTGCGAGTAAGAGCGTCTCCTATAAGCACCTGATAAAAGTCCGCCTATGTACAGATAACGCAAAAAACGGGCTAAAACGGGCTCTTATACATTCGCGTATATAAATAATATCAAACTTTTAGAATAGATAGAGAGACCGATAAAGGCCTGAGACTTACCCATGTTTTTATACGTATGTGCGGTCGTGGGTATGCGTGTGTGTAAATTAGTCCGGTATATATAAATTAGTGCGTGTGTGTAGAATAAGAGACAGGTTCAAAGATAGATAGAGAGAGAGAGAGTGAGAAAGAGAGATGTGAAGGAGGGAGAGAGAAGGAGAGAGGAAGAGATGACGAAGAGAACGAATAGAGTGTGATCAAGAGTGCGACCGATTTTCTCTCCAATATCTTTGAATTCTATGCTTGATCAAGGACTTTACTTTCAGTATACTATTTAACGCGTCTCATATGCTTGATAATTGGAAATACCGATTGTATTAGATTATAGCAGTGCTGCGCTGTAGCCAGCTGTATCATATCATATCATATCATATCATACTTCATACTAATTTATAAAGACAAAGCGTGTTTTTGTTTGTACGCGATAACCGAAAAAACTACTGAACCAATTGTTTTGAAATTTAACATATAGATTCTATATTATCTTGGTAAGGACATAGGCTATAACAGTTTTAGTGGTCAGTTTCACCAGCGGCCACTAGGTGACGTCTTGAATCACGAACATCAACTCAAAGTAGTTCGCTTAAAGTATTAATACCAGGCCAGCTCAAACGAATGTTCATATTCAACTTCGGGATTCGTATCCAAAAGGAGGTTTGACGTTGTCGGTATTACCTTTTTTGTTCTTCAGGTTAATCT
>JACCIC010000062.1:30000-77500 GCA_018907035.1 Sycobia sp. Sy_11 | reverse complement strand
ATACACGAAATAATCTTTTAACTTGAACTTTATTTCAAACGAGGAAAGAAAAGACGTCTGTTCAAACGAAAGGACAACGCAAAACTAACTGCGGTACTCGAAATTGAAAACTCCGCAAGCCTTTCTGAAAAACTTAAAACTTAAAAAAACACATCAGGCATCTAAACAATAAACTCATAAATAATTTCCGCGCAGGGCAGCAAAGACGCAGATCGAAATAAGACCCAGTGGACACATATGTTTGCATCCCTTTACGATACTGTCCAATATTTAGTTTCAAGTATTTTTTGCTTTATTATTTATAGAAAGCTAAAATAATCTAACACGCCTCCTTAAAAATTACTTGAGTAAATACAATAATATATAATAAAATAAAACTCAATATTAGATATACGATAGTTCCTTTCAGTCTTTTTCTTTCCTCGTTTGTTCTGGGAAATTACACACGGTACAACATTTGTTGCAAGGAATAGGGAAATCCAGCGAAACCTATTCAAACCGTCTCTATTACTAATATAAAATATATTTATGAAAACAACATGAATTATATTTTATTATTCCTCCATGCTCATTCCTTTTCTGAATTCAAGGAATTTCACAGTTGGCAATGGCTTTGTTAGTGCATCAGCAATCTGCTCCCCTGTGGAAATATGTTTCAATATTATTACATTTTTCTCTATTTGCTCTCTCGAGAAATGATATTTAATATCTATATGTTATGATCGCTTATGATTACTTGGGTTATTCGCTATACTTATACAACCGTTATTGTCTTCATAAATTACAATCGGTTTCATGATTTTAATTTCTATACTATTTATTAATGACTTTAGCCATAAGGCTTCTTTAACACCTTCAAATAATGCCATATATTCTGCCTCTGTTGAAGAAGCTGCTACAGATGCTTGTCTTTTAGTATTCCAGCAAATCGTGCATTTTTCAAATAACTTAAATAAGTAGCCTGTAGTACTTTTTCTATCAGTACCTTCATGACAACCTGAATAAGATTTAAGATAACCGTTTAAAATAATTTCACTGTTGCCTTTTGTGTAAGTTAATTTTCAATTCATCGAACCTTTTAAATATCTTAAAACTCTTTTTAGGCATTTCCATAGTTCTGTATTATTTTTATTTGAATATCTACTTAGAAAATGTTTTGCTGTACTCAAATCTAGACGCGTACAAATCATTACATACATTAAACATCCGATAAGATTTTGAAAAAGGGCGTCATATTTGTTATCTGAATTTAAATCAATATAATTTATATTATTTTGAAGTGGTGTTCTTACAGTATCACAATCACTCATGTTAAAGTAATTTAAAATCGTTTTTATATATGAACTCTAATTCAGAATAAGTACACCATTATGACATGATTTCATTATTTCATTATTTCATTATTTTATAATGTCATTATTTCATAATTTCATAATTTCATAATTTCATAATTTCATTATTTTATAATTTCATTATTTCATATTTTCATTATTTCATTATTTCTTAATTTCATTATTTCATTATTTCATTATTTCATTATATACATCGTAATTATAATTTTGATTCCATGAAATAGTTTAATTTCTTTTAAATCTGTCTTTCTGAATTTATTCATTAAATAAGTTTTTAAATTATTCATTGTTTGAATATTGGCTGTAACAATTACTAAGTCATCTACGTAGAGTACAACATATATATTCTTTATTTAATAACTAATGAATTTTTAAAACCATTTGCTATTAATAATTTATCAAAAGTTTCAAACCAACATCTTACTGCTCGTTTCAATCCATATATATACATAGCTTTATTTAATTTACAAACTTGATTTGTTTTGTATTTAATTCCTTCAGAATTTTCATGTAAATTTCTTTCTGCAATGAACCATTTAAAAATGCAGTTGTTACATCCATATGGTGAATAAGGAAATTATATTGCTTTGCAAACGCTATAATTAATCTAAAGCTTGTAATTCTTGCTACTCAAGCAAAAGTCTCATAATAATCAATTAAATATTTTTGATTGAAACTACGAGCAACAAGACGCGCTTTATATTTTAATGGATTTCCATGTTCATCATTTTTAATAGCGAATACCCATTTGCAATCTATAATATTTTTGTTTTGTGGCTTCGATACTAGTATCCAAGTTTTATTAATAAAATGTGAATTTAATTCATCTTTAATTGCTTGTTCCCATTTTTCTTTATGGATATTATTTTGAATATTATTGAAATTATTGGGAATTTCACAATTATTACTGATTGTGCACACAAAACGTAATTAATTTTTTTATAAGAAATTCTTGGTCCATTTTTTGACTCTATTACTCCTTCTTAGATTAGAAATTACTTTCTATGTATTATATCTATCATTTTGAAATTCTGATTGATTGCAATTATCTATTTCTATTATAGCTTTATTAGACTTGTTCAAATTTTCATTTGAATTTCTGTCTATTTTCAAATCTTGTTTATCTGATTCATTTTTCTCAGATTGGTCTTCCAGAAATTTTTCTGATTTTCCATTATCAGCTTTCTGAGACTCTACTGATTTGTTACGAACATTACTTTCATCAGTTTTCTTGGAATTTTTATTACAATTCCTTCAAGCCTCATTTCTGGTCTTGAATTCAAAACATTTATTTCATCAGCTATCATATCCCCTGCTACAATAAATTTTTTTGAGTCTATATCCCATATTTTATAGTAAAAGGTAAAAGTAAATTAAGAACGTAATCAACTAAAATACGTTTCCAAGATTTATCTTCAAAATTTTAATTTTTGTTTTTCTTATCTTATTATTCACATATATTGTACTATCGAAAACTTTTAAATATTTTACTTTTATTAGTAAGGGTTCAATTTATTAAGTACATAGCAGTTAAAACTGCTTTTCCCCAAATTACTTCCTTCAGTTTATCTCACCTATCAAGGTAGTACTTTTTCAATAATTGTTCTAATCATTCTTTCTCCATTTAATAATAGAGTATGAAAAACTGTTAAATGATAGCTGATATTATATTTGCAATAGTCCTTCATTTCATTCGATAAATACTTTCCACCATAATCACAATATAAATTTACTATTTTTAAATTAAAATAAGTTTGACTTTTCTTTTTTTTTTATAAAGTCTTTGAAAACACAAAATACATCTGACTTTAATGCTATTAAATATGTAACACAATAGTGCGTAAATTCATCTACAAAAAATACAAAATAATTTTTACCATCTATTGTCGAAGGAGTGATTGGTCTGCAAACGTCTAAATGAATAATAAAAAATGGTCTTTTTATATGATTTTTATTTTTTCTTTTCTGAAAAGGTATTCTTGCCTGCTTGCCAAAAATACAAGCTTGACACATATAATCATTTAGTAGAATATTATTAATTAATTTAATACCATCGACATCTTATTATTTTTCATTTTAATAATTTTCGATTTGCCCATATGTCCAAGTCTTTGATGCCATCAACTATAATTACTGTTTATCGCATTACAGACTTTTTATTATATAATTTATTAATAATGAATTCTATATGAATCAAATTATTTATGGGCTTATCGACAAAAATTATTTTATCATTTTTAGTAACTTCAATCCCATTTGGATTGAAGTGAATACTCATCTGTGCTTTCTGCATGTTGCTGACAGATAGTAAATTTTGCGGCACCTCCGAACAACATAAGACGTCCTCCAGAACACCTTTAATCCTTCCTTGCTGCTAATATTCAGGATACTTCTTTTAAGTGCAACTGTC
Organism: Sycobia sp. Sy_11; assembly: GCA_018907035.1. NCBI lineage: Eukaryota > Metazoa > Arthropoda > Insecta > Hymenoptera > Epichrysomallidae > Sycobia > Sycobia sp. Sy_11. The sequence goes on along the minus strand of JACCIC010000062.1, from coordinate 73,738 downwards.
AAGTTTTACTATCTCCTGAATATTGCTGTTCATTTTTCGTATAGAATCTGCGATCCTTTATACGATGATTTTCCCTGCCATATTGGAAAACCATATCAAGACTGCAAAACTGTTTACGTCGTATCATTGGCTTTCACGAAACCCAAAAAAGAATCCGACAGATACTCCACTATTACACCTTTTGCAATTCGTTCACACTTTTTCCATTCTTCCGTCATTACTGCAGGGACTTGCTCATTAAGAACGTGCAATAGATCAAGTTCAGATAGAAGAGATCGAATTTTAAACTTCCACACACTGTATTTATCACCGTTAAAAGGCTTAATATTCCTTTTTGTTTTAATGGATTCCATTTTTCACTTGCTAGAAAAAAAAACTGTTTTTTTTTGTTGTGTATTTGACACAGTTTATTTTATTACTTGATTACATTATACACAAAATCACGTAAAGTTTACTCGCGAAATCTGGGCCCATAATCTATTGAATTTTTTATTAAATATAGTAGGTGGAATGTTAAAATAAAGATACACGAAATAATCTTTTAACTTGAACTTTATTTCAAACGAGGAAAGAAAAGACGTCTGTTCAAACGAAAGGACAACGCAAGACTAACTACAGTACTCGAAATTTGAAAACTCTGCAAGCTCTTGTGAGAAGCCTAAGACCTATATAAAAATATCAGGCATCTAAACAATAAACTCATAAATCATTTGCCGCGCAGGTCAGCAAAGACGCAGATCGTAATAAGACTCAGTAAACTTATATGTTTACATCCTTTTACGATACGCCCCAATATTTAGTTGCAACTATTTTTTGATTTATCATTTATAGAAGACTAAAATAATCTAACATTTAATAATACAGTAACTATAATAATACAAAGAAACTACACTATTCACAGTAAATATAACGGATCTTAACTTTTCGTATGTTTCGTAAATAATATATATATATATATATATATATATATATATATATATATATATATATATATATATATATAATAAAGCTACACTAAAAAATTTTTACATGAATTTTCTCTAGTAACATCTAACGTGAATAACGAGAGGGGTATATAAGACTGAGAGAGATAAGAATGAGGGAAAGTTAGGACAAAGGAAAAGAGGGAAAAGGCAGAGAATGGAAAAATTAACCCGGAATATATATATATACACGCGCTTGTATATATTTGTGCGTGTGCGTGCGTGCATTTTTCTTCCTTTAACCCCTCCCGCTCTATCGATCTAAACGTTTCTGACTCTTTTCCTGGTTTCTCTCTGTGATGTATATATATCATATATCATATTCTTTTTATTTCATTTCCTAGCCTTCCCTCGTCGTTTCTCTTTGTCCCACATCGAGCTTTATCTGTTACTCTCTCTCTCTCTCTCTCTCTCTCTCTCTCTCTCTCTCTCTCTCTCTCTCTCTCTCATACACACGCGCGCGCGCGCGCGTTTTCCTCTTTCTGCCTGCGTACTTTCGTCCCCCTTTTTTCCTGAGAGGTTCTGTGCCTTCGCATCTCTGAAAATTTTTATCCTCTTCCATTGCTCCATCTGTATCTCGCTTTCTCCCTCTTCCTCCCTCAACTTTATTCTTCTACTCTCTTTTTCTCTTTTTCTTTGTCCATTTCTCTCATTTTATTTTCACCATGCTATCTCTGTTTCTTCTTTGTTATACGCCTCTTTGTTTTCGAGGGTTTTCCTTTATTGAGATTCCCTTTTCTCTGTTCTTAGGCTGTTATATATGTATAATGGTTTTCTATTTCTCTGTCTTCCTCCGCACACTTACTCTTTACTTACATAATATTTCCTTCTATTTCTCCCCTTATTACTAGATCGTTTTGTTTATAGAGGAGCATAATATTTCTTTTGCATTGACTTGTTCTTTATTTATATTCTTTATTTGCACAATTTCAAAAAATGATCGAAATTTTTTCTTTATTACATTAAGCAAAAAGGCTCTTAAATTAAAATCTTTATTACAACAGTCCCTGTGTTCTGATAGGAACTTTTAAACTTACTTGAACACAAGACTATTGAAAATTACTATTATATACATTCTTGTATAAATGTACAAAAATGGTAAATTTTAATCGTTTCGCAACAAAAATATAATAATCAGCGGGCGCATATAGGGATGTTCTTATAACTGTTAAAGGTCCTGTCACTCAAGTTATCATTAATTATTTTGGCACTATGATTACGAAAATGAACGCTGTTCAGCGAGCTATACGCGCAGGTCCGTTTACGCCTAAACAACCATTAAAATAATTAGTTTCTCAATTATTTGTTTAAAAACAATTGTACGCACAAATATATATCTTCCGCTTTCTGAATCGGCTTATAGAAAAATACCTTCTTCGATTTTGCCAATTTCAAATACCTGGGATGTTGTAGTTGAAAATTGTAGGATTTACTACGAGATATCGCTATCAATATGTAGGCATTTCTATGACTTAGTATATATGTCAATTTGTAGATTAACATTAATCTTCACAAATACACAATTCACATTCCGCCACAGTCACATAGTGTGATAGTTGTTTCTCTCAATGAATATGTCGGATTTCATTTAAAATAAATCGCAGTAGCGACATTGGTTGCTTTTCTTATTTTATCAAAAGCAAAAGGGGCTGAAGCACATTGTTTGCTGATAGAAACTTATGGTAAAAATGCTCCAGTGATTATAACAAAAATTGACACAAATACTTAATATGACCCGAGACATAATTTGCCAACGTTTAAAAACTATAAGAAGAATCGAGAACTATGGAAAATGGATGCCACACCAAATGAACGATACAGAAATGCCAAATCAAAAAATCGTTTGAGAATTACTGCTTCAACGAAGCGAAAAACATCATGGCTATCACTTGGTGAATACGGCTCATCATTTGCGAGGCCAAATCAGTTTAACTCTAAGACGATGCTCTGGGTTTGGTAGGACCAGTGTGGTATGGTCTACTACGAGTTATAAAACTGATGAAACGGTGAATAAGGATTGCTATTAAAACAAATTATCGATTTGAATCATGCTTTGTTTAAATAACAGCCGGATTGGGCCCAAAGACTGGGCAAAATTATCTTGCAACATGAAAACGTGCCGTCTCATATACTAAATCGGTGAAAAATCATTCGAAAGTGTCGCACCCGACATACTCTCCAGATCTTGCCCTATCCAACTATCCTATCATCACCTCTTTGCATCGATGGGACAGTTACTTACAGAGCAGCGAACAGTCATTTTTGGAGACATCGAAAAGCGAGCTTGAAAAAGAAAATGTTTTTTTGGGATGATTTCAATAATTTTCCTGAAAAATGTTTGAAATATGTCGAATCCAATTGTCAATACTTTAAATAAAAATATTGTAAGATGCCCCTTAAACGTTAGTGTTTTCTTTATCGTAACTTTCAAAGTACAACCCTGGTATATATGAATTTTTACTATTTATAATCATATATCTATACATCACTATACAATTTTTTTAAATTTAACCCTTTTTGCATGCGTATGCACCACTGTAACTGCGTTACAACTTTACAAGATTACTTCTTTTCTGTTCACCCCTTCTAGGTGGTCTTATCAGCGTGCAGCTCCTACTTCCAGAAGCTATTGCTCTCAAACCCCTGCAAACACCCGACCATCATCATGCCACAGGACGTCTGCTTCAACGATCTCAAATTTATAATCGAATTCGTCTACAGGGGTGAGATTGACGTTTCTCAGGCGGAGCTTCAGGTGAGTGACCCAGAACTTTGTTTTTCCTTATATATATACTTTTTCATGTCATGTGATTTATGAAGCACATACACGATTAATGGCTTTTTTCCAACGGAGGAAAATATTCTAAAAGGGATTTCGTAGGGAATCATGTATCTATACACATATAGATATAGATATTGATGTTTAATTAAGTTGTTATTTATGCGAAGGCAAGGAAGAAAGTCACTTCAGGAATTTCCATATATGCGGTCTAGAATAGATTGCGCCATATTGCTATGAATTAATTTGTTTAGAATTTGATGGGAACGGTGATAGGATTTGATGGCTACATTAATGTTTATTGGTGATTCTTAAAATAAAAAAAAAACAACTCGACAATAAAAAGATAATAGTAGCTTTCATTTAAAACGATCGACTGAAAAATATATTGTCAAGATCGGAATTAATTTCGTTTTTTCATTATTTTAACCTTGTTTCAAAGAATTTTTTTATAAATTATAGTCAGAATTTGTTATTCAGAATACAGGTTCTTTAAGTTTGGATTCAGTGCAATCTTATAATATTCTTAATATTACACGTTCTACACAACTTTATTTTTAATATATATATATATATATATATATATATATATATATATATATATATATATATATATTCTTTCTCGCTCTTTTGGAACAGGGCGTGTATCTATCTTTTTCTATATATATGTGTTTCTCTGCTGCTGTCCCACTCGCACGCGCGCGTGCGCGATTTTATTCAATCTTTAACGATATTGGTAAAATCGTTAAATAAGTATAATTATAAAAATTTAAATTCATGTTTAATTAATATTTTATAATGATAAACGGTTTTTGCCATGTCAATAATTATAAAAGTATTTTGAGTTCTTTTAACTTGTATTTACTACGAGAAAAAATAATGAAAAAAATTGAATTCTATTACATAAATAATTTGTATATAGAATTTATACCTATTTACACTGCTGACTTATAATAAAAAATTAGTCTATAATATAGTAAAGTGTAAAAAACTGTAGTCAAAGAAATTCATACTATAAGATTGATTGAAATATTCAATAAATCATAGTATCAGAGCAATTATGTATTGCTCTGGTACATAGATGTATGTATATATATATATATATATATATATATATATATATATATATATATATATATATATATATTATAATATAGTAATAACATATTAAAGATTCAGATTTATTACATATCATTCTTAGAAAATATTTAAGAATTTATATTATATTTAATATTATTTTCTATACCATTTCAAACTCTTAATGAATAATACGCTTGTCAATAAAAAAAGTTTTACAAATGTAATGAAGATATTTAAAATATCGTGTATGATCAACAATATTCTGCTTCGTTCTTAAGATAATGATTACAACAGTTTTACTATAGCATTAGCCAACAAATGGATTTTGAAAACAATGTTTTGTATTTAGATAATAATAATCAGCATTAAAGAACAATATAACAAAATATTTGACAGATTAACAGAATATTATGAAATCGCTAAATTTTAAGTACAAAGAATTTAAAATTTTAAACAAATACATTATACCAGACATGGTCATTGTTTACATAGAACAGTATTTGGGAGCAAAAATAGAGCGATCTTAAAATAATAATAACAATAATAATAATACTAAAAAAATTAAAATAGAATAAATTATACGTATACCTTAATGTAGTATATTTTGAATCGCTATATTGGAATCGAGATATTTCGAATGTAAATACGTGTCCATTTACTGGTTTAACGTCTAAATATATTCTATTTTACCGACTACAGAAAACTTACTCGAGGTCGGTTAAATGCTTCCCTATCTTACCCACGGGCCATAATACTTATCTGTTATCGATACATCTGGCATCTTCTAATAATTGCTTACCGATCCCTTGCCTTTCTGCCAGCGGCTATACTGGGTAACGTCACGCGCCCGCGAATTTTGTGTTTCTCGATCAATCGGCGAAGTAAAGAACGCACGTTTTCACCGGCCGGCGCGCTAGCGTCCATATTGTGTATATATATATCGCTCGTTGTGTCGAAATATACGCGTGTGCGTGTGCATCACTTCATTGCTCGATGTAGAAAGAGACGGAGCTTGTCATGTTGCGGCGCCGCGAATAAAGCATATATATATATATATATATATATATATATATATATATATATATATATATAATTGGTGCGGGCCTCCCCTCGCCCCTCGTGGTATATTCGTGGCTACGCAGAGCGCCTCGGCTGCGGGCTTGGCTCCGTTGCCTCTCTCCCCGCGACCCGACGCTCGCTCGGCGCGTCCGTCCCGCGCGACTATCGTGAATCGTCTCACGGCCACGCGTGCGACCGTACACGCGTTTCTCTTGCCCTATACATATACACTGCGCTGCGAACGTTTTTTATAATACAATACACCGTATGTGCATAATATTGTTACATTTATACAGTAGACAGTGGGTGACATCACCTGAATTATCTTTTTCTCTCTCTTTCGGCGTAAACGTCCACATTTTCGCAATTGTTTAATAGGAGGATCTCAAAAGCAGCCAAGGCAAATATATATATATATATATATATATATATATATATATATATATATATATATATGTGTGTGTGTGTGTGTGTGTAACTGCAAGAGCGTGGGAGAGCGATATATAGCGATAGATCACTTAATCAGTACAACGCCGTTGGAAAATTGTCTAAAAGTTATAGGTGCATATTAGAAAGATTATATATACGCTTAAAGGACAGAGAATAAAAAAAGGACTTATCTAATATTATAATATAGTGGACTGGTGCGGCGCACGCGAGAGTCAAGTGCGGTAGATCACACGCACTCTTGATAACATGACGTATATAATATATCTATACGCGAATAGTGCGCGTGTGTGCGTGTAGAGACGGTTGGTGATTCGAACTCGAGCCATTTTTTCTCTCCGTCGGCCGATCGGAATCAGAAGTAGGAGTATAACAGTAGCGCACGCACAAAGCTTTATTAGACGAACGCGTGCGTGCGCGCTCTTTTTACTTTCTACTTTTTTCCTCTATGGTGCGTGCTATATACAATACGTATCCCTAGTTATTGTACCTCTAACTACTTTCTTTCCTCTCCTTCTCGTTCTTATACCTTTTATATACCTTCTATCTATTCAACATCTAACCCCCCTCCCTTTTTTGGTCATCGTTTCGCCGTCGTCGCGTGATATCGAGTGAGTGTCTGTAAATATATATATATATATATATATATATATATATATATATATATATACACGCGAAAAGAGACAGTACTTATTGGGCGCTCTAACAGAGCAACAGAACAGCAGCCAGCCAGTAGAGGAAAAAGGACGGAGACGTCGCGCGCGGCGGCTTTCCAACGGGCAACGAACTCAGCCGAGTCTCGCGGAGTCCGCGCGCGCGCGCGCGTGCGAGTGGGACAGCAGCAGAGAAACACATATATATAGAAAAAGATAGATACACGCCCTGTTCCAAAAGAGCGAGAAAGAATATATATATATATATATCTATATAGACGTTGGGCGAAGCAGTGGGTGGGAAAGCGAGAGAGGGGGAAGTGTGTACTCCAAAATCATCCTGTGCGAAGGTGGTCCGGAAGGTTAGGTATGTCAGACGCACGCATATTCCTAATGAACGACGACTCTGTTTCGGAGTCTCGCTCGACTCTTGTGATAATATTCGCTTTTACATTTATACTAATTCTCCCCTTCATACGAGTAGAGTATGTGCCTGATAAACTGATACGTGTGCGTATATAATTTTATGCGTGTATGAGGTTGCGTGCGCGAGGCAAGAGAAGCTCAAGATTTTTTTGCCTGACGACGCGAGACTTATAACATAACCGATATACTGAAGATGATTCGAGAGGTCTCGCAATATATATTATGTATTTGAAACTGCTCGCATAGAGAGTATGAATGAATTTTAAAAGTTAACATTAATTCGTTGTTTCTTTTACGCAAAAGAGAAAGAGGAGTGGGCTCACCATATTTAGTATAGCCGTTGCGTATAATTTAATTAGAAAGAAATACTCCTGGTGTTTGCTCAACGTATTGTTTACTCGTTGTTTGTTCCGTAGAGAGCATTCCCTTTTTTTTAATTTTATTTTTATTCTACTAATGAAGAATTTCATGTGAGAAATATGCGTATCTACGATAAAAATTCATATGCCCAATTGAAAATGTTGTAGTTATAGTTATATTTATAATTATATATTTTATACATTCGTCTTTATTTACTTTAGATTTTCTCGTATAAGCAAACGTTTGTAAGCGGATGAAGAGAGATATGGCCATCGATCTATGTGATTGCTTAATTTATGACTGGTTAAGACCGTACTGGTACAATAAAAAGGGTACCGTAATAAACTTATAAACTAGGACGAGACACTACAGATGTGTGCCATGTCCGGCCCATTAGGAGCTCTTCAGATTTTCCGACGAGGGCAAGTTTGTCTCCTTCACCTTTGTTTTTATAATAGTTTAGACTAAAATCTAAGGGCCATACCTGCTTCGTTTCCTTCCTTCCGACGAGAATACATATTGTCAGTTTTCGACAAACGCTCGAAGCGTACACACGTCTACCTTCTTTCATAGACAGTGCGTGCTACCATTATGTATTTATAAGTATTTTCATTAATTCATTAAATATTGTTAACCATCAAACGTCTTTATTTATTTATTCCTAAATGGTTATGCTGCATCAATTTGTCGCATAACGTGCATTTTATTTGCACTCAATCCATTGTTCTATATTTATTATTCGTAAATACGATAATGTGGATAAAATCATCAATACAAGAACTAAATTAAAATCTTTTGACGAGTCTGCCACACGGTATTGATATTCATATCTAAATGTTACAGATTGAAAAGCAGATACATATCTATATTGTTCATCGAACTATATGTAGGTGTTGGTAAATATCTAATAGTCTAATGAAAATAACGTTAACTTATATAAATCAGTAACAATGATCGCGCCGATTTTTGCGTTCAAGTCTTTAATTTTAATAGATTTTACATTGTGCGCTCGGAGCAGATTATACGCTAATATACACCTCGTGCAAAATGAACTCGCTCGAAATTTACGCGACAGTCGGTTTTATCAATGGTTTATTATGCCTATACATCTGTACTAATAAAATTTAAAATTGGTCGAATGATTTGACACTCCACGGCTCGCGCGACTTTTTTTATTGTTTTATAACTTATGTTTGTATACCTTAAAATAATATTGCCTCACTTTCACCTGCTTTCGATTTTGTTCTATGTATTTAATCTCAAAAATCAAAATCATTTCGGTGTACAAATGGGGGCGTTTCGCAGACTGTTCTCGATTCATTCCAAAAGTATACTCGTCCCACCGTATGTTGGCAGCTGTCGCCAGTCCTGTAATTCGAACTTGCGTAATATATATATATATATATATATATATATATATATATAGTCCGATGTTCGAAATTAGAGTCTTTTCGAAAGATTATTTGTTGTTCGCAAAGCGTGTCGGAAATTCACCGTTTCTAGATTTTCAATCTGAAAAAGTAATAATACTTATATATGTATGATACGTCTTACACCAGAATATACACTGTGAAGTAAGCGAACGAATGAACACGCGCACACCGTTCGCATTACATGCTTCTAAAACTTTATTATGTAATCACTCTAACGACGCGCGCACACTCCGCAAAAAAGCATCTATACTTCTCGCAACTTTAACAAGCGCAAAACACGTTCTTCTTTTTTTTCCTTTGAAACCAATCCGATCTATATATACAAGTACAAGTTATATACCTTCGCAGCTATCTCCCGTCGAAAGAGTTCGAAATATCCACAAACTTGATTTCTCAAATTTCCCTAAAATATATCTTGCACTTCGTTTAACATTTTTGTTGTACACGTATTTAACCTTTTAAAAAAATCAGGAGCATTAGTAGAGTTTTTGCTTGATTAACGCTATATATATATGTATGTATGTATGTATGTATGTATGTATTATATATATATATATATATATATATATATATATATATATATATATATATATATATATATTCAGTGCAGCGAACGTTCTTATTTATACTTTTTGTGGATGAGGCAAGCCTGGCGTGCCTGATCCGCCGAGATTCTTTGAACGAGAAAAAAGCAGTCAAGTGGACGAATAGCAGAGAGAGAGAGAGAGAGAGAGAGAGAGAGAGAGAGAGAGAGAGAGAGAGAGAGAGTGAGAGAGGGCTAATGGTCAATAAAAAAGTAGTAATCTTCGACCCCCGTCTCGTTCCTGCTCGCGCATTGTTAGACAATTAGGATCGCGGCAGAGTTGCGCATCCAATGATACACGATGTTGCAAATTTTAACTCTATATCGTCTCTTTGCTGCCCCTCTCTCCTGACTTTATTACTATTTAATATTATAATATTGTAATGTTATACGTTTATTTTTGTATTATTGTAATGTTATAAGTTTATTATAACAAAATAAATCATATCGGTCTCTCTAGATTCTATGTTTTTGAAAATTTATGAATTTTTATTAGTTCTCGAATGTTTCCATATAATATAACCTAATGAAATGAGGAACGCGTGACCTATCGATTTATACACACAAGTTTAGCATTGATAATTCAATGATTTTGGAGTTATACGAAAAGTTTTCGTTGTTTGACAAAATTAAAAAAGTAATTATATTGCATGTATTTCTTATATAGAGTAATAACTCAGATCATTTAATAAGAATATACGAGATTATGTTTGTATAATTTATGTAGTACTACTTAAAATTATACTCAAATGAATCAAGAATATATTATATTTACTTAGGATAACAAATTTATTCTATAAATTTCGATAAAACTATCACTTTATTTTTAATAATTAATTTTAATTATGCCAAAACAGAAGTGTTTACTATACTCCTTCCTTTTATTGTTCTATAACAAAGTAAAAACAGAAAAAAGACAATCGCTCGAAGAGAGGTGGTGGAGCTCATTATCAAAATTCATCAGATTTACTGAATTATTAATATGGATTTTGTTACGCGTTGTATATCAAGAAATTTAAATAACTTGACTTTTATGACTTTTTACTAAGTCAAATCGTTACATATAGTAAGGAAAAATTTTATTCTAAACGCACGACCAATGTATATTAAAACTTGATACACATTATAAAATAAAAAAGAAAGGAACCAGTTGTAAATAATAAAATGAAGTATTTGCAACAAAAATAGTAGATGGTAATTACTGTGATGGCTTTGTTTCATACTAACGTAATTTTAAAAAATCCTGTCAATTTTTTGAAACATCCCTATACAAGAATATGTCTACTATTAGAAAAACTTGAAAAAGCTGGTGTTATCAAGAAATTTTTAAGTGTATGGATAAGTCTAGAAATTTGAAAAAAGTTCTTGGAAAATAGAAATTATTTTAATAGACCATTATTAATTATTGTTTATAAATACAGTTTCAGAATTTCAATAGGCTTAAGCAAACATATAAAAGATTACAGCACCGCTGTAATAATTTACATGTGCTTTGTTTACAAACACATCGTAGACCTTCGTCGGTGATTAGAACCGGTATTCGCAAGCATAAATAGAGCGACGTTAAATAACATAAAAAAACTTATAAAAGGTATTGAGAAAGTAAATATTGCAAAAATCAAAATGTTTAATTTCCTGAAATTTTCAGGGCACCTAATTTTACAAATACAGAATGACAATTTGTATCGATGACTATATGTTTAGGTACATTTTAGATTGAAGTTATACATTATGAAGTTATTAGTTAATAAAAAAATATCTTGTCTTTACATATCGATTTGAGTCGATTAGAAAACTATATGTAAAAGAGATATGAAAACACTCTTACACGAATTCGCTGGTGTCTATCCTTTATGATGTATAAAATGAAAGAAATGAGTCGAGTTCCCGGAGACTTGGAATGATTGAAATAATTAGCCAATGTCATTGAAATGCTCGGCGTGTGGGTAAATTCGATAATTACACCTGTGGCTACGTGTTCGATTGAATTAATTCAAGTTTCTATAAAAGGGAGGAAGATCGGAAAAATTTAGTACTGTGATTTTTTACACGTAAAAGTATTCTTCGAAGAAATATTTAATTTTTTCATGCTACAATAGGCGATAAGATTTTTGATGATATTTTATTAAATATATTTATAAAGCATTTAATATGAAACTGTAGATAGTCAATTTTGGTCCATTTAAATAAATAATCAATATATATATATATATATATATATATATATATATATATATATCGCCGGTAGTTTTTATTTGAGATTCTACGGGGGTGGTATAGACAAGGACAGTCAGATTATCATAATCTAATGCTCAATCTAAGTAAGAAAATTAATGAAATTAAGAATCACAAAAGTTTTAATAAGGGTCTGTCACGGTAAAAAGCTACTTGATTTCGAATATAATATTATATGTAAACTTCAGATTATTGAAAACTGTAATTCATCATGTTCGTACCGACGTACATTCCACATTATTGCAAAGCTTAAAGCAGATTTGTCAAACGTTGTGGAAAGAAGAAGATTTAGCAAATTTTTTTTCTGTTAGAAAGTTTTCAAATTTAGACAGTTTTACAGTGTTCATTTAATGGTTTTCCCATCTTTCGATGACTTTTTCCGACTGTTTGCAGCGATGTAAAATAGGTGCCAACAAAGGACTTAATTTTATTAAGAATCAAATTATTAAAAAATTTAATATTTACATAAGATGTTTTTAAGAACGGATCGCTTTCTTCTGAATCAGTTTCGAAGAGCAGTCAACTGCCTTTCATGGAAGGCCTTCGATACAAAAATCGCGAAAAAAGTTGTCCCCATAGAGTTTCGCTATACATATAAAATCTTTAAAATACACGATGTCGCGCACGCACGAATATTTCCTCGACTCTTCTGTCTTCTCAGACTAAACGCACCTTACAACTAAACAGGGGCCCCTACATATATTTACTTAATCATATACCTGGAGGTGCGCAGTAAACCTCACGCGTACTTACGCCGAATCCAACCTCGCGTTATAGGCGCGCAGCAGTATAGCTTCGCTTCTTATGCGATAGCCGCGTGCGCGATTCAGCATTCGCGACCGAGGTCGCTTTGACTCTTCGTCTAGTGTACGTGTGTGGACTCCGTGGTTCGTACAGTATCGGCTTCCTCGCGCCGACGGTTTCACGCCTTGGCAACATCGTCGTCACGATTGTGCATACCGCGGGGAAACGCGTAGCGCGCTCCCCTCACGGGACCTGCGCGCTCGTCTTGGTTTATTCATAAATGGCCCCTGGATGCGAAGCACTGTTTCGCTCTCTTTCTTTCTCCAACCAAGAACACCATCTCTATAACGTGCATCCGAGCCGAGATTATCATTTGAAACGACAGAACCGTTGATACCTTATACACTTATGCGGAGAAAGGATGAACTTGAATGGGGGGGGGGGGAGCTGATACGTCACTCCATATATTTCATTTACATGTACAAGGGTCAGTTACTAATAATACAATTCCTATTATGACTCACTATTATACACGTTATGTTGATGCTTACTTTTTAATCATATTCGAAAGTGTATTAATAAAATAAAAACTTTAACTTTGAACTATTCATTTAGTGATATATGTTTTAATACATAAAAGGATTTGTACATCTTTAAATATTCATGAATCAAATTTAGTATTGATTGAATATTATTGTTGAATTGCTTAATATGTTTTTATATATTTTTTGCAAATTTCACGAGTCAAAATTGTAGTCATAGTTATTATGAGGTATAGATATTCATGTTTATATGCATTTTTTTTTTTTATGTTATTTAACATCGCTTTATTTATGCTTCCAAATATCGGTGCTTATCAGCGACGGAGGTCTATGATGTGTTTGTGAACAAAGCACATGTAAATTATTACAGCGGTGCCTGTATCAATCGGCCGAGACCGGGATTTGAACTCGGATCACCAAAGTTCTTCGCTCTAGCGATCGAGCCATCGTAGGCCTCTTTTATATGCATATCATATCATTTTTTAAAGTTTAAAATTGTTATTTTTTTATTAAAAAATGTTTTTTTGTTCATTCTTTTGTGTTTATTTATCAAAAAGTAGACAAGATTATATATATACATCATATAATATCATACTTCATATCTTATCATATCATACGAATTTATAACGACAAAGCGTGTTTTTGTTTGTAGACGATAACCGAAAAAACTACTGGACCGACTGTTTTGAAATTTGACATATAGATTCTATATTATCTTGGGAAGGACATAGGCTATGTTTTTTCTTGAAAATCATTTTACTTTTAATAATAAATTAAGTTAACAGTTTTAGTGGTCAGTTTAACTTAAACTCTCTCTCTCTCTCTCTCTCTCTCTCTCTCTCTCTCTCTCTCTCTCTCTAAAATCTCGTACACTCCCAGCAAGAGTTGTTCTGGGATACTTGGACATTGTACTCTTCTACCTCCTTAAAACAAAACTCTCTATAGCAGTCGTCACCAGGCATTAACGATTTTGAATAAAAAACATAGCCTATGTCCTTCCCAAGATAATATAGAATCTATATGTCAAATTTCAAAACACTCGGTCCAGTAGTTTTTTCGGTTATCGTGTACAAACAAAAACACGCTTTGTCTTTATAAATTCGTATGATATGATATGATATGAAGTATGATATTATATGATGTGATATGATATTATATGATATATATATATATATATATATATATATATATATATATATATATATATATAATTACTTCTCCGTGGCGTACAATTGCCACCTTGGGTTATTGGAAAGTTATAATAGAATTTTTTTTGCTTTCTTGAAAATCTACTTTAATAATTCGTATATAAAAATTAATTTAATAACTTTTAATATAAACTTTTAAAATATTTTTTTTAAATTAGGCATTTGAGAATTTTGAATATACTAGAACGGTAGCAATTTGTTCTTCCTAGAGCTGATATTGCTAGGATACAGTATATACAAATTATATTATAAAATTATAAAAGTGGCTTCGAACTAGCTTAAAATTATTTTCATAAGCTATTGAGCCTTGTTGTGAGTTTAACTCCGTAGAAGTTTTTAAGCTTTCTTAAGAAACGCATTAAAAATAAATCATTTGTGTTAATTTTTGAAAGCTATATATAATTAAAGCAGTTTCAAAGAGCTTTATTTTTGAAATAAAATGTATTAACAAACAATTTACAACAAAGAGTGTCTGCTTACTCATTATTTTATAGCTGCAGCGTCGTTCGTTAGCCAACGGTCTCGCGAAGGGCAGCTAGGGAGATCTAAAGAGAGACAGGGAGAGACTGGTAGAGAGAGAGAGAGAGAGAGAGAGAGAGAGAGAGAGAGAGAGAGAGAAGCATCATCTACCTGATGGCTCCAAAAATGCGCACCCAATCTCAAAAGTCCCCGAGTTGCGCGTCGTTTGGTATATCGGTGGTGGGGCGCGCAGAAGAGTAGAGACCCCGCGCAGCATAAACTCTCTCTCTCTCTCTCTCTCTCTCTCTCTCTCTCTCTCTCTCTTTCCCTCTACCACGCCGTCGCGCGGGGCCGTCTCGGCTCGCCTGCTACTACTGCCCAACCCCTCCGGGTTAAAAAAAAGTTAGCCGCGCCGCCGCTGCTGCTCACCCAAAACGAAAGCCGAGCAAAAAAGAAAGAAGAGTCCTCCTTCTCCCCGGCCCCCTCTTTTTTTCGCTCTTTCTTCGCCCCGCTCCACTCTCCCCCGCGCCGTGCATTTTTTCCCCTCTTAATTCCCCGTCCAGCTATGTAGACGGGCACGCACACGAAAGCCCGCTTGGCCCACGGCACAGGCTCAGCAGCAGCTCTCGGACCGGCGCGGCGCGACGTCGTTCTCGGTCGCTCTCTCCCTCTGTCTCTCCTTTTCTCGTCGGTCGAGCCCCAAGCAAACCGCGGTACGCAGAGGAAGAGAGAGAGAGAGAGTCAGCGCCGTCGTCGGCGGCGGCGCGACGTGCCGGCACGCAGTGCCGCCGAGACTGGTGATTGGTGCACTCTTCCCCTTCGGAGGTTCTCTCTCTCTCTCTCTCTCTTTCTCTCTCTCTTTCTCTCTCCTGGTGCGGCGTGCGCGCCAACGCCGCGCCGCGACTCCGCAACAACTCGACTCGACCCTCTACTCGGTCTCTCTCTTTCTACACACAGTACACCAACACCTTGCCGCACGCGTGCACACACTAACACGTCCATGTACGTATATGTCTCTTTCGCGTAGCAGACGGACGCGCGCGCTGCGGGTGCGCGATTTCATGCCGGAGCCGAGCTATATAGTGGGCGCGCGATGCCATTAGCGAAAGAGAGAGAGAGCGGGAGGGGGGGGGGGAGAATGGTTTTCGGGGGTCCTCGTTGGCGGGCTGCGAGGGGGCCGGCCGGCCGGTTCGGTGCGGCGACGGCGAACGGCGCCCGGGGGGTTCGCTCCCGCTCCTCGTCTACTCTCGCGCGCGCAGTGGGATAAGTGGGTTGCGCGGCCGTGTCCGGTTTTCGGAGGAAGTAGACACACATACGTGTGCGGCTGTATATGCTGGCCCTGTCGCGATTTCTTGGACGCGCGCGGCTCTGCAGCGGAGCAGCCTATTGGATCGAAGCTTACGCCAATGTATTCGCTGAAGGGAATTTTACCGTCTCTATGATATCAATTTTTCAGCTTCTTGAAGTTGATTTTTTCATCCAGAATGGTTATAATTGCATTTTATAGTACAGCTTAAAAAACTAAGTTTTTTCTGTTTTATATTAACAAAGAGATAAGAATTTTCTGTAATTTTTGTTTTGACTCTACTGCTAGATCGTTCCAATTGAAGATTATATTTTCAATTTTTCATCATTTAAGCAAAATCATAAAATAGAGTCATACGCATTGATCTGGAGATAAAGTTACAAGCGTGTTGGATCCGCCATTTTATATTTTGAAACTTTAAACACGAAAATTTTCTATTAAAGGTAAAATTTTGTATATTGTAAAAGTATTATGCTTTTACATCCACCCTTTTCGTGCTGCGTCTTCGAAAAAGATTTTTTTTTCGTTGTACTATTTTTTTTATTTACTGTAATCGAGATAATCTTCGTATTAAGTTTCTGAAAAATAAAAACCCTACCTCTTTATAGAATAATTATAATTAGGGAAGAATTATCTTTTTTTCTTCCAAATTTCTCAACAATATACATACAGCAGATTGAAATTCATAAGTACTTGCGGATGATTTCGAGGAAAAAATGCGGTAAGAGCAACTTAATTTATCTGTAGAAATTTAGTCATTTGGGCAAGAGTGGGATCAGCAATTTAAGTAACTATCTGATTACCGTTATTCCTTTGACAAGAAACTAAAAAACAACTATATGCTTTTCAATTTTTAGGACTGGGCAGTTAGAGACTTTATACTGAATTAATGAATTACTCCTCTTACGGTTTATCGCATCAGTTTTAATACGCCCCATTGGCGCGCGTATAATATAATTATATTCGAAGCGGTTCATAAAAGACGTTGGCGGCAGCGGAAGCAAGGCATACTTGCTCTCTATATAGAGTGCATGCGCATGTTCATTATTCACCGAATTCAACAAGTGCATAATATAACTCCGAAATTCCTGATTCTCTCTCTCTCTCTCTCTCTCTCTCTCTCTCTCTCTCTCTCTCTCTATCTTCTTCTTCTCGTTCAATCTCTCTATTTCACACGCATTTTCGCGTATACTTCTTCTTCCTCTATTTCCCCCAGTCAATTTCCTCTTGCACTCTTACTTTACACTCTCTGTCTTACCGTAGAACCTCTATTCCTTGTTCTTACTTTCCTCCCAGCTCTTCTCGCGCATTTCCAGTGCGCTCAATAATGCGTATCATACGAGATATTACATGTTTTCACTATTGGCCTCTTCATCCTACCATATTCGTTACATACAGTTGACCTGTGTCATTATAACTGAAATATAGAAAACTTTTTCTATGCGGATTTGTCATCCGTTCGATAGGCCAATTATAATATGAACTTATAATTCAATTATAATTCAACCTACTATGATATTAATTCTTTCTCAACAATTAAAATAATTTGTAATTGAGTTTTTTAATATATAAGAAAGTTAAGCTGACTATAAAAACAGACGATTATGTAATATATTTTATTTCGGTTGTAATATCAGGAGTTAAAAAATGAATGGTCTCTTAATTTTTTAAAAATATATTAGAGAAACTACAATAAAATTATTTAAGTTAAATAAGTTCATTAAGTTTATTTTTCTTACTGCAATAAACCATTTATCTTTTTTTCAATTGATTTATAATTTATTGTCAAGTAACCGAATTATAACAAATAAAGACAACTGAACTATTTTAATTATTTACACAGTCAAATAAATTTATAAGTGTCCTCGTAGTTTTCTCTTTTTGATACTTACGGCGTATTTCACTAGTATTTTGTATACTATTTTACACCCTGCACTGACTGAAAGATGGAAAATGCATTTGCGCAGTTTTTCGCGGATTTAATGAATGCTTTCTCCACGTACTTACATCTTACATTCTCCCGCAGTTGACACGGAGTCGGTGGAGAGGGGAGGCGACTCACGATCCCTCGCATACGACTAAGAGCGCCCTCGTTGTAATTAAATGAGCCATTGTTCCGCGTGGGCGATTGAATTGTACTCGAAGGAGATCCGGCCAAGTCAGGAGCACATATAGCTTTGCTGTACTTAAAAAAAAAACTAAATTTGCACTACCGGGTCCTTCTGCGAGGAGGGAATTCGGGAGAGGAGGCAAAGCTGGGGGCGCGAACGATTAAGAACAGACATTTTTCTTCTCTCCCTTTCTCCGGCGACATAAACATTTTTGCAGAGTATACAGTGCAGTGTAATTTTTTCCCAGTCTGAGCTGCTTAACTGTAGGTGCTGCTTACTGCTTACACGCCTCTCCGCTATGTGCTGTGCGCGTGCGCACAACGACATAGGTGTGTGTGTGTGAGTGCGTGCGTGCGTGCGTGCGCGCGCGTGTGTGTGTGTGTGTGCCGTGTCGCGTTGTGTCGTGTCGTGTCGTGTAAATCAATTTCCATAGTGGATCAATAAAACCTTGTAACTTAATACGAAGTGCCAATCAAGCCGCGGCAGCACTGCTGCTGCTACTGTCCTGCTGCCACCGGTATATATATATATATATATATATATATATATATTTGGGGGAGAGGGAGAGAGAGAGAGTGAGAGAGAGAAAGAGCGAAATTGCGTATAAGCAAAAACAAGAGGTCGCCCGCGCAGCTGCAAAAGCAGCGAGGAAGCCGAGTATAGGCACGAGAGCGGAAAACTTGCATTTATTTTTGTAAAAGTAATTCTACATCCTTATTTTTCTACAATTACAGATAATCCCTTTCATTATAACTTTTTTCATTATTGAGTTCGAATAAACAAGTGCTATAAAAAATCTCTCTTATATACATGCATGCATATATACATACATACGTACATGCATACATACATACATATATACATACATACATACATACGTACATACATATTATGCACTAGCATCCCTTGTATCGGCTTCGCCCGAGAGAGTAATTTAATCGATTTATTAAACAGTTCAATAAAATCTATCTCAAAAGTACTCTATGTATAAATCTATATTTCTTGAGATAAACTTACCTATCACCAATTCCGCGTAAAAAACTACTACTCAGCGTCTGCTTGAAAATAGTTATTTTAGAGATAATTTTTTTCCCTCATTTTAACAGTAATAGTTCTTTGTTGCTAAAATAAATCCCTGTTTTGTGATTATTTTTTTGTTGAATTTGAAAATAAATATCGCCTATATCCTTCCGAAGATATAATTTAGAATATATATTTTAAATTTCAGAGTAATTGTGCAGTAGTTATTTCGCTTAACCTGTTAAAATTCTTAAACAAAAACACGCTTTGTCTTCGATAAATTTGTATAGTGATTATATCACACACACACACACACACACACACACAGAGAGAGAGAGAGAGAGAGAGAGAGAGAGAGAGAGAGAGAGAGAGAGAACTTATTATATGATACATATACTGATAGGGAAAAAGGATTAGTCGAGGGATTGGTAATATGTAGATTGTATTGAATTAATTAATTAATTTATAAATGTAGATAGTTAGTAAACTTACCTTAACACTTTTCGTGTTGGTAAATAATTTTACTAATAAAATTGTATTATAAATATTATTATTTACAAGTATATTTCGAAATGTATGGGGTCTGAAATTTAAAAAGTTCCCATTTTCGATAAGAATTATAACTTTCTTTTAATAATAAAATTAAAAAATACATAATTCAAAATATTAGATTACTTAGAATATAATGCGGGTCATTTTTGGATTTTGTCCCCAGAAACTTTCTTATCTTTTGAGGCGAGAAAACAATTAAGCTAGTTTTTGATAATTTCAGGTGAATTCAAGGGTAAAATAGCGATCGTGTTCTTCTTCGGTCGAAACAAGCACTAGTCAGAAGGATCAAGGACTAGGCCATAAAGCGGGTGCGGCAGAATTTCCCATCCACTGTTTTTCAAATAATTTTTGAGACAATAATGAACGTGGCACTGAGCATGGTCATAATAGAAAATCAATGCCTGTCGTCTAGTTTCCATTCTGACCATATTTCATGCAATTGTGTTCGGTAGAGTTACCCATCGACTGTATGACCCTTTTTGTAAACTTCACAGTAGACATACTTTTTTGACTTCACAAAATACAGAGCATTATCCTATTGCATGAATTCTTCGTTTTAGCAATTTAATTCTTAGTTTTGCACTTTGAGCTATTGTACTAGATACTTTTACGATCTCTAGTAAAATTTGTATGTAAAAACGACTTCTTTTTGTCGCCCTCAAGAACAAATTCCGTTAGCTCAAGTCAGTCAGATGATTTTCGACGTTTTTCGGCGTCAGGTTGTGCGACACCAAATTCCTAACTTTCAAATGAATCCGAATATCAGTCGCTTAGAAATGACTCGATTTAGAACTCCAAATTTTCATCCTCAAACTTTTTTTCTGACCCGCTCTTTGACTTCAGTATTAAAATCACGACTTTTGAAATGTGCAAATCACTTTTGTTACATTTCAAGATCTAGAACATATTCAGGGCATGTTTCTGAGAATAAATGATGAGCTTTAGCTGCAGTTTTCTTTAAATTAAATCGATCAAATAGAACATCCAGCAAATGATGTTTTAGTGGCAAGTAATTTGAGATTGTCAACGTAAGAAAAAAATGTTGTGTATAAATTTATTTTCACGTTACTAGGTCAAATTAAATGGACCAAACGATAACTATGAAGTTAGTAAGACATTCAAACATTTTTATTTTAGTTATAGAACCAATATATTTACATGATTCCATTATTAAAAAAATTAAAATAGAGTAACATATAGTATTTTCTTTAACATGCGCTTAAATAACGACTATACATATATAGACTTTGCAATTTCTATCGTGGACTATGTTTTCGAACGTAATATATTTGAATTTTAGCTAATATGAAATCGCAGAATTCTGATGTAAAGCAAAATTTAGCATCGGATATTCTACATTGCAAGGAAAAATCCAGATACACGACGACCTCAATAGTCTTCATATTAGTATATTGAACTCCAAAACGAATGGGTGAGAGTTGTGATTATCTTCTGAGAAAAAATGTATTTAGATTTGTGTATGTGCGCGCTCACGTACCTGAAGATCAAAATCAGAGAGGGTTAAAATCAATTTCGTTCGGTCGAGTACCTCTCTCCAAAATTAATTCGTATCATTGTTAGCTCGTCTGAAAACGTTGAAAGAAAAAAAGAAAGAAAGGCTAATGTAGCTAAAGAGTTTTGTGCTCATTTATAAATACTATTCCTATAGTGTACAACATCGAAATCCGACCAAATCATTGGCTACTCATACTGAAAATATTTCCACTGTTTTATACTTATTCATATATTTATATATATATATATATATATATATATATATATATATATATATATATATATAAATAGAATTGTCGACAATTGTTGAATTTCATTCGACGCGTGATTCCTCTTCCGGTGCCCATTCTCTTGCTACCGACTAGATTCGCTGCATTTCCCTCTTTCCGGAAAAAAGGTATTTCTGAAGGCGGAATCGAGCCGTGAAAGAGTTAGCGATTGAAAGAGCGAGAACGATAGATAGTTAGAGAGAGAGAAAGAGAGAGCTAGAGAGAGAGAGAGAGAAAGAGAGAGAGAGAGAGAGAGAGAGAGAGAGAGAGAGAGAGAGAGAGAGAGAGGGATCATGAACGATTGACACAGTCCTTCGACTCGTTCCTCTGCCGGCTGGCCTTGACACCGCTCTCTCCCCCGTTCGCTTCTCTCTCTTTTTTGCTCTCTCTCTCTCTCTCTCTCTCTCTCTCTCTCTCTCTCTCCTCCCTCCCTCCTCTCTCTCTCTCTCTCTCTCTCTCTCTCTCTTTCTCTCTCTAGCTCTCTCTTTCTATCTTTCTCCTTTATTCTCCTTTCGAGGTACACCACAGGATTGGGCCATGTACGGATTATTATTTCTCTATATTTCGTACGAAGCAGACTTTATGTTTATATGCTACATACCTGCACACGATACACATGCACGTGACAGTGCGTGATTTTGCACTATGAGCGCGCGGGTAAAGAAACATATACGTGTATGCGTAAATATATACACGTGTGAGAGAGGAAAAGAGAAAGAACTCGGTACCGTCGGTTATAGAATCCGGTTGCGTCGCTCGTCGCTTTTGCTTTTGCGACCTCTCTTTTCCTCTTAGCTCGTTCTCCTCAAATATATATATATACATACATACACGAACTTCTCGACGCACGCGGATCATCATGACGCATATATACAATCTTGCATATGCTGTGTGAATTAAGGAGCTCGCACACCATGCTAGTATCGCGGCCTGGTGTGCTTCGAGTTTCTATGCTCTTACATATAAATATATACTACTGGGACTGGAGATTGGCTCTTCAGGTTTTCGAGTATATCCGCGCGCACTTTTTTAGATCTCTTCTTTCGCTCGGATCTCTACGCGACGAACAATTTTAACTTATTAAAATTTTAATTTAGTCTTGTGAAATATATAGAAGTTGTTAAAGAAGAAAAAATTTATAGGCCTAGTCTTCCGTTATAATTTCATATAAATGTACACTGCTATATTGACACACTAAAAAAAAATTTTAAAGTAAATATTTACTTGTTTTGTACCAGGCAAATCATTTTCTAAGATTAAAAAAATATTCACTAGATTTAAGACGATGTGGTTTGATTTAAGTGAACTGTTTTGCAGCAAGCAAATACTTTCTTCATTTCAGAAGATACTTTCTCAATTTCAAAATAATATATAATTTGCTACTAAAAAATAAAATATTTTACTTGATAACAGATTTTTTCAGTGCAGGAAAGGTTGTAGATTATTTCTTCATTTAATGAATGAATTAATTAAGTGGTTGTTGTTTAACATAATTGACGTATACACCAGGACATTGAATGTAGGGTAATAATGTAAGTCTGGATATGTAAATTAATTTAATGCGGGTAAAAAAATTTTTTATATACATTTTTCTTTATATTTTCCAATTTTCAATAAATCTAGACGATTATTTTTTACTTTGCTGACATCAATATTACATTGCTCAAATTAATTCTTTTATCTGATACATATATAGTGAAAGGGGAAAATATCAAAACATTTAATTACAATTTATGAACTGAAATTAAATTTTCTTGAAAAAAAATGAGACGAGCCTGATATTGAAGTTTTTTTTTTCAAGGAAGGCATTCTACAAGTAGAGTATGTTTAGTTTTAATGTGACGAATGCAGTAAACTTAACGTTTCAAACTTTGTAATGCTAGCTTACGCGGATAAGCATTTAGACAAATCATCTTCTAAGTACAAATTTGATTCTAAAAGTAAATATTAATATTATTTATGTGTACGTGGTATAAATGTGCTGTATAAATGTAGTTTACGTTGGAAGACAGCTACATTAAATAAATTAATCGCATATATAGTCTACTGGCACGAATATGTTATTATTAAAATGTAATTGTCAAAAAATCAAAACAAATAAAAAAATTTCATACGGCCTGTCTACCTTCATTTCGGCGTCAAAACTGAAACACATTAAGCAATTAAAGTGAAACTGAAAACCTTTTCTAACAAATCAATATGTTCTCTTATATATACATAACAAAGGCATAACAACATACCTTCAAGTAAGTTAATATATAGTAAAAAATTATAATTTACTGCCAGATTATTAGGATACTTAATAAACGGTTAATCAGTTTTATGTGATTGGTTGCGCTACTTACAGTAGAAAAGCAAGTTTCATGAGTTTATGCTTATATAAATTGGCATTTAGTTTTGCTTCACTAAAATAGTTCAAGAAATGTCAATATAAGTTCTATAACAACGGAAAAGAACTGACTTCTCATGCCTTAGTTTTCTATCCGCAATCAATTTTGAATACTGAGATCTATAACTAAGGCATGTATCCGGGCTTGACTACGATTTATTAGAGATACTTATCAGCCTGTCTTTACATTAATTCTTTTCTGCTTGAGAGCTTGAGAGTATAGGCTTATAGAAATAGTTCTTGCTTGACAATATCATTCTTGGTAACTGCCAAAGTCGTGCATGACGTATATACTTCCAAACAACGAAATGGCATAACCAGGCAGACTATACGAGTTCAAGGAAGGTAGTCACGGTAACCTTAATTGATTTTAATAATATTAAAATGCGTTGTGAGACAGTGGCCAAGTTCTTCAGGTTTTTTATTGGATGAAAATCAATTTTATTTGAATAATATTTATCTGTATGCCGAATATTTCAAAGAAACTGTTTTTGAGGTTCACTTCGAAAGTTCTAATGGAATCCCTATAGGAGCGTTTCTTGGTTGATGAACATAATTTTCTCTTATCTTTTAAATCTAGCGTTTATGAAGCATTAGAATTAATACAGGTTGCTACTTCCTATATTATACCAATTCTTATAAACATCTAAATAATATACTCGTTATATTGCGAGGGCACTCGAAAGGTGCCTGTCGCACGCGTATCAATTTCTCGCTAGTTTGTGAAAAGGTGTCCTACGTGTATATATGTAAGAAGGAGAGGGCGTGCGTGATTTGTATTCGCATTTTCTGCGGCTGCAGAAGCAACAGCGCCGGGCGGCCTACCTCTGGCTCGTCCCTCGCGGTCTCCCCCGAATTGCGCGCCAGGGCCAAACGTATCGAGCAGCACGCCCGGGTCGAGTCACCGAAGGATACAGAGAGTAGGATCCACCTCCAATTTTTTCTGATTCGTCGCTCATTCCTCTGCCGTCAAAAAATAAATTACCGTTTTCTATTTTTGTTCTCGTATAGAGTAAGTCACCCAGCACGCGCTCTGTACTCCGGAGCTTCGATGCGCTAACTGTGGTCGCGCAACGAATATATCCGAGGTGGAGGCTGCTCGGCTTTTCCGGAGAAATACGAGCAGAGTGGCGACGAGAGGAGCTTCAGCGTTGATTTGATAATGCGCTGACGAACGGGAGAAATTGAGGAAATTCCGCAATTCGGTCGGCCAGCGGGTGGAGACATGGCTCGGGAAGAGGGGGCGTGGGTGTATGGGAGAAGCCGAGCGATGAGAAAACGCGGGCACGCCCGGAATTCGAAAACTATATATAGATCAATTGCGGATGGCGAGCTCGGCAATGTTGATTTTTCGGCTTAACCATACAAGTTTGTACGTTACTTACCATAGGTTAATTAATGCATCCCGTAGAAAATCGGTCGACTTTTGTATGGAGAGCTTCGAGATTTCATTTATCTAGACACGTTCGATGTTGGAGGTGGCTTATCAATTGCATAAAAACCAGACGAGATGCCCAACCCTGTCGATGAGTTTAAACGATTGATTTCGATCTCTAAAAATTAATCAGTGAATATGAACCAGTAATAAGTGAAACGTCACTGATTGAAATAGTACAAATATAATGAACGGCTAAGAATCAGTGAATAATTATGCATACTTATATTGAGCTTTGAAAGCTCACTGGTTGTATAATAAATGGATTGCTGACGAGTTTATTCATTGAATTTTGCATAAATTTCTAGATGCATTGACAAGATGAATCTAATTACTTATTTGTCATGATTAACACTTTTGCGATTTCTCAATGCTTTAAAGGAGGATCAAAAGTCGTAGCGCATGCCTGAAGATTGTACAATGATTATTTAAAATATATAACAACTTGTTTCTTTAGCTTTTAGCAAGCTTTATGCCACGACAAATATTCAGAATTATTTACCTAGGAGTTGGGGAAATAATCAAAATGGAGCCAATAAATTCTGAGTTTGGCGCAGCAGAGATCGTAAAAATTGTTTTTATCAGAAGCGTTATATTGTGAAAAATTATTCACAAATTTTCCATTATGTTACGCAGGTTACCGCGGTCAGATTTTATTCGAATATGCCTTTAAAAACATAACTATATATTATAGGAATATATATATATATATATATATATATATATATATATATATATATACACACACTCTTAAAAAATTACATTAAATTTAATTTACATGTGCTGGAAGATATTATCATAAATGTAAAGGAAGTGAAATTCATTAATAACATGATGAAAATTTATGAACTTTACGTTAAATTTAATGTAAAACGTATGGAAACATTTTTCACGCAAATGTGCACGAATTTTCAGTTTTCAATGAATTTCATTTCATTTACGTGTATAAGATTAGCTTCCGGTTTTTTAAATTTAATGTAAACAGTGGATATTAATTGTATCAGTTAAACAAATTTTTCATCATGAAACCATGCAAATTACTGTACTGTTAATTAAATTATAAATACGCAATAAAATATTGAACTCTAAATTTCACATAAATATTACGAATTTTACACGAATTATACTTTTAAACCTAATGAACTATGTATTTTCTATTGCACAATTCTTTTCAATGCTTAGCTATTACTTATAACTTAACTTACATATTTTTAACTAACTATTACATTACACGCGCGCGCGCGCGCGCGTTGTCTATGAATGTGTGTAATGCATCGCACACAAAATGTACAGAAGACTTAGCCGTTCGCATGGGACTAAGCGAAAAAAAGATATTCTTCTGTTGCTAAACAATAGATTCTTTCGTACAGTTTATGTAATGTGAATTAAAGTTAATGAACTATACATGCAATTTTATGAGTTTTACTTAATTTTTTTATTGATAAAATATTAAATTTTATGGAATTTTGGTGAATCTTCATTCACAATTGTCAATGACATATAATTTAAAGTGAATATTTTTTCGAATAGTGCATGCATTAAGCCCATTGCAGACAAAATGCATAGATGTACATCAGTGTA
The DNA here is from genome assembly GCA_018907035.1 of Sycobia sp. Sy_11. Taxonomy (NCBI): domain Eukaryota; kingdom Metazoa; phylum Arthropoda; class Insecta; order Hymenoptera; family Epichrysomallidae; genus Sycobia; species Sycobia sp. Sy_11. The sequence goes on along the minus strand of JACCIC010000062.1, from coordinate 46,569 downwards.
TGAAAATTTTATCGGCTATGCTAATCTATATATAAGAATCGAAAATAACGTTAGGAACTTATAGGGAGAGTCTTGAACAATCGACCTGGCCTTGCGTATCTGATTCAACAGCGATATGCAGCATTTACTATGAAATATATTTTCACTAAACTGAATATGTCACTGATTTACTTTTAAAGTTAATATAAAATTTGGAATCATTGTTAAAAAACAAACGCGAAAAAGTAACTTGACATTTAAACATTGAAATTGATCGATATTGAAACTTGATAATGAAGATTATTACTCTCCTGTTTAAGATACTACATATTTTCTTTCTTCAAATGGCTACAAATAACGGCCGGATGTTGGAGTTTCCAATTACACTTATAGCGTTAAAAAGACTCATTGAACACGTACATTATATCTTTAGTGACTACCTGCAAGCGAGCGTACAGAAATTGCATTTTTTTTCAATTATACATATATTATTATACTTTTTGAGTATCTCCTTTTCTAAAATATCTTTAATTTGGAGCATAATTTTTGAGATAAATTAACGGTGATTGTCTAATGTTTGTGTATCAAAAAGAAATGAAATCCTCGAGCTAGCTAGTATTTCGTTTCACGAGGAAAGATTTACTGTTCTTATTTTTTTATTTCTATATAGATATGCATATATTATATATATATATATATATATATATATATATATATATATATATATATATATATATATATAGGCATTTTAAGTCCCGAAGATGAACCGTAGCCGTTCGAAACGTCAGATACCAAAAGTGATTCTAAATTTAAGGTAGTAGGGGCAGTCAGGTTGTCCTTTACTAACATAGAATATTGTTTTTATTATTTTTATTTTATTTATTATTTTATTTTTATTTTTATTTTATTATTCAGTTTATTTTTATTTATTAATATTATTTATTAATTTATTCATATTATTTTATTTTTAATATTTAATGTTTAATATAATTTGTTGTAATAATAAGTTTTATTTCAGATTCTTCGGAGGTGAATATAAACAAGCACAGTCTGATTCAGCTAATATATTATATTATAAAGACTGTAAGACCGACAAAAATATTTACTAAATTAATTCAGAACAGTCAACATAAGTACAATTTTTAATTCTAATATATGCATGCATGCCTATACATTATGCGATTTTAAAGGGTCCAAGCTAAGCACGTATTTATACAGAAATGAATTATGGTGAAACAGGAGGAAATCTAAAAATTAACTATAAGGTGAAGGGTCGTGAGAGTGAGTAACTTAGAGAGTATGGTTTGAAAACCCAGTCTTGACCGGCTTTAATGCTGAAAACATATTTTAATGAACATGATCATATAATATTTTACAGTTGACTATAACGCGAGATATAAACAGCGAAGTATTTTAATAAGGAACTAAAAACTTTAACACACTGTGAGAAAATAGGAACCTTAACTTAATACTCATTAACGTTCAGTTATTGGCCAAAAGCTGAAAAAAACTGTTCACAAAGCGACCTCTTATCCATTATTACTCAGACTACACATCCAATCCAACTGGACTTTTTACTCGACATTTTTCTTTGTCTAGAAATGAGAAACGGCTTCATTTAGTTAGGGACCTTGATAATGAATGATGGCCAATTATGAGACGTTGATCATTATACCGACTAATTCTTAGTATTAAAAATATCTCTGATTTCTAACAGAAAGAATTATATGAAATGACATAATAGTATTGAAGTATATTCAGATATTCTAAATCTCGCTAACAAAAAACTTGTAATAAAAAACGGCGAAAAGTTTTAGGATGGTGAACCAACGCTATTTATTTTGGATTGAAATAAATTGAACTATCCACGTCTGAAAAATCAAATAAAGCAATATTTATTTATAAAGAAAACTACAGCTCTAGATAATCTGAAAATAAATATATTTTTTTTTTAAATTAAATTTAAATCTGGCAAATGGTATTCACTCATTCCAATTCTCATTATCACGTACAGGCCTTTTAGATACGTATTACGTTTATCTAGTAAAGTTTTTCGGTATCTGACTTTTTTCATTTCCTTTTGTACATTTATTTCTATCATTAATGAATTCCGTATCTCTTTCCGCGCTTAGTACGCATATTTTTTTTATTACCATATTACAGAAACGAAGAGCACCGAAGAGTGTTCATACCGCTATGCTTTGACCTTCAAATATCGTCTCTTAAAATTTCAGCCTCGATTTATGGGATCGGGTGAAATTTGGTTCATAAATTCCGGTTTTAAATTGTATAAGAATTTTTAAAAAAAGTACGGAAATTGGAAAAATGCTTAAAAAGCTATTTTGTCCATGTTCTGCCAATCATTGTTCTTTAGAAGATCAACAGACTATCCTAAATTCCGCTTGTGAATTTATTTTATGGAGAATTCGCGATTGAAATTAAGTAAAATATATGCATATTCCTTGTTGGCAAACAAAATAAATGTTAATAATTAATTGATTAAGAATAATTAATAATTCACAAAATAATTACCAAATCTGGCAAGCGTTGTGACGGTCACCAATTAAATCCATCAGAAATGATTCGGATTTTATATAGATTGGAGACAAAAGTCTGCGAATTCATATAAGATTCGTGCATCGAGAATTGAAGGTCAAATTACACAGGCGGTCAGAAGCTCAAATGGAACAATTGAATTCTCTCTCTCTCTCTCTAGTCATACAAAAGCGGCCTCTTCTATACATATATACATATGTGCGTACAGGCGCATATTCCCTTTGTTCCAGGTAGCTCCTTCTCTTCTATACCCGGCCTCTGCACACACACACACACACACACACACACACACACACACACACCTACGTCGCGGTGCGCACGCACGCACGCACGTGCGCAGAGAGAGAGAGAGAGAGAGAGAGAGAGAGACTTATACTCTGCCTTCCCCTCTCTTTTTCTTCCTTACTCTCCCTTCTCTCGCTCTGTCTGCTTCTATCTCTTTGGCGTATGCACTTGTTTGGTTCTGTATCGTTCTCCCTCCTGGTACTCTTTGATACCTTCGCCGAATTTTACGATTTCACGCAGAGTGTTCCCTGTACGTTTCTCCTCCTCTAAACTCCCCCTCGTTGTCCACTGTTGGTTTGTTCGTTCGTTCTTTCAGCGTATAGATACTCGCGCCTCTTTAACATCCCTCGGACGTTATATTTATCTTGCTCTTTGTCCTATTACACGCACTCGCGCACGCGTACGTGTTTATCTGTTTTTATTCTCTTTATATTCCTCGTTTCTTTTTTGCGCGAAACGGGGATTTAACTCACGTATAGCGGGTGTGTCAAGGGGCACTGGCATTCCAAACATCTGCCATGCTAAAGTAAATTTCAGGGAGATTTTGATGGATTCATATGCGCGCGCGCGTGTGTAATAGAATGTAGTTACGGAAGTCATCAGTATTATATACTATGCTTTCCTTAGTTATTAATTAATTCTATTCCAAATATAATAGAAATTGTTCAGATGTATTCACATACATGTACACTTGTACAAATGATCAAAGATAGAAAAGTTAAATAACTTTTTTTACGCCGTCTAATATGGAGATGTTTAATTATAAATTTTTTCTTCGTTATAAAAAGAAAAAGAAAAAGTACGTGCGTTTACAATCTAATTTATTCCATGCTATTTTACTCCTTATGCAAATTTAATATCACGAGAAAGAGCTGCATAAATTAAAATTGGATTAAATGCCGTGAATCCTCTTAGCAACTTACAGAAGCGACTGCGCAAGCGTAATTTTTCTCTCTTTCTCACACTCGCGCGAGCACGAGCTAGACTTTTATTTAATTTGTTACTGCTGTACATACAGACCTGTGCCGCGAAATTTTTTCCATTATTTGTAAACGCCTGCATAAACGATCGTGTATTCCAGCCGCGTTTCGTTTCAAATATCCCTTCGAGTTATAAGGTGCATGCTGCTGTTTTTTCCATCTATTGCGGGTCCTACGGCAACCGACTGCTACTACTTAACTTCCCGCTAGCCAGCCTCCATCTGCGAGAACTGTTTTTACATCACAATTTGGCGCAATGTTCGCACCCCTTCTTTCGCCGTACATACCTTTCCCTACACCTTTTAACCAGATCGTATTCTCTATCTCTTTTGTCACTGCTATGATCCCTTTCCCGTACTTGCAGTGAAGGATAATGTATTGTGCGAAAAAAAGGACATACCTAAAGGAGATACTCTTCTCCTCTTGGATAATCATTGTTCGATCAGAACTCAATTTGGCACGTTTTTCTATTACCGCTTTTCCTCTGAACCTGATGAGCTCGTATTCTTTAGGCCCAAGCAATGTCGCAGATTCCGTGATCTATACATTTTTAAACGATAAATAAAAATCTCCTTCGTACCAATAGGCAGTGATCGAGTGGCAAAAACGCACCTCGGGCAATCAGCAAGGTTAAGCGGTGTATGCATGAACGCTCACACCTTCCTTATTGTTTCGGTGTTTTTTCACACACAAGAATGCGAGTGGGATGCGCGAGACTGACCAATGTGGTATCCACGTCTACGAACTGCGATACGGATACCGAATTCGAGCAGTTTCAATGCATCGACCACTCTGGAGCGGGTTTTCCTTAAAAAGTGGGCATTTATCCCACTTAGTTTGGCCACAGGTTCTCCGTGCTCCACAGGCAGCACCCTGGGCTGATGCGGAGTGGCTGGGCTATGCTAAGAATTAGGTTAGGCGAGTTCGTAAGACAGGGTGCAAGGGGGCATATACGCGGCAACACTTGAATAATATTTACCATGCAATTAATAAAATACAATATATAGCATAATTAAGAGTATACATAATATACTTAATTTTATATTTTTGTATTACAGGTGAGTTTACGGACTTTTCCTCTTCATTATAGAGTGCCACGTCGCGTAAGTTAAAAATTATTACATTTATAAATTCATTGTGATCTTGTTATTATGCTATATATTTTATAATATTTATATTTGTGATGGAGACTTAAAAATTTTTATAAAAAATCGTTCTTTTCTGACCGAAACAGCGTTTTATATGTAATCGATAGAATTATAGAATACCTTAAAAATTAAGGTTTGAGCGATCGTAAAAGGCATCGTTTGTTGTTTTTTTATTTATTAAAACAATATAAGTTCTAAGCGCCAGTGCACAATGGAGCACAGTCGCACACAAACGTGCGCGTGAAGAAGAAGGGTGATAGGTCGATGGGGAGATAGAGCATACATATAGAAGCGGAGTATATATAGCAGAGAGATGTGCGCGAACAGATCGCTTGCGAAGAGAGGTAGAAGGATGAAATATCAAGCGTGGTGCTATACACGTGTGTATGTGTAGGGCGAATACACCTGGGAGGGATAAGGGGCCAGGAGGGATGAAATTTTCGTACCTCTTAACCCGTCCAGTTGGGTGTCCTCTCCTCTGCACGCGTACACACGCGCGCGCACATAGATATCTATATATATATACTTATATATTTATATACATGTAGCTCGTGTATTGCAGAGCTGTGTGCGTGCCCCGCCACACACATACATGCACGATCGTTCAACGTATCGAACTCGATGCGGGAGAGGCCCAAGCGGAAGATTAATCGAAGATTATTTACGTCTCTCCATCTTTCTCTCCCTCACCCCTACTCCTCCCTCTCTAACGCTCTCCTGCTTTCCTGCTCCTTCCACTTACGTTGCTCCATCTCTCCGTTGCGTCGTTCAGGCATAGTCTTGGCTTCTTGCGAAATTTCGAGTCAAAAGTTTCACCCTGCCCCCCCCCGCCCACAGCCTCTGGCACCGATCGGAGATTTGAATCCTCCCCCTCTGTATTCACTTCTTTCTCCAAGCATCTTCTCCCATTGTTATTACCAACAAATTCTTTTTAGATAACATTTTTAAAGTAATAGAATTGATGAACTGCGAAATATTTTATTGAATTAAAGAACATTTCGAAAATATTTCTACATAATGCATGGTTCTGATAGTATGTCAATATAATTATCAAATATAATCGGAAGTTATCAGAGTGCTCTTTTCGGTAATAATATTTTCTCAATGTTGAACCGAAACTTAATTTAATAAGAAAGATGTCATGGCTTATCCACTGAAGTATTGTTACTTTATCTTCCGGAATGACTACCGTGATGATGAAAAGTTTTGATCATCCATCCCCCGTTCTCTTATTTGAGAATCCTCTATCGCTGGTAACGTGTAATAAACTTTTCTAATATATAAAAATTTCGAATATATCTTCCTAAGATGGTAATTCAATTAATTACGCAACTATTGATCGAGCTTTTACTGCGGTAGAAACGACATCTGCTGGCGAGAAAATAACGATTATGTAAAAGAACGGGTGGACCGCGGTGCAAAATGGTGTATATACATATACATATACATATATATATATATATATATATATATATATATATATATATATACACGTGCGCGCACGCACACGTGCACACACACATGTTAAAACAATCCACTGGCTATGGCTGCTAGAGGGGGGAGGCGGGTCGACTAACAGAGCGAAATAGCGAGTATCCGGATTAAAGGTAAAAAAATGCGAGTTTCAAAACTCATAAGTTATAAAGTATCGCCTGTGCCGCGAGGAGAATAGCTTTGCGCCGAGGTTCAGTTGAGGATACTGCATAGAGCTGCTGATGCCCCGATGCCGGTAATACCACCGGCGGCGAAGACGTTGACGAAAACGAGAGGATTGAGTCTTCTCCCTCTTTTTCTACAGTCGAGCCACGAGAGATGATTACGCACCCCCTCCTATAGGTCGTGTTCTCTAACTTCCCTCCCTCCCTCTCTCCTTCCCCGTTTTTCGCTCTCTCTCTCTCTCTCTCTCTCTCTCTCTCTCTCTCTCTTTCTCTCTGCCTGCCCCTTGCGATCGTCGGGCTTCGACAGATTGACCCTCTTTGTCGCCCACATACCTTTCAGCCTCCGAACTCTCTGCATCGCCGCCGTCGTCACCGCCACCTTCTCTGTCTCATTCTTCTCGGTCCGCGCCTCTCACCCCACTCTACACATCCCCGGCCGTTTGCTTTACTTTTCGCGAGGGCGCGGGTCGAGGCGCATATATAGAGTGAGAGAGAGAGAGAGAGAGAGAGAGAGAGTGAGGGAGTGCAAGGAGGGGTGATGGAGAGGGGAGTAAGGGAGGAAAAGAGGGAAGAGTTAGACCGGAGGAGAGCGAGGTGCGTCGCAGCAGTCGTTCCTCCCCGCCGGCGGTTTATACACCGACGTGACTCTCCTCCCTACCGTCCCTGACTTGGTGAGGGAGAAGGAGACGAGGAGAGTAGAGATAGGTCTACGACGGCGTGTCGCGCCGCCACCACCGTCGAGCGTGTTATAGCTCATACATATACGCAATAAGCCTCCTATACACTGATGTAACTGATGGAGAAAGAGAAGAGACTATATAGGAGTGGGAAAGGAGGAGAGAGAAAAAGAGACGAGGTTGGAATAGCACGCGCAGAGGCCTCCTCCTCGCCGGTTTTCGTGCGGTCTCCCTCGCAGCCCCTATTCCTGTCTCTTTCTTCCCACGCGCGCGCCTACATGTATGTAGAAGGCGAGCTGCGTGTGGCCGCTAACACGGATCTACGTAACTAAACACGCGTGCGCGCAGATCATATATATGAACGCGGCAGAATTCTCGGTGCATTGCAGCCGCATGCATATAGAACCCCGAGTCAGAAAATGCTCGGAAGAAATAAAAGCACGGGGCTATGCGTTTGCTCGATGTTATTCACGAATTTCTCTGCTCCTCGCCAACACCCCTCCTGTCGCTCTCTTTCTTTCTTTATTCGTGTTGTAGGAGACTTGCGTTCCTCCGTAAGTCCACGTGTTTTCCGAGGCATGCTCGAGCACTTATGAACGAATGCGGAGCGCAGGTATGCAGCACAAAATTACACACACGCGCGCGCGAGCAGACACAGAGAGAGAGAGAGAGAGAGAGAGAGAGAGAGAGAGAGAGAGTGATAACCGACATAACGCGCCGAAAATAGAACTATATCAAATGATAAACCGAAGTATTATTAGGCAACTGTTTGTTGACTGCGTTGCGCACGACGGGCGGAAAAAAATAAATAAAAGAAATATTTTTGGTAGCGGTGCCCCGCATTATTCGCGAAGAGGTGCGACGGGGAGAAAAATCACGACCCCGCGAAACTTAAATTCCATCAAGGAATTACACTTCTCTTGCATTATACCGATTTCTTCTGCAACGTTGGGCGCTCAATTCTGTTAAGGTGACATCAACGGCTTGAATAATAGTTGCTGATATATATGACTGGTTATATTTATTTTATTTGATTCATTGTATTGCAATAATTGGCAAACTAAAATATAAGTAATCAAATTTTGACTGCGATCGTGAAGAATTTTCTTTTCCATGCCAACTTACTAACCAACTTGATACTTTCCGTCAATATAATTGCAATAATAGTTGTAATAAACGACATGATTAATTAAAATTTAAAATTAAGTAATGTTCATAAATAATATTCTGTTAAGCCAGTAAGTCGCTTAATCAATCGGTCTTAAAGTGCAGTCAGTAACCTGGGAATCGAGATAGAGATGATGGTAAAAATTTAATATTCACGAGCAATCCTTGATTCTTTTTCTTGTTCACTATCGTTAAATACCGGATTTTACGTTCCAAATCGAGGTTGCTCAGTCACCCGAGTTCCATTCCGATTATTCAGAATTTATTAATGCACTTTACAAAAGTGCGTCTATATCAGATTTTTCCGTGATAGAAATAGAGTTTGGTATATTTCATGTTTGTTATTTGGTATTCCAAATCTTTATGAAACTCTTGTCTTACCCCATCTTATCTACGGTTCGATTATCTGGACCCCACATTGACTTTATTAAATTCAAGAACGCAATGCAATTAAATGCGCCAATTCATAGATTAAAAAGAATTTGGAATGATATTATAACAGATATAAAACGTATAAGATCGTTTAATGTAAATTAATCAATTACTATGTAAAACACGAAAACATTTACTACATCATATAATTTAAAATAAAATCTATTTTCCGTTATTTATCTACCATTATTACCAACTCTCGGTTATATCAGTCTTTGCTACTCGATGGTCAATATAAATTTTATTATAGAAATAATATTTGTGCATACAATTTCTCTGTTGCTCAATTTTTGTAAAATACTTTGTAAATCGGCTTCAAAGCGCGCGCGCGCGCGCGCGCGCGCTGTGTGTGTGTGTGTGTGTGTGTGTGTGTGTGTGTGTGTGTGTGTGTGTATGTATGTATGTATGTGTATGTATGTATGTATGTATGTATGTATGTATGTATGTATGTATGTATGTATGTATGTATATATGTATATACATAACGAACTGTCCTGGCTGGAGCCGCTTTGCGTCTTGATGTACATTCTTGCGCACTCTCCGAATTGTGTGTACATATATGTGTGCCCCGCAGCCTACATGCGACCTGCAGAGGGGAAAAAAATGGGCTGCACCACAATGTCGGGCGTCGCACGTGGGCGCTTCTTCTTTTTTGGGTCGTCGGAGGGTGGGGCCCCTTGGCTTCGTACATCGATGTTGCCACGGGCTGTTCTATACCGACATCTATACGAGAGTCGTTGCCGATGCTGCATTCTCTCTACGATGTGGGGGAGAGACAGAGAAAGACCAAGAGAGCGAAAGAGAGGAAGAGGGACGGAGGGCCGCTCCGCTTCGCCGCCGCCGATGTAAATTTTCGATATTCGGCGGCCGGCCGATCAATGCAGTGTGCCGCGAGGGCCGGCGGCAGCACCGCGCCGGGGAATTTTCATTAAGGGACGTTGGCTGCCGCCGCCGCCGCCGCCACCGCCGAAACGAAACGAACCGAAATCGACTGCCTGCTGCTGCTGCTGCTGCTGCTGCCTCTCCTCTCCTCTCCTCTCCTCCTGCTCCTCCACGTCCCGCGCCGGCGAAATCCCCACGCACCCCCCGCTCGACGGCCCCCCCGCCCGTGGTTGCGAACGCACGAGCCTGCAACCTCTGCAGGCGACCGTGTTTTTGCGCTCTCTCTCTCTCTCTCTCTCTCTCTCTCTCTCCGGATTATACGGACCGAGAGAGAGAGGAAAGAGCTAGTACGAGGTTGCGCTGAAGTTTTCGGTCTTTCTTCTCTCTACTCTCGCGCTTGTTCTCCATCCCACAGCCTTCACCCCGCGTACCCAGCGACCCCTTTTTTTCTTTCGTTGTTTAATGCCCTCTCAGAGAGGGCGGAGCCACCGGCCGTAGAGGGAGACAGAGAGTCATGGATTAGGGAGCTCGGAAATTGCGAATTTCGAAGTGCGAGAGATGCTTGTGTGGCCTCTTCTTTTTATTTCGTTTTTAGGCATCTTGGGGTGGCCCCCAGAACTTTTTCAGCCAGGGAAATGATCAGAGAGGCTTTTTTTTATTTAAATATTAAAGTTATTAATTATAAGTAAGATTAAATTTATGAGAAGAGGTCCTGCTCTTCTCCTGATAGTTATGTGATGAAATGTCGACGTCGTTGGGAGAACGGTAAAAAAATTTTTTTCTATATGTATCAGATCATATTCTATACGTATAGAAGTTGCCGTGTAAAAGAATCGATGCAGACGCGGGATGTGATTTTATTAGAAATTTCGATAAAAATATTAATTATCTAAAACGAAGGTGTTTTTATTTTCTCTTTATTTATTGCATGGTAAATATTATTCAAGTGTTGCCGCGTATATGCCCCCTTGCACCCTGTCTTACGAACTCGCCTAACCTAATTCTTAGCATAGCCCAGCCGCTCCGCATCAGCCCAGGGTGCTGCCTGTAGAGCACGGAGAACCTGTGGCCAAACTAAGTGGGATAAATGCCCACTTTTTCATAATCTGCTTCTTTGGAGGTTTTTTATTTATCGTTTATAGATTAATCAATACGAGTATCCGATCACTTCTAATCGATTCCAAAATCTTATGTTGTATTCTAATAAATTTTTTGATCAATTATAGTTTTCTGAGAGAGAATGCTAAAATCAAGCAATAGAGCATACTTCTCCGTCAGCTAGGCGGAAATTAGCATTGGTCGCTCGCGAATCGTCCGCGTGCTTACTCCTGCCACCGAACAAAGTGTGCCAGATTGTGCGCTATTCTGTGGCGCAGTGGGAATATGCACATGCGCGCGCGCATTCCTTTATACAAACTACACACACACACACACGCGCGCGCGCGCGCGCGCATGCACCTGTATACATGTATACAGAGAAGTCGCGGACGTCCTTGCCTTTTCCTTTTTCTCGATTTCTGCTCTCTCACCTACTTACCAGCTTCTTCTCCTCGTATATACCCGGTACATTACTTTCTCTTTCTTTCCCTTCTTGGGAGAGCACTGTATGCTGCTCCGTTTGCTCCTTTTCCACCTTTGTCATTCTCTCTCTTCCTCTCTCTCTCTCTCTCTCTCTCTCTCTCTCTCTCTTTCTCATCTTCCAGTCTTGTTCTACATCCGCAACCTCTCTTCTTCCGGTTTCTCTTCCTCTTCCATCTTATCCATTATCACACCGTGGGATAAAATTATCCTTGCTGCTAACAGGAACTATTTTTTTCGCTTATATCGCTTATTCTGTCGTTATTTTATGTTATTGGTTCAAAAACTTGACGTGATGAAATTTTTTTTACCTATATACTTATAATTCTTTTCTATGAAATTGATATTTCCTTCATATAACTATATATCAGAACAAAAAGTGTTCATCGAGCTATTGCAGATGCAAAGTAAAATTCGTATTTTGGACTGCGTACAGTACGTTAGAAACAATCGTTCCGATCAAAGCCGTTATATGGACATCCCAAGCATAACTAGCAATTAATCACTGTATTGCCCTTTATGTGTGCAGATATAATATACAAACTATGTCGTGAGTTATTGCAAATATTCACAGACAAATTTAGCGTATTTTACAGCTCTGCTGTAATGTATATATAATGTATAAAGTTGTAAAGATCTGTACGATGGATCGAACGGAATCCATAGCAGTTAACCTATTATGTCACAACAAATCGTGATTTTCAGTGTTAAACGAAACTCATTCTGACCACACATATCCATACATAGGTATACACATATGTACGCGCAACCAAAAATATGCACTCATGAACGCGCATAGAGATTTTGCTAGCGCGCAAAGTACCGCATCGCGTGCAGGGACTAGTCGTACAATGAACTTATACATGTTTATAGACAGAGTGAGCATCCACTCCAAATTCAGAATCAAACGAGAACGGGATGTTAAAATGGAAAATCGTATCGAGCATTCTTCTTCCCCACTCCTATAAAGTAAACTCTATACGTTTTACTCGATTACATCTTGCAATGAGCATGGGACTCTGTGCGCTTTCTTTTCTCTCTCGCTCTCTCTGTGCATGGGTGCATCCTCACGTGCGTGTGCGTCAGGGGCTCAAAACGCCGCGAAGACAGTTTCTTCCAACACTCGCGAAGAGACGTTACACAGCCACGCGCGCGCGCACAGGTATATAGAGGCGAACCATTGTTTAGTGATCGAATGAATACATGTATATAATCTATTTATTTCTTGAGTTTTGAAAGTTGCCTATGATTATCCACAATTACAGTTTCAAAATCCAATAGGGTTCAATAAAATTTCGCATTTATGAGCTTCTTTTATTTTATTGTAATCAGATTAAGTAATTGTATAACTATGGATTATTGGGATCGCTGATTATAAATCAGCTATTAAATTTTATATAAAATTACAATTTCAATGCTACGCCTTTGTTCATAATATTTTCAGTACATTTTCTTCTGTTTTAAATCACCAATTCGACATTCATAAATCTGAATTTTCAAAATCGAGAAACTATTTTATTATATACCTCATATAATCACAGTTTTAATTTTTTTAGTTAAACGTAAACTATACAGCTAAAACTGAAAACGACCGAATGTTTCGTCATTACGGAGTTTAATTCTTCGCAAATAATCTATTTATAAATTTTTTTACTGTAAAATCACAAATTCAAAATTTTCATTTTAATTTTGATATACTGGTTTGGTAATTTGGTATATGATATATTGGTTTATATGTGACTTAATATGTCTTTTTTCACAACTTTTTATAATAAAATTATAAGATTATAATTAAAAGATAATTGTTTTAAAGTCTTAAATGACAAGCAATGTCCTCGACATTCGTAAATTTTCAATAAATATACATACAAGAAATTTTCTTCACATTTTGTAGGTCATAGGTTTCGCATTCATTGTCATTCCATTCCATTAATTGTATATATTTTTTTTATGTTCGCACAACACATTAATATCATTGAAAGTAAAAAGACAGAATTGGATCTTATCTAATTTTTCGATCATATGTTCGTCTCCTTCGATTGTTTACTTTACCTACGATTTATCGGTAAAAATAAATTATGAACAAATTTCTCACTTGCAAGTACTACATACTTATATATAGTAACGTTTTCAGCGAGTTTTGCGACATGGAATGTTTATCGTTGTATATGTTTATCGTAGATTTGCAGGTATATGAAGTTATTGGTGGTATAGAAAGTCCACCAGTCTCCCCAATCTCGCGGCAAATCTCGAATTGAGACATCGTCCTTTGTCGATCCTACGAGTAGATCCTCGCGCTCGATCCAACCGGTGCTACGTCCTTGAGATTTTAAATTCTTATTTAGTGGAGAATACTAAAAAGACGTATAGGATAAAGGAGGCTCTCCGATCTCGGAGATCCTTTGTGCGCGCGCTGGCACAAAATCGAGAAAGTTGAATATATACAGGGTGTGTGTGCGCGCGCGCGCGTGTTCATACGGAGGGAGAAAACGGTCGAGCTCCAAAATATTCAAAATCGCTGTTCTGTGTTAATCATTGCTTTACTTTCACATTACCGCTTCGCCAATTGCGAAATAGACCACATATCTTTCATTTACCTTGCGTTCGTATATCGGCAGTTTTTGTAAATTTCCGTAAATCAAGCCGAATAATCAAAGATACACAGTACAATATACATTATAGACACTATTCCGGATTATCTACCCGGCATTATGAATCTGCTTTCTATCCAATCCAATCTCGTACCTGTCCGGATTTCTCGGGCAGAAGCGTTAGAAGCTCTTCTTTCTCTCGCCGGCCCTGGCATTCGAGGGTCACGTGCGCATATCCTGGCGGACAAACACCCGCGCCACATCGACGGTCAGTGGCGTGTGACGGCGTGTGACGGTGTGGGCGACGAGTGCATGCGTGTGTTCGCGCGAGCGTATATATCTGTACATAAAAGTCTCGACATATGCATACGTCTGTAATCGGTGTCCGTGTGCGCACGACGGAGGAACTTTAGGTGCATGGGATAGAACCCAGCACGAGCAGCTTTTCCACGCGTTCACCCGATCCGATGTCGTCCCCCGCGCGCACCGTCTACGCTTGCGGCGATTAATATCATTTATTTTATTATATTATTTTTTTAACCTGTATTTTCGGCTTTCTACATCTTTATCTTTATTTCTCATTTTGACGCGCGGTTCGCGATCGTCAGCAAATTTTAGTTTCTCTTTTTCTTTTTTTTTTCATTTCTACAATTCTTTCGACTTCGTTCGCTTGCCCCTAATGAGTACTCGGGGAGAGATTGCCGCGCTGTATTTTGATATGCACGGCTGCAACCGATTCCTCCTTTCTTTTTGTTATAAAACGCTTTGTTATATCGAGTCGTCGAGTTCGTTCACTGTATAGATGATTCAAATCGATGTGTGAGATGACCTGTTTATACGCACCAAGGAATTAAGCCGGTGTTTATCTGTGAATCGGATATTTTTCAGTGCAAAGGGTTTATGTACAGTTATTCAACATTTACAGTATACATAATAGTATTAGGGCTGAAAAATTCGATGTTCCTCTTGGCAAATTATTCGCGTGCGCCGCGTTTATTTTCAAGAATCACGTTCTATAAATACTTGACATAGTGCATTTACATTGTGCGCGCTTGTGCGTGTGTGTGTGTGTGTGTGTGTGTGGCGATGTGGCAATTGGTTCAAGCATCGCATCCTTTCGCAGAATGGGAAACGGGGTGAATATATTTTATTATATATAGTCGATGCTTTGTCCGGCTTTGATTATTCAGGCCCGGCTTATAAAAGGACAAACTAGGTAAATGTTTAGGACTCGATTTTTGGAATTTTTGGAGTCTGGTTCAAGGTAGTTTTAATTATATCTTAGAAAAAAATTTGTAAATCAAAATGAAAGTAAGTTTATTTTTATGTTAAATCGAAATATATATAGTATATACTAAAATTGAAATATATACAGTATAAAATAAAATATCAGGTATGTGAATAAGTCTTTCCCGTTTTTTTTTTTCAAATTTTGAGCCTTTATTGTGAAAAAATGGTTACAAATGAATTATTGAAAGTATTGGCCATCGCTAGCTACAACTTTTTCCCATCTTTCTGGCAACATACGAATCCCGTTGCGAAAAAATTCGACCGGTTTGGCCTCTATCTAGTCATCCACCCATTTTTTGGCTTCCTCGTAGGAATGGAAGTGCTGGTCAGCCAGGCCATGCGTCATCGATCTGAAGAGATGGTAATCAGACGGAGCAACGTCTGGACTATACGGCGGGTGGGGTAGGACTTCCCATTTGAGCGTTTCTAAGTATGTTTTCACCGGCGGTGCAACATGTGGGCGAGCATTGTCATGTTGCAAAATAACTTTGTCGTGCCTGTCGGAGGATTGTGGCCGTTTTTCTCGCAGTGCGCGGCTCAAACGCATCAATTGTCGTCGATAGACCTCGCCTGTGATCCTTTCATTCGGTTTCAGAAGCTCATAGTAGACCACACCTAGCTGGTCCCACCATATACAGAGCATGAGCTTGGCGCCATGAATATTTGGCTTGGCCGTCGATGATGATGCATGGCCGGGTAGTCCCCATGATTTTCTTCGCTTCGGATTATCGTAACATATCTACTTTTCATCGCCAGTCACGATACGATGCAGAAAACCCTTTCTTTTATGTCGCTGAAGCAGCTGTTCGCAAGTGAAAAAACGCCGTTCGACGGCTCTCAGCTTCAGTTCGTACGGCACCCAATTTCCTTGCTTTTGGATCATTCCCATGGCTTTCAAACGCTTGGAAATGGTTGTTCGGTCAACTCCCAATGCTTCAGCAAGTTCTTCTTGCGTTTGACAAGAATCTTCATCAAGCAAAGTCGCCAATTCTCGATCTTCAAAGATTTGCGGCCGCCCGGAACGCTCCTTGTCTTCCACGTCGAAATCACCGCTTTTGAAGCGTCGAAACCATCCGCGAACACTTGAATCATCGACACAACCTTCTCCATAAGCCTCCTGAAGCAATCGATGCGTCTCGGCAGCAGATTTCTTCAAATTGAACCAATAAAGTGAAACTTCCCGCAAATGACGTCGACTCGGCTCAAATTTCGACATTTTCACGATATCAAAAATTTATGATGCGAAAAAATTTTAACTAATGTGTTAGTATGGAATTGTTGACATATGAATAAGCTTTGATTATGACATATGTAACCATTGAATACTCGCACAGTATTGGTGGCGC